>JAILYF010000050.1:0-600000 GCA_025491095.1 Brachionus asplanchnoidis | reverse complement strand
TAGTTGCCGGCCGAATTAAGACATCATATAGCGTGATAAAGTCCATTCCAAAAAGAACATCATAAGGTAACGTTTCTAAAACCAGCAATTCTAAAGGATAGAAATCCCCTTCTATGTCAATATCTAACTTAACTATGAAATTACTTTCTGTTAACGAAGTGTCTCCTAATTTAATTTTCAAAGGGCTTTCTAATTTGCTAAATATGATACTTGCTGGTTCCGCAATTTCAAGAATTTTTTTCAAACATTCTTTCTTAATCATGCTTCTGCTAGCTCCTGTATTGAGGACATTTGATACATTAATACCAAATATGTTAGCAGATATTTTTATTAGGTTGCTTGAATTTAGGTCTAAGGAGATGAATTTGTGAATGTTGATTTCTTTTGTTTCTCCAAAAGAAGAAGATTGTAGAACTGGAGTAAATGGTTCATGGAATAAAACTGGGTCAAAGAAAAGCTTTATGCACATTTCTAAATTATTTATTAAATTTGAAGTTTGGGTAGCTGCTGTCACTACTCTATTTAGAGGTGAATGACCTGTTCTTACCTTGTTCGGACAATATGGTCTAATATGTCCCACTTGATGACAATGGTAGCATTTGCGGGTTTCATTAGGATTAGTTGGAGTTTTTAAAGCCAACTTACCTTGATCAGGTCCGTTTGAGTGTTTCAAATCAAAATTACTATTTTTCTTAAAACGTTTATTTTGGAATCGTCGGTTTGTATTTAATCTATTATTTCCTATATCGGTTTTATTTCGATCATCACGCCAAGTTTGAATTTCATTTATTAAGTTCGAATAATGTTGTTTCGATAAATTTACTTGTTTATTGATTTTCTGATATAAAGTTGACAGATTGTTTTCCAAATTTTTCGAATCATTATTCTTTTTAGCATCTGCTTTAGAAGTGGATTGGTTTGTTCTTTGTTTGTCACCACCTTCAGAATAAGGCTCTTCCGATTTTATCTCATTGACAAACAGTTGCTCCTTCTTTTTAGTTCCGTTATCAACTTCACAAATCTCAGCAAAACGTAATCCTTCTTGCAGATCAGTTGGTTTTCTTACACGAACCATTGCCGCTAAATCATTCGACAGTCCTCTTAGAAAATTTTCCAATTTCAATTTTTCTAATACAATTGGATCGGCAATCATAGGATAAGCTTCTTTACCATCTGAGCTATCTTTTAACTGAAGAAAACTACAGGTTCGGAGGAGTAACGTTTAAGTTTAGTTAACTCTAACAGATAATGATCAGAATTTGTTTTACAAAAGAGTTTTCTCATCTCGAAACTTAATTTGTCAAAAGTGTTTATATCTTGTTCATTAAGGCCTTCCATGCATTCCCGTGCCTTCGATCCCATATAAGCTTTAAAGAGCTCCATCTTACGATTTTCCTCAATTCTCGAGGTCTTCGTTTTGAATTCTGCAAGCCATTGTTCAAAATCTTCCCCTGGTGTTCCATTATATAGCCGAATGTTAATATTTTTTGGGTATTGTAAGCGAGAAGTCACAACTGTTGCTTCACCATCGACATCTTCCTCACAGACTTCTTCTCTTCTTACTATTTTCCTTGGTCTACCAGGTCCTCTTTGCTTGTTTCCAATTGTCCTTTCATCTCTTTCTCTCTCCGCGGTTCTTTTAGTCGCAGCGCCATTATGTTGTAGGCTTACTTGCCTATCAGAATTCATTTTTAAATAAAGAAAACAAAAGTTTGTGTTTAAAGCTCTTTATTATAACTCTAAAAATCCGCCCAAATATACCAAATAAAATCTTCTTTTTATATACATACTTTGGTATTATATCTCTAAGCCACCAATTACAGTAGTTAATATAAATAATAACTAGGGAATCATAACTAAGAAGTGTAAAGTTAGCTACGAACTAACAAGTTCATTTAGCCGCTAACAATATAGTTGTGAATGATAAGAAAATTAGAATTTTTCTTCTTTAAAATCCTTAGAAATAAATAAATCAGAGTAAAATTATCTTTCTAGGATAATTTTCAAAACTCATAGAAAAAATCTTTGAAATTAAATTATATTGTTTTCACAATTATTTTAAATTTTGAAATTAAGTGATAATTTTATACGATTTGAAAATGATCATTAAAATGCCAAAAGTTTTAAATTGAGCTATAAATTTTTATAAATTGAGCCCTATAAAATTAATGGTGCCTTGATATTTGATTAAAATTTTAAAAATTGTTTATGCTATCAAATTATTGAGATAATTACTAAATAAATTTGTTATCATTAACAATTTATTATTAAATTTTTTAATAATATAAAATTGTGATAATTTTAATCAATGCCTTATCCTATAAATATTGATATATTGAAAAAACTTCTAAGACTTTTTTGATTATTTCCAATTCAATCAGTTAAATCAATTCAATAAGAGTAAATTGAATTACTTCTCTTTTTATTTCGAAAAAAATATCTGCAAAAAATGTAAACTAAAAAATTTAATCTTGAACAATAGATTGATTCAAATTTCAATTTTGATGGAACAAATTTAACTTCAGATATCAAAAAATTTTAGAGAATTTTTTCATTGAAAAAAAAAGTTAAATGAATCTAAGTCAATCTGAAATCCTGAAATTTTCAAAAATTTATTTTATTTTTTCTATTTGAACATTTTTTTACAAAGGTTAAAAAAAAAAACTAAAATATAATTCAAATGAAGTTAAAAGCTAAATTTAGTTAAAAATTAACTTGATTTTTTTAATAAATCGAATTTTTATATCAATTTGGTAATTTTGAAAACAATGGCATTTTTTTATTCATCTTGTAAAATTTGTGAAATATTTGTCATTCTTGTTAATGAGTTAGCACAAACCCTTTCGAAATATATTCAAAAATAAATTGAAAAATTTTAAATTTACAGTTGGCGTAATTCAAAACTCAATAACAAAAAAAAAAATTTTTTTCAAATTATCTTTTATAATGAGTAAACATTATTAAAAAGAATTTAAACATTTTGCTTATTGATACATACTTATCTGTTTTCTTATTATTCGAGTATGATTTGATGTTTTTAACTTAGTTATATCATCATTGCAAAGTTTCAAAATTTTTCAAACGCCAGAGAACATATTTTTCATAAAAAACTAAGGTTTGGGCCAATTTTATCGAATTTTATTTTTTAATGTAATCATAAAAGTTTGGTCATATGCGAATTTTGGTCATACTGATTATAAACAAATCAATTTTTTCCTAAATTTAAATATATAGCTTAAGTAGCTTTTAAAACCGTGAAATACCCATTCCAATAAAATTCGTACTTAATTATATTGGAAATAAAATTTAACTTTTTTAAATTAAAATTCGTTGAGTAACAGACGCTAAATATTCTTAAAAAATAAAATGTTTTCATAATATTTAATCTAATGATATTTACGACAAAAAATTAATCTAAAAAATTTAAAATGTAAGATAAAATTTAATTTAATTTATTTATTTTATAATTTAGCTTTGCTTTAAAGATTTCATCAAGTATCATGAATTTTAGTTTTGATAAATTCAAAATAAGACACAAACGCAAAACCTTTTTTTAAAAATTTTGAAAAAGAAAATATTTAACTGATTAACAAGTGATTTTTTGAAATCACCTATTGAGATAGACAAATTTTGCACAAACCATGAATCTTTGGATGAAAAAATAAATTCTTTTGACAATCTTTAAAAAAAAAAGAGATAATTTATTATTTGAGATAATAAAGTAAGTCTAATGACGCAAATTGGAAATAGAAAAACGTCTAAAATTTTCTAAATTCTCAATTTTAAAGAAATATTTTTAATGATTTGGCTATAAATAGAATCATTAAAAAAATCTTCATTTAGAAAAATTTTAAATGACCTTTGCAATCCAATTAATATCGTTTTATCTAGAATTTTATTTAAATTTTTTTTCTAACCGGTCTTTTAAAATCTTAGTTTAGATGAAATTAAAATCTTAATTGTTTTTCAAGAAATTCAAAAATGCCTAAAAATTCAGTATTCCATCTAAATGGTAATGTTTAGTTAACCATCTTGAATAATCAATAATTTTAATTCCAATTTGATTACAGATTGCTCAAACAGGATCAATCCAAGCACAGAATTAGTCCTAGGTATTCAAGAATGTGAAATTAATAGAACTGAATCAGAAACTCAATTGATAGAATTGATTGAAGAACATAATCATGAAAAATGGTATCACACTCTAGTGCAAATAGTGATACCATTCATTATAGCTGGTTTCGGAATGGTTGCAGCAGGTGTTTTATTGGACGAGGTTCAAGAATGGAAGCTTTTCATTGATTTAAAAGAAGTAATAATTCTAGTTCCAGCTTTACTTGGCTTAAAAGGAAACTTGGAAATGACTCTTGCTTCTCGTCTGTCAACTCATGTCAACTTAAAAGAGGTAAATGATTGGCATACCACTAAAAAAGCAGTAATTGGTAATATTGCACTCACTCAATTACAATCAATAGTAGTTGGACTACTTGCGTCATTTATTGCAAGCATAACTGAGTTTATAGGTGATAAAACATTTAATCTACAAAATATGCTGATTTTAATTGTGACAAGTATTTCCACAGCTTCTTTGGCTAGTTTGTTTCTAGGTCTCATCATAATGTTTATCATTATATTGTCTTCAAAATTTAAAATTAATCCAGACAACATTGCTACTCCAATAGCTGCTAGTTTGGGTGATGTAGTAACATTGGGAATTTTGTCTTCAATTGGAAGCTTGCTTTACCAATACCAAAATTTAATATACATTCATTGTGTCATCATTGTTATTTTTTTATTTTTAATACCATTTCTAGCAAAATACTGCAATGGAAATTCATTTGTAAATGAAACTCTGTATAAAGGCTGGACCCCGGTAATAATTGCAATGGTAATTAGCAGCATTGCAGGTATTA
The DNA here is from genome assembly GCA_025491095.1 of Brachionus asplanchnoidis. Classification (NCBI taxonomy): domain Eukaryota; kingdom Metazoa; phylum Rotifera; class Eurotatoria; order Ploima; family Brachionidae; genus Brachionus; species Brachionus asplanchnoidis. Next base: position 595,087 of record JAILYF010000050.1, on the reverse strand, counting down.
TCCTGGAAGTAGCTATATTATATTATAGTGGAGTAGCCATTTACCAACCAGTAGTCAATGGAGTTGGCGGGAACATAGTTGGAATATTTGCATCTCGTCTTGGGACAAGTTTGCACAAAACAGGAAATAAGGGAAAATGGGCACATTGGGCTCCGCAAAAATATTACCTTTATCCTTATGATACTTTTTTTTCTTTGACAAGTAGACAAAAAAATTTCAAAAAATAATGATTTAATTAAATTTTTTTTCAAGATCCTGAACACAAAACTGGACTTGTTTTACTTGGCTTGACGCTACCTGGACATGCACTCTTTTTTTTTGTTATCTATTTGATCAAGTCACAGGATCTAATTCCACAGTTAGCTGCAATCTACCTTGGATTTATTTTCATTCAGGTAAATTATTTATTTTTTGATTAATAAATATAGGAATTTAATGGCTTAAATTTTTTGGCAGTGAAAAATTTAATTTTTTTAAGATGACAAAAATAACTAAAAGTGGTGACTAATTTAATCTATTTTAGCTGACAATAGAAAACTAATTATTCTGACAAAAAAACTAGACGACTGAAAAATATATAGTAAGACGGCCTAACCGGGTCACCTGTTTTTTTGATAATTTTCCTAAAGACTCAGTAACGATAGAAAACGCGAAATTTAATCACCCATTTAGTCCGAAATTTTTGGGTCACCCGGTTAGCTGCTGGGGTTAATGGGATGAGGGGTAATTCGGTTAATCTTGTTAACCCAATTGACTAATTTTTTCAACCGGTTAGCCCTGAAAATCACACAGATCATGTATTTTTACAAAGGTTAATATGAGTTAAATGAGTTATTTTCATGGTTTATTGGGTGAATTTTGGTCCTAATGAGGTGATACCCTATTAACGGAATTTGCCCAAAAATTCACCCCTTTAAAAAGTCAGTCTAAAAAAGAAATGTAAATTTTTTTTTCTTTAGCAAATTCGTTGAACATTTTTTAGAGTAAAAAAGTGATTTTAATAAAATTAAAATATCTGAGATTTAAACTCTAAACCAAATATATAATTTGATAGAAAATCACCCATTGTGACCAATTTTATTTTTTGACTCAAAAAAAAATAGAAAAAATTTTTTTTTCTACAACCTGTTTTTTTATTTTAATCCCAATGCCTATAGAAAATTAACAATTTTCTAAGCTAATTTAAAAGTTGTCATCCCGTTCACACATAAAATAATTATAATTTAGTAGTAGTTTATTTTTTAAAAATTAAAATAAATTTTAAAATTAAAAAAAAAAAGGTTGTATCGAACGCTTGTGCAACTCCTTCAAGCCTTTTTTAGTATTTATAATATTTGAAAAAAGAAGTAAAAAAAAAAACAAGAAAAAATTAAATTATTAAAATCCTTATTTCAAGTTATGTTTATGTTCATATTACTATTAACTTTTATAATATATCAAGATAAAATTAATCAAATTTCGGTTTCAGACAAGTCAAGTTCTAATAAATAAAGATCTTCATGAGAAACATCGCTCTTATAAAATTCTTGTAAACTCTTTTTCGAAGCACAGAGGGGAGTAGCCTTTGTAATAGTTCTGCTTGAGAAGCCTCGATTATATTCTTTAACTAGTTGACAAATAAGTGGATTATCAGAATTTTCTGCTCGGTTATAGTAATTTAAATTAGATTCCAGTGCTCGTTCATATAAAGTTTTTATATTGTATTTACGACTGGCAAAGTGTAACATGCATGATGGAGTATCGAACTGAAAATTTTGAATTGTTCTTATGGACTGTCTTACTATATATATTGAGATGACTATATAATAATTTTGCACAGACAAAATAAATCCTATTTTATAGACAAAATAAATAAATTAATTAATTAGCAAAAAAATAAAAATTGTTAATTTTTTTTGTTTTTTTCACCTGAGTTGTTGATTTCTTTGGGCTTCCTTGTTTTCTTGGTAAATCCACATCAACAACTATTGCTTTAGCAACATATTCTTTCTCAAAGAATGTTGATTTATTAGAAGGGATGTTCGACAGCTGCTTGCTCAAGATCGGATTCATTTCTATACTGATCAAATTACAATCATTTTGGTAAAGCAAAGCTGTTCTTCTAAACCATCTGGCAAATTTAAGATAGTCACTAAATATACGCCAAGATAAATTAGTCAATCGAAAAGTATTTTTGTCACTCAAATCATTATTTTACCAGTCAATTAATTTATTTGTCATCAAATGTTGTTTTTTTGTCAGTAAAATTTAATTTTTTTTGTCAGTCCATTAATTGATGGCCGAATTTAATATAATATTATTTATTATCTAATTTATTATTCAAGTTTATTATTTTCAAGTAGGATTCATTGTTTAACTTCTTTTATTTTAAGGTTTTAATTCTTCTTGTTTTGTGCTATTTGATGGTGCATTTATTTTGGAGATGGAATCAAAATCCAGACATTATGTGCATTCCATTGTTAACAGCGATCGGAGATTTTCTTGGCGTTTGTTTTCTTCTTTTAAGTTTTCATTTAGTATATTTAACTGGTGAAAATAGACTACGTAATACGACAACAAAAATGAACTTTTCATCAAGTTATTTTCCAGCGAATTCAACTTTTATTTAATGTTAACAATAAATAAATCTCATGTTATTTTATTTAAATTAAAATTTAATGTTTTCAATAAAAAAATTCTTGAATAAATAGTGCGTGCATATTTTGAAACATCATTTTTTTAAAAATTTAAAATAAATTTTAAAAATAAAAACTCAAAATAAAAGTTATCCTTATCGTAAGAATGTACAAAAATCAAAAAATTTAAGAAAATTAAAAATAATCAAGCACTTTGTTTTAAATTTGAGTCTATCTTAAAATTTAGAGCATGTGATGGCAAGAATTTTACGCCCAACTTTTTGAATAATCTTTTTCTTAAATCACGTTTGTTTCAGGAGTAGAGAAAAAGATTAAAAGAACAATCAGCTCAGTATCAAAAAAAAATTAAATAATCAAATATTTATTTATCATTATAAATAAATAATTTGAACACATTAACAAATTTAGAAACTTGGTGATGAACAATTATTTATTTATTTATTTAAAAAACAGTTTAAGGTGAATCCCCAGGCTTACGCCTTCGTTTAAACCCTATTGTTAAAAAGTAACCATGTGTGTATAAAAAGACTAGTTTAAAAAAGATTAGTTCAAAATTTAAGAAAAATAGTAAATTATATGAAAATTTTATTTCAAAGTTTAAAGGATAAAAGGCACAAACTTACGCAAAAGTCAGAAAAAAAAGTAATTTTAAAGACTTTTAAAAGTCAAGTCATTTGATCTGACTTGAATTTTTATTTAAAAAGTCTTTTCAAAGACTTTGAAATATAAATGGTCACCTTAATAACTACATAAAACGGCAAAAAACTTAGAATAAACTTTCAAGTCCAGTTAAAAATAAAAAACATATTTGTAAATTTAATTTTCAGAAACAAAAACTATATTTTTTAAAGCAATTTTTAAAGTTTAGTTTTATCATATTTATTTTTGAAGCAATTATATTTTTAAAATTTAAATTTGCATTTAATGAACTTTTTTTAAAATTAAAAAACTAAAATATTTTTATTTAATATTTTTTTTATAGTTTTTTTTTTTACTTTTATTTAAATTTGATATCAATAATCTAGAAGAAAAATTAAGTAATTTCTTGCTTTATTTTACTTTTATTGTTAACAAGTCCGCATTTCAGAAATGTCGTGATAAAAGAAGAAACCTTTTATCAAAAAGATCAGCAATTAAATTTTTAAAACCAGCCTAAACATTTAAATATTGTTTTGATCGGTTTCTATGCTTTTTAAAATAAAATTTTAACATATGGTGCATTTTTTGGTCTTTTCAAAAATTTTCATGCAATTTTTGAAAAGCATGAAAAAATTACCAGGTTTCAAATTTATTTAAAAAAAATAAATAAATTGAAGTTAATTTTACAATCTTATTACATTAAAATTAAATAGATTACATCAACGTAGAATATTTAGTTTTTATTGATCTACAACGGCGTGTAATTCATTACCTAAAATTACTGATTTTTCACCAATTTTACTAAACGATCATAAAAATACCTTCCTCTTCATAAAATTATTAATTAATATAAAAATGTGAATTTATTATAAAAATCAATTGTGATGCTAGTTTTCAATTTTTAATAGAATTTAAAAAAAAAATAATTTTTTGCCTACCAAAGCTTTTTGATCAGATTATAGAATTCAGATTTTTCATCATTATTCATTCACCATAATATTCTAAATTATCTAAATTATTGTGCTGGTTAACATTTTTTTTCTAATTGTACCACTAAAAAAAAAATTCTAAAAATCAACTTAGACGTCAATCAGCTTATTTTTAGTTTTTTTTGTTTTTCTTTTTTATATATATTTTTTTGATTTTATTAAAAGACGAAAAATGCACCATACTTATAATTTAGATATAAATAAGAGAACAGGCGTAATTTGCAGGTAAAGGTATCCATTTTAAGCTAATAAACTAAATATTTTTAATTAAAACTTATCTTTTTACTTTTCAAGGTTTTCAACATTCATTTTTGAAGAATTTTTTTAGCATGATTTGTATATTTAAAATTATAAAAAAAATTTAAAAATTTTTAATTATTTTTTTTGATAAAAATGACCCTCTAGTCATCAAAATTCAATACTTGAATTTTTGAATTGAATTTGAATTTGAAAAATCGAATTTTCCTACTGAAAAGATTAAAAAAATGTTAAAATTATATTTAAAAAAAAGTCAACGACTGGGAAATTTTTACTTGAAAACAATTTGTAATTTTTTAAAATTTATAAAATGATTAAAATTAGAATAAAGTAACATTTTAATAGTTTATTTATAAATTGGATTCTCAACTTTATTTTGTTGTATTCAAACTTTTTTTAAATCCTTAAAAAAAACAAAACTTTGAGTTGTGATGCCTTATTGCCTCATTACCAGACAAGAACATTTAGTGGATTTTTATTATTAAAAATTTTTATAATTTGAAATCTTATTGTCGTTTACGATGTCAAATAATGGGTTTTCTTTGTCAAAGCAAATGCTCAAAATTTTAATCGATTCTTCTAAAAATGTTGCTGCTTCTAAACATGACTCATTGATATTTAAATATTTTACGGCTTTTAGTGATAAAAGACCAATTGATGGATGATTAGCTGGTAAAATCTTTCTGAAAAAAATATTTTAAATTATTTTTAATTTCTTTTTTATTATTAATGTTCAATTCATAGAATTTATTTTCAAATAAAATTTTTTTCAGAATTACAATTTCGGCAAATTTAAGTTTGAGATCAAGATAAAAAGATAAAAATATAAAATGCAGCATTTTTTTTTTATTAAAGAGAAAAAATTATTTTTTTTCTTGGCAATTACTGGACATTAAAACAAAAAATTTTAAATTATCCCTTTTAATTGAACTTTAATAGGCTTATATTTTTTAATTTATTTTAATAAATACTTTTATAAACAAAAAAGTTAAATGTTTTAAAATTTATAATTTGAATAAGTTGAAAAATGAATGAATGAATATAAAAGTTATGAATTTGAATTCTGGATTAACTCTATTTGAATTATTTGAATTATTGATTTATTTTGTTAGATAAATTAGAGGTTAATCATTTTGATGTTTATTTGATAAAGAAAAATTATTAGGCATAATATGTCTAGTATTGTTTAGTATTTATTTTTTAAAAATTATCAAAATCATTAAATTAATTAAGTTTTAAAATTTTATATTGGATTAAATCATTCCTTTATTCCAGATTTTTCCATTGTAAATGTAAATGGACACTTAAGTGACAGTGGGACTAATAAGTCCGTTTCTTTTTAGCATTTTTATAGATGATATACCAAAAAGAAACAAAACTAACTGCCAAAACTCTCTTCTTTTTGCAGATGATTTGGCTACTTTTTTCATTTTAAAAAAGATAGGAAATCTTGAAAACATGATTAATAAGTACCTAAAAGAAGTTGAAAGATGGCTTTTTCCAATGGAAATTGAAAATTTATATTGCAATAATCATGTAACATGATCTTTGAGAAAAAAAAAAAGTTAAAATCAATCTTGACCTTAAAATTAATGATAGCAATTTAACTAACGAGGAAAAAGTAAAATTCCTAGGCAGACGTCACACTCAAAACTTACATATGGTCTAATGGTGGATTAATTGAAAGAGTTCTGTAATTCAAGACTTAATATAATAAAATATCTCTCAAATAAGAAATAGGGTCTAGAACCAAAAACTTTAGATAATCTTAACGAATCTTTGATAGGATCAATCTTGGATTATTCTTTTCCTTGTTTTAATTCATTCTCAGAAACTAACATAAAAAAAATACAAGTTAATCAAAATTTAGCAGTTCGATCTTTTTTGAAGCTGAAATATGTTACCCCCTTCAATATTATACACCAAGAGGCCTTCAATAAACTAAATCTACTAACAGTTTCAAATCGACTTTTTGAGTTGAGTGGGAGATATATCAGTCATTCTGTTCCAATGGTCGTCAGACTAGTGGAAGAACATAGAGAAGATTTCCAATCAAGATATATCGAATATCCAACTCCATTGTGTAATTGCTGCCTAGTAATTTCTTCTTTTTTCCATGAACTATCAAATATTTAAACATGTCTAACCTCTAGTTATTCCAACATATCGTTTTTAATTTTCTTTTGACTTATTTATCCTTTTTTTTATTTTTATTAATTTTTTTACTTTATTTTGTTTAATTTTATTGTTTTTATTTTTTTATATTCCGAAGGAGCATTAGCTCGGTACAGATAAACAAATAAATAAATAGCATGTTATCGTTTTGATCTTAAAAATTGATTTTAAATTTCAATTTGCCATAATTTCTCGTAATTTTTGAAATACAAAAAATTTACAAATATTTGAAAAATTTTTAAAAATTTGAAATTAATTGATTTAAGTTGCTAATTTTTGTAACTACTAAATATGTCAATTAATAGTTTTACAAATAAAATTTTTTTTATAAAAAGTAACTAAAATTTAATTAGATCAATATCTATGTTTTTTGATTGAAATTTTAAATCTCAATTTGAATTTGGATTTTTTCTTTTGTAGTCAGCAAAAAATGAATTCCTCAATATAAAAATTAATTCAAAACTTTGACTTCAACCTTGAAACAAGTTAAGCTAAAATTATTCAATACTTGTATTATATACTAATCTTTCATTTTTTTAAACAAAAATACAAAAAAATTTATTTTGTTTCTTTTTTTGGCTTTAAATTCTTTTTAACACTAATTTTACTTTTTTTATCACCAAAAAATCTTACTTTTCTAAAAATACTTTTATGAAACAAAATTACTACTTGCAAGCAAAATAACTTCTTGCAAAAAAAATAACTTCTTGAATATGAAATTACTTCTTTAATATAAAATTATTTTTGAAAAAAATGATTGATCTCGTAGGGACATTTAATGAATCATCGATCGAAGATAAGAGTTTATCTGCAAGCGAAAAATGAATTGAAATTGACAATCAGACCAACAACTTCAGTTCTTTTAAATTTTTACATTTTTTTTTATTTTTTTTTTTTTATAAAAAATCATTTTAATTTTGCTTAAGTATTGTTAGACAAAAGTATTTTTGTTCCAAGAGAGTTTTTTGACCAAAATAGTACTTTAATATCACAAGAGTATTTTTAGAATGCAAATAGAAATTTTAGAAAAATGATGATTTTTGGCGATAGAATAATTCTAAGCCTTTTTTTTATATTCTTTACTTCTCCTTAAAGGAGGTTAATTAAATTTAATAAATAAATAAATATACTTGTAGGATGGTAGGAGATGGTTAACAGCGACTTGATAAGCCAACTCGTATTGTTCCGTTTGATTATAAAAGTCCATCAAAAACTCATAAAATTTGACAAGATAAATATTGCAATTTTTTTCTCCATTTGAATCAATTACAAGCAAACTTTCCAAAATATCTACCATGTTCTTTACTTTATCAAATAAAGCTTTAACTTTTTTCGTCGAATTAACATCATTAAACAAATCCTTCAAGTCTAGAGAAAATTGTCGCGTTGACTCTTCCTCTTGCCTACAGTTTAAACAACAACAACTAATTAACTCATTATCATTAACACACAAATCTTTGATAAATATTAGAATTATAGATCTTAATCGAATCTTAATTTTCGATTCATTTCGAAAAATGAGACTTTTCTATTTAATAAACTTTGTCAAATTTGCCTTATGTATCAATCTTGACCAAACAGTCTTTTTTCCTTATTACATTGAGTCGGAGCAAAGGGAAGCTCGAAATTTGAATGCATGTCCAGAGTTGCTCTATTTTTTTAACTATGAACCATTCATCAAGTCACAAGCTTATACCCTGACTCTTACAGAAAAGTCCAAGTTGAACAAAAAAAGGAGAAATGTTTCCAAATTTAAGTCTCAAATAAAACAAAACTATGATCACAAGCATGACTTGCCATCGAGTCAAATGAAAGACTTGAAAAATGAAGAATACTTCGCCGAGGAAAGCTATGAAGACTTGGCCGATGGTCCTTTATATTCAATTGTGTCACAGACTTATGATGTTTGCTGTTCCCTAAACACAAATCCTTTGACTCCCGTCAAAATTAAAGATGACACATCAATGTATGAATTACTATTTGAAACCTATAGCAATGAGAGCCGCATCCTCAACTACAAAACTAAGGGAATTTTTTCAATAATCGAACTCACAGAAATGGTCTTGAATCCAAATTTGGTGGCAATCATGACTTCGCCTTCGTTTTATCTCATTACCAAGCGAGAGCACAATGGAAGTCCCACATTTACCCCAATAGCCATTACCATTCTTATCAATTCGTGGCCAATTCTGGTATTTTTTCTTCTGGCAAATGCATATGCAGCAGTTTTTGTCTGGTTCCTGGATAAAACAATGAAGCAGAATCAATTTCCAAGAGAATTTGTGAAAGGAGCTAGCTACACTTTTTGGTGGTCTTTTATCATATTTACAGCTAATAAGTAAATTTTACCTAAGACAAAAAAAATAACAAAAATTTTGACAAGTAGACCGAGAAAAGTAAAAATATTTAATAGACTTTAGCAATTGAGAAAACTAAGAAATCTAGTTGTTCCATTAATTAGTAAAAGAAAAAAAGGCCACCTAGAACGCCTTTACATGTAAATCATATCTGTTCTCTAATATATATAAAGCATTATGTATAATTTCATCTTTTAATAAAAATTTTCATACAATTTTGAAAAAGGATGAAGAAAGTGCGATGTTTGAAATTTTTTTAAAAAAAATAAATGGGAGTTACTTTTACAATGAGATTAAAAAGATTACATCAAGTATAGAATATTTAGTTTTATTGTTTGAAAAAAAAAATCGAAAAATTTTTAATTTTTTATTCCATTTAAGAAAAAATCTTATAAATTTAGATTTTTTAACTCAATTAAAAAATTGTTTAATGTTTAGAAGTTATAAATATAAGCAGTCTTTTTAAAAAATATTCAATATCAATTAAAAAATAAAGGATCCGGTAGGTTATCTTAATGGTAAAAAGGTCCATTTTAAGAAAAAAAATTTACTTAATAAGCCATGAAAGGCTTCAAGATAGGAGATGAATTATCTCAAATGATTTGTTTTTTTATTATAATAATTATTATAATAAAAAAACAAATTAATTTTTATATTATAATAAAAATAATAAAAAAATAATTTAATTTTTTTTATTATTAAATTTTTAACATCGCACTGTTTTCATGTTTTATCAAAATTGCATGAAAATTTTTATTAAAAGACGAAAAAAGTTTTAAACAATTAAAATGAGCCCTTAATCATACATTTATGACTTTTCGTTAAAAAGTTTTTGGAGTAAACGACTAAAATTTTACTATTTTGAATTACTTAAAAAATAAAGTATCTTTTTAAACTTAAACTTTAATATTTTAATGACATAGAAAATTGTGCATACTTACTTCAAAAGATTATGTCCCTAAAACGTACTTAGCTAAATTAAATTAGTAATAAATTAATTAATTCTAAAGTAAGCTTTAAAAACATACAATACATTCTGATTTAAGTTGTTTAGATTTTCTTTATTTCTTTCTAAAGAGATAAACATTTTACAGATCCTTAAATCTCATTTATTGGACTTTTGTTTACGGGAAATCATATTTCTTCGTTAAATTTTTCCAAGTTTGAGAACTTTATTGATGAAAATTGTGAGTATCTTGATCTGATGAATTTGAAGAGCATTTAAAAAAAGTAAAATTTTAGTCATTTTTCCAATAAATTTTGATCAATAAGTCATAAATAAATGACTTAAAGCTCATTTTAATCCTTTTTTATTGATCTTTAAAACAAAAAAAACAATTTGGACTAACATCAGATGTAATATCAACAAAGTTGAAGCTTTGTTACTACAAGACATATGTACGGTCCATGATGTACTATGGTTTTGACAATCTTATCATTAACAAGGGTCTTTTCAAGACACTTCAATCTATTATATCAAGTCTCATAATAGGTATGTTATAAGGCACAAAAAGACTAGAACGAGGATATAAATAATTCCTCGAGGAAGCATTGATAAAATTGAAGAACGAAGAGCATGGATCAAATCTAATTTTATCAACAGATTAAAGCAATTTGAGACAACTAGAAAGATCCTTCTTGAACTTGAGCTTGATACCATGGCTGGAAGTGCAAGAAAAGTCTCATATGGGTGTTCATTGAATCAAGGAAGAGTGAAGTTGAAGCAATTTTTATCTGGAGCAGAGCAATTTATTTAAAATTGTTTAAATATCGTTTAAACTATGATAACTTAACGAAATTTTTGAATATTTTAAATTTTAACAAAATTATTTAATTATTGTTAAAAAAAAAATTCATTGCAATATTCATTTTTAAAAAATTTTCAATCTTTTATCTGAACCAAAATGCTATGCTTCGAAAAATTGCTCCCAATTTCACTCTACCTTGAATTAAGTAGATGTGATTAAATGATAGGAAAGATTAAGGACATATTGAAGATAAGCGGTGTAATGTCTCCGGTCTCATGCCCAATATGCAAGGCTTTGATGAAGAATGAACGCGGTGTCAAACTCCATATTGCTAAAAAACACAGTTAAATTTCATGTAAATTTTTTTTCTTTATAAAACTTTAATGTGACAATATTAATGTGACATCTTTTTATCAAGAAAAGTTAATGGGCAAAATTTATATTTTAATGATCAATATATATTATAAATATTGCCACTTTATTCTTGCTTCTTTAAATGAATCAGGAAAGATTAAGGACATATTGAAAATAAGCGGTGTAGCAAGAAGAATCGAATTGTTTATTATTTATTTATTAAAAATATAGTTCGCTTTAAAAATTGGCAGTTCGGAATGGATCTAAATCCTTCCTTTAAGCAAAATTTTCAACTTTAAAAAAAAAATAAATAAAGTTTAAGAAAAAATAAATAAAGTATAAGATAAAAATAAATACTATGGTAAATGAGCCTAACCGAGTGAGCTATTTTTTTTATTTTATATTTCGCACTCATTTTATTCAAAAACTCCAAAAATACTCACCGAATTAGACCAGTTTTTTCTAGTCACCCCTTTACCTCCTGCGGTTAATTGGGTGAGGCCTTATTGGGTGAATTAGCTTAACCCAGTTACCCCTGATTTTGTAAACATTTAGCCCGAGAACTAACCTCTTTTTCAGGATATTCACTGAATTCACCCAATTAGCTCAATATGAATTAAAAAAAGGATTTTTTGTTTTTTTAATAATATAAATAATTAAAATATTCTTTATTATTAATCTTTTAAATACATGCTACAACATAACTATTTAGAAAAAAAATTTAAACGAATAATAAATAAATTTTATGTTTGATTTTTTTTAGTTTAAGAGATTAGTCGAGACATACATCACAGTGAAACTCTAACCCTTTGTTATTTCTAAACTTTTTAGGCAAACATTCAAAACAAACCCAATACTTTTTTTTTTAACTTCTTTTTGTTTATTCTGATTCATTTTTATAATATATTAACTATTTTTGATAATACAGAACGAATATTTTTATCAAATAAAATCAAATTATTTTTGTAAAAAAAACAAACTTTTTTGAGAAACAAAATTTTTAATTTTTCATAAAAAACTGCATCAATGTGATCATTTTTGTCTTTTAAGCCTAATTAAGTTAAATATTTTATTTTTAGGGGCAAATGGGTGGGATTTTTGGGTATTGAGGTGATAACTCAATAGCCTCTTAACCCATAAAAAATAACAACATTAGACAACGGACCCATCGGCTATCTTAAAATTCTAGAAAAATTATTTTCTACTAATTAAGACCCGCTGAAAACGATAAGCAAATAAGGTCGGTTCAAACTTGTTCCGTCATCGGATCAAAAATTGTCAAACATAATTACTAATTTGAAAAATTCTACCGAATTAGCCGAAAAAAAACTTTGAATTAAAAAAAAAGGTTTAAAAATTTTTTAAAAATATTTCATATATATATTTGGATTCCTCTCTTCAAGATCTACAAGAATATGTGGGTTGTTTAAAAAAAAAATAAAACGACTGATATATTTCGGTTTTTCAAATTACGTCACCGAATTTACATTAAATACATTTAGGCTGTGTTACCATATAAAAAAATGATTTAAGTTAGAATAGAGTTATTTTTTTATGAGACAAAAGTTAGTGATTGAGTAATTTCTAAAAATCGAATAATAAAAATAAGACTTATAAATGATCTAAAAATTTCTAATTTTTTTTTATCTTTTCTACTCGTTTTCTACACGAACTTTATCAATATTTTTAATTATTAATTTTTAGAAAATTATCGTTTGTGACTGTAAAATCAAAAAAAAAACACAAGACAAGATAATTAAATTTTTCTATTTAATTTTTCTTATTTTAGGTTATATTTTTTTTGTACAAAGTAATGGAGGTCCACGATAGACTAAATTTTCTATGTTAATTTGTAAATTTCCATGTATGAACTAGCTTTTAAAGCTGGCGTTTTTACTCATATGTCTTACAATTTTTCGATAACATATCTTCTTGATAAAAATTAAAGAACAGGTATGATTTACAGATAAATATGTTCTAGGCGTCCTTATTCTTTTACTAAACATTTTTTTTTCTCATGAAATAGCTTGAATTTTTAATTTTGTTTACAGTGCCGATTTGGAAAGTGGATTTCTGTTTATTTTACGTAAATTTACGTAAAAATTGGTAAGAATGAAAATGCCAAAAAAAAAGCTGAATTTTTTTAATTTTTTATTATTTTTTAATAAATTTTGAAAAAAGTAGCTTCTATTTATTTGATTATATTTTAACAAAAGTTACTATTTTTACTTTTTTTTTCTAATTTTTACTTAAATTTATGTAAGAAAAGGTAAAATATGGTAAAAAAAAGTAACTTTTGGTAAAATATAATCAAATAAATAGAAACTACTTTTTTCAAAGTTTATTAAAAAATAATAAAAAATTAAAAAAATTCAGCTTTTTTTTTGCATTTTCATTCTTACCAATTTTTACGTAAATTTACGTAAAATTACCAGAAATCCACTTGTAAAATCGGCACTGTAATTTCATAATTCTACTAAATATTTATAGAAAATTTGGTCAATAAAAACAAAATTTTTTTTCCTGTCAAAATTTTGAACATTCTTTTTTGAAGACTCGTAGAAATATTTTCTTTTTTAAGTTTAGCTCCTCGGATAAACATAAAAAATTGGTTAATGCGAATATTCAGCACTGTTTGGATGGTAATCATAATGATAATAGTGGTGGTCTTTATTTCCATGTTCACAAGTCAATTGACACTGTATGGAATAAGTGGTCAACCGCTGAGTGAAAAGCTAATTGGATTAAACAAGTTTTCTTTGGACCGGGCATGGATTGACCAAGAAAACGCGTACTCGATTGAATACGAGTCTCTTGGCGAAATGTTCACTGATCTTGAAGAGCAAAAAATAGACTACATTCTTCTCGATCAAGTTTTTGTCAATTTCTACTCAAAAGTTATAAATGAAAAATTTTTTGTCATAAAACAGGTGCCAAGAAAAAAAACCTACAATGTTTTATTACGCGGCTTTACCCAAAGTCAAGTGAGCTGCTTCCAAACGACAGCCAATTTGATGCATCAGCTTTGGCTGAGACAAAACATGACTTTGAATTTTAACAAAATACGTGACAAGTCCAAATACTTTGACATTACAGACCAACTTTTGTATCCTCAGAGAAACACAATTCTGTTTGTGTCAATTGGAGTTTTGGTGATGGTATTAATTGGCGGAATTGCATGGGAGATCACTTGCTTGAAGCAGCCCGGGCTCTCTAGCTTCAAGACAAACAAAAGCGGACTTTTGAACAGCAATCAGGCACTAAGCTGCATGTCAAACAATCAATATAGGCCAAGACTGCACAGAATTGGTTACAATTTACCAACCATCTCTGAAACTAATGAAGCCTTACAGCATAACTATCAAAACGAGCCTCATTTTAATACATCAGTCATTGACAACATATCCAGCATTCGAAATACAATCGCAAGTCTCTTAAACTCATCAGAATGCGCAGACAAATCTGTCAAATTCAATCCTTTGGTTCACAACTTTTACTATTCTGAATCAAGCCAAAAGTCCTCAACTGAAGCCTACGACCAAGCATTGATTAATGCCAGGAATCAAGCCATCCAGAATAGGTCAATTTACACAAACGAAATGGTCAGTGATCCATCAAGCCTGGAAGAATCGCTCAAACTGCGAGCTTTTCCAAAACCAGATTACAGACTGGATGACTCTTATTTTAAAGCTAGCAAATTCGAACTATCGTCATCGGACAGTTCTTCCTACAAAACAAATGACACCAATGTGGTCAATAATGACAACATTGAGTCTAGCCCTGATGACAGCCTTAACCAAAAAGAAATTCAAATTGTTTCTTCAGAATCAAATACTCAAGCTAATGCTAGTTCTAAAATTGAGTCGTCCATGAACAATACTTTGAGTCAATTGCCAGAAACTTATCGCGAATTACCTCGAAATGAATCGTTTTATTTAAATGAAATTTCTAGCATTAAACTTTAGATAAAAAATTTAATTTACCAATTTTTGTCCTGTTTTTTTGACATATTATGCATTTTAGAGTTATGAGTTTTTCATCCTTAAAAAAAATAAAAATTATTTCTTTTTCCATTTTGGGCTAAATTGAAGTAAAGACACCTATAATTGACAGTTTAAAATTTAAAGTGGTTTCAATTTATTTTTTATTTGCCAAGCTTGTAAATACATCCATTATAACTAATTATTTTACAGACCATTTTAAAAATTTTGATTTCTTAGGATGTTTCGGTAGGTCAAAATTTTAAAAATAAATTTCCTGATAAATTTAAAAAAATCATAAATAATTTTGAAGTTAATTTTTTTTTGGTTGCTTTTACCATTTAGTAACTGGCAAGTTTTTTTAATATTTAACTTTTTTGAAATTTTGAAATTACATTGTTTAATTAAAACTCAATACTTAAGCATGTTAAAATTTGAAATTTAATTACGATAATATTTCTAAAAATGTAAAAAAGAAAAAAAAACTTGCCAACTATTTTTGGCATTGTGAAACTTCCAGACTTATGCGTAAGTCATAAAGTCAGAGTCAAGTCACGGACTTAACTTAAGAATTTTTTTTAAAAGTTAAGTCATTTGAGTTGACTTTTAAATTTTGACTTGTATTGTAAGATGGAGATATTATTTTATGTGTAAACCAGGTGACAACTTTTGATGAGCGTTTTTTTCCTCGTTAACATTATATGTCTTAAATTATTTTTAAATACTAATATAAAAGAGGGTACGGAAAATAAAAATCTTTATTTTGTTTGATATTTGCTTATATTTTTCAGGCTGAAAAATGACTTCAAAAAAAATCCAGGGGCAATTAAGTGAGATTTACTAAAATTTGAAATTTGATTTCGGACGATTTTGTCCGAAATCAAAAAGTTCCATCAAAATGTTTGATCCAAACAAATCCAATTAGACTTCTAACTAATCTTGAGCTAAAAAATCTTAGTAAAAAAAAAAAAAAAAGCTATCAATAATCAAGGTGCTGATCTTTAACCGGGTGAATTCCTGGGGTTAAGGGGTAAATAATGTTTATTCCCAAAATTCACCCCAATTACGCCAAAAATAACTCATTTAGCCGATTAGCACAGATCGTAACCCCTTTGCCTCAAAATAAACTATTAATTTTGTTAAATCTGGGGTTTAGGTAGATTTTATTTTTTGTAAAATTATTCCCTGCATTTTTAATCTCAAATCTACAAAATTGAAATTAAACTCTTAAGTGAATCTTGAATTAGTTTAATTTTTATTTGGAAATTTGAAAAAAATATAAAATTATATTAAATTTTTTTTTTTTAGCTTTTAAGTAATTTATTTATTTATCTGTACCGAGCTAATGCTCATTCAGAACAAAAATATATGAAAAAAATTATATTTATAAAAAAAAAGAAAAATATTTCATTTAAATTTTTAAATTTATATTCAATAGTTGAAAAACTGAGTATAGTCAGTTAGGTGAACCATAGTTCACATATTATGCGAAACATTCTTGTTCTCAGATTTTTGTGAATGTTTTTGTTTAAATTAAAAAAATCAATCAAAAATTAAATCTCAGTTTCGTTTATTCAAAAGTTATTTATATAAATTTGTAAATATTAATTGTAAAGTAGTTAAATCCATATCGATTATAGAAAAATTTATTGACGAAATTTTTTTTTACTTTTGAATATAAAAAGAGCAATCTTTATAAAAAACTTAAATGTTCGAGGCAATCGGGCGAAAATTCGGCTAACAGGGTTAATATGCGCGGCAATGCTCCAAAAAAATGGGACAATTAGGTTAACCCTATAAACCCAATTGCCTCTCACCCAGTCAACCGATCGGGTGATCAGATTTCGAGTTTTCTCACCTTAGTTTACTTAAATTTAAATTATTTAAAAAATAGATCATCCAGTTAGGCCATCTTACTATATAATGAAGTGAAGAGAAATTTTAGTTTAAAATATAAACACTAAAAAGTTAAATTTTTCAAGGAGAGTAAGTTTTTTATGAATTTATTATGATCAAGAGATTTAAGGCGAATTTTTTTTAGGCTAATTTTTTAAAACACTGTTCATAATTCAAAAAAAATTCTTAAGTAAAGTCAATTGACCTAACGTTAAAAAAATATATCTTAAGTAATTGACTTGAATCTTGAGACTAATTTCCAATTTTTTACTCACCGAAAATAACCTAAAAAATTAATAATTTCTATTTTGGTGAAAAAGTTTAGTAATTACATCAATCAAAAGTCTTTTGAAAAAAATATTAATGAAATAAAAGGTGCTATTTATTTTATAAAATACATAGACATATGTTTCATGAAAAGCAATGATTAATCATAACCAAAAATAATGCATAGTTCTGTCACAAATTTTTTCAGATTTAAAAAATTAAGCTTTCTTTAATATGATGCTACTGCAATAAATTTTTATAAGGTAAAACTTCACAATCTACCTCGGGATTATAGGGTTAAACTTGTCAAGTTTTATTGAAATATAATCAATACATTTAAATTTGATAAATATTTAAAAAATTTATTAAAATTGTTATTATGTTCGAATTTAAACTCATTTGAAGGGTCTACATTCTCAACATACATTAAAATCTTTTTAACATACTAAAAAATCTTCATAGCATACAAAATTTTAGTATCAATATACAAGCATTATTAACATATACATAAATGCTTAACAACATATAAAATTTTTAACATACATACACTAAGCAATAAATTTAAAAAGTCTTTTTTTTAATTTTAAAAATTTTAGCAGAAATGTGTCAACTCTCAAGGTTACTTATTATAAAATCTGGCGATTTTAAGTGCCCCCTAGCAGAACGTGTCTCCTTCTTAATCCTCTCCCCCATTTATACATGATTTTTCATGATTTTTATTCATTTTGATAGGGCCTAATACCCCCTTATATCCTTTTGAAAAATTAAAAAATTAAAGCAAAACTTTTTTTGGAGTTTATTCAGTTTTTTAAATATATAATAAATCATTTAAATTAAGCAAATTGAAATAACTGGCATAACTTTTGCCAAGTTGGTCCCAGAAGCTTATATTGCATATTTTTGGAATCAGCTCGTCATTTTGAACCCAAAAAAATTACTTTTAACCATGTCAGTAGTATCGGATGGGCGTGGGACGGGTGCCAAGGAATTTTGGTAATTGGTGAATTGCGGGCGAACGGTGACCGGCACAGGTCTCGTCCTAAATTTTCGGTCGTCCCACAGAGTTGCTCTATCCAAATTGTATCCCGATTAAAAATTTTCCATCTTTAATTGGGCCATTGAAATGAAAAGTGTATTTCTCAGCTCTCTGTATGTTTTTAAGCTATCTTGTATGTTGATCAGTTTTTTGTATGTTTATTAGGTAAAGTATATTGTGATTAAACGAATGTATGCTAAAAAGATTTAAAGTATGCTAAGAAGATTTTTAAGTATGTTGAAACAACAATCCCTCATTTGAATTCTGTTTTAATATCTCATATTTGATTTTTTTGCTAAAACTTGAACTTAAAAGATTCCTAGCATGTCAAAAAATTTCAAATGAAACTTTTTTTAATTAATGATTGAAAAAGGGAAGAAAATAAAAGTAGTAAAAACAATTACAAATTTACTACAAGTCTTCATTCCAATAAATGAAGCCTAAATATTTGTTTTTTAACGACACACTAAAAGTCCAAGAATTTGATTTTTAAGTATCAACAAAAAAAGGATCCTTATTTCAATCTATTTGATTTAAATTAGCTTATTTTTATCATATTTTTTTATGTTTCTATTTTATTTTGCCAGTTTTGATTTTTGTTTTCAATCATGAGCACTAAAAGCAGATAAAAAAACTGAAACTAAAAAAAAACAACATATAAAAGTAAATCTTTCAAAAATATTTTTTTTAGTTTTAATCAACACGTAAAAATTCTTTTTTCCTTTTAATAAATGCGTTCTTATCTTTTTTATAATTTATATTCATTTTAATTTTTTAAATGGTTTCTCTTTTTTGAAAAAAAATTTAGATCTATATGATGACAATAAAAAAAATCCTAAAAGCAATCAAATTGCTGTAAAACTAAAAATTAATTTTATTTAAAAAATTAATTTATGGGATTTTCAAATTTAAATACATTTATTTTATTAGTTTTTCATCATTTAAAATAAATAGTGTTCTTTTTTAGGGTGAGTTAGATTCTTTATGTTAGATTCTAAGATTCTTTAGATTCTTTTTTTAATCTTTTTTTACTAGTTTTTAATCCTTAATTTTCAATATGTAGGAGCTTTGGTTCGGTTCAAATTATCAAATAAATAAATAAATAAAAGTATAGTTGTTCGACGAGATAACATTTGATAATGTTGAAAAGAAAAACAAGAAAAATAATAGAAATACGAATTTTTAAAATTGTAAATTATCTTTTATTCCTATTATCTTCTTTATTTAATGTCTATGTTGCTTTTTATCTAGTATTTAGTTTGATCCCATGCTTTTTTCTTAACTTAATATTTTTATATATATTTTTTTTAATTTAATAAAACAAATAATTTTTTTCATTAGTAGTTTAAGTAAAATAAATCATTTTGTTAAACCCCAAGACATTGCGAAAAATAATAAAAAACTTTCAATGCAAACTAAAAAAAAATTAAATTTTTTTGAAAGTTTTATATGAAATTTCAGAATGCCAAACCTCAAAGTGATTGAATATTTTAAGGAAAACATCATTTTCAAATTAGTATTTAATCGTTTTTTTAGTTTGTCTGCGAGGTTTTACAGTAATCAAGAAAACTTAAATATTTTTAAAAAATTATGTATCATTTACCTCATTTTGTAATAAAATTCAACTTACAATTTCATTTTTAAATAAACAACGATCACATTTGCACAAAAAATAATAGTTTTTTAACAGAGTTTGCTGGCGGAATTTTTTAGGCATTAAAATATCTATATAAGATATAGAGTACTTTTCTTCAGATTCGAGCTTACGAATGGCTTTAACAAAAATTTTAAATCCATTAAATGTGACAACTGAATTTGGTTCACATGAATGATCAATACTAGAAACACTTAGGTAAATACCAGATCCGATCATTTCAGATAAATCAAAATTGCCAATTGTTATTGTGTTAATTATCAATTTCCCAAAGATTGATATCATTTCTCTAGCGTTCAATTTATTTTTCAATAAAAAATCTTCACCCATCAGGTCTCTGATAAAACAAAAGCATTTTTGCATTTTAGCCAATCTGTCCATATCTTTTACCAAATCATCATAATCTAAACAAAAATTTCACTAATATTTTTAATTAACAATTTTAATAATAATTTACGATCCATTAATGTTTCAAATGATTTTAATCCATAATTGTCAGTGAAATTATTCTTATTGTTCTGAATAATTGAGGATAAAAAAGTAATTTTGATAAAATATATAAAAAATCATACTATTTTAACTTGTATTAAAGTTCGGAGAAAAATGCGATTCAAATCATCTTTTATTTCCTCTTTAAGTTTATTATTATCTTCGATCTTGGAAAATTTTTTGCATTCGTGTTCATGTATTGACCAGTCATTTATTTGACATTGTTTAGAACAATAATGCATGAATTTACACCTTGAGCATCGCAAACATCTTGAGGATCTAAAATACTTTAATTATTTTTTTTATAAAAAAAGGAAAAAATTAAATTACTCTTTAAAACAAAAATCACAGAACAATTGCTTTTTATCATAGAGCAAACAATGGACAAATGGTAAAGCTTCGATAATACAAGAACCAGCAATTACCGACATTAGATGATTTATAATTTCTAAAAATTTAAATTGATTCGCAATAAAATTTTTAGAAAATTATAATATTTGACTTAAAAATTTTGTATACATATTCTAAGTCATATTATTTTAATTTTTAATTGAAATATTTATTTTTTTGGTTTACAAATTATTTCAAGAACTTTGAATTTAAATGAAAAAATTCAAAGATCGTAATCACACATTTAATGGTTTGAGATTAATTACATCTTGTTACTTACATATTGTTTGAATCTAGTATGCTGAATATAATTAATTTGTATTGAAATTAATTATTTTATTAATTATTAATTATTATTGTAGAGAACAAGGACATTGTGAAATTTGGAACAAAAAACAAAAACAAAAATTTTTAAATGAAATAAATTTTTTACTATGAGTGTAAAAATTGTTCAGCAAAATGTGTCAGCTGATACAAACTTTGTACCACCCAAATTTAGTCTCTGCAACAACTCTGCAATTTAATTTTAATGATCTTCTGATACAATTAGTGCTTTGAAGACTTGAAGAGTATTTGCATAGACTAAATGTGGGTGGTACAAATTCTGTATCAGCTGATACATTTTGAAAAACAATTTTTTGATTTATAGTAAAAAATTTATTCCATTTTAAAATTTTTGTTTTTGTTCTTTGTTCCAAAATTCACAATGCCGAAAACAAGGTTGCTCCGGAGCAAGGCTATTGATTATTTTATTTTTTTTTCTTTTAAAGATTTTTTAAGCCCGATCGGGTCAATTTTACCCGAAAATCATTTCAATGATTGTTTGGTCAAGAATAGTAAAATGGACTTAATTTTTTTTTAATCTTTTTGACCAAATCTTTAAATTTACGAGATGAAATAATAATTTCAATTTGATGAAAAAAATTTCAATTATCAAAATTGAACTTATTTAATAGATGATTTTTTTTGTTTAAAAGTATATATTTTGGTGAAAAAAAATAGTAAGACAAACTTTTTTTGTTAGGGATTTTAAAAAACTTTACTCTTGACTAAATTATTAACATTAGTCATTAGTAATGTTCGATTTATTTCCATTAAATTAACTAATTGATTTTTTTTTTGCAAATATTATCCATCAATAAGCCTCGTAGCTTGCAACTGGGTTAATTCGAGTTTTATTTCCAGCAATACATCAACTCTACAGGTCAAATGACAGAAATTAACTATTTAATATTACTTTTATTGATATTAAATCTCAGATTTAATCATAATAATAAAATCTAAATAATAAAAGACGTCGAGTCGACGTCTATTATTATTTAGATTTTATTAAAAAATTTGATTGGACATTTTATCAATTTTTAATTATTTACATAGATAAAATTTTTCGTCTAATATATATTAATTTAATTAAATTTCTTCAATTCATTGTCATGTCGAAATTAAACGTAGTCGAAAAAAGTATTTGTATTCCTTAAAGCTTATTTGAAATCATGAATTTATTTTTATCCATGTCAACTAAAAAGAATTTAAAATTTTAATCTATTTTCAAATTGAATTGGATATTCTGGAATATAAACATTTAATTTAATTGAAATTTATTAGCACCAGAGTTTTTTTTAAGACATAAGTCTTAAATCAAGTCAAGTCATTGACTTGACTTAAATTTTTATTTTTTTAAGTCAAGTCAATAATATAATAAATCCATATTTGGTATCAATAAGGTAGTTGCTTCCAAATTCCTGGCTCTTAATATTGACCCATGTGGTCTGTTAATGTAACCAGATTATGAAAAAATTCTTTCAACTGGTCCAAATGAAGCAGATATTGATAAAAATTTTTGTGGAAGTCATAATTCATACTTAATATAAAAAAAAAAATTTAAGTCAAGTCATGACTTTGACTTAAATTTTTGTGACTAAGACTTAAAACTGTGACTTGTCGAAACGAAAAAACGAAACAAGTCTGATTAGCACCCAATATTTTTATTAATTAAAGTTCTTATACACTTGAAAAAAAATTATCAAGAAAAACCATTATCTTGCAGAATATTTGGATTTTAATATTAATATTCCAACTCAATCAAAGAGACCTAAGGTCAAAACCCATAAAGGGATGATTGAGCCCATTTATTAATAAAAAAAAATGCACATAAAAATTAATAAAAAATTAGATTTCTGAAATTAATATCAAAATTAGAAAAAAATTCACAAAAATTTATAAAGATTAAATTAATGTTATTGTTTATTCTTCGTTTAAATAAGACAAAATCTAAATGGAGATCATCAATAAGTAATTTATTGATGAACTTAGAATAAAAATAATCAAACGTTTTCTCACCATAATCATTTAACTTTCCTTTAGAAGGAACCAGATAGTCATTTGGGTTTCTTAGATTATAATCAATATTTTTCGAGCAGTTGCTGATTAAAACTTCTTTTAAGTCAACAGGCGATGTTTTTAAATTTACAATTTTATGTACAAAATGAGCAAGACGTTTGATAATTCTATGCTGAAAGCAGTCGATGTTAAATTTAGGCTATCATTTCCTACCTTCACTAATATATTTCCAATTCGTCATCTAATTAATATCTATTCTTCATCTAATAAATTTCCTTTTGAGTATAATTATATATATCTAAACTAATAAATTAAATGGAACCTAATATATTTCGAAGTCTACTCTAATTAATTAAACCTCATCTAAATAAATTCGTCACCATCAAACCAATTCTGAGAACCGCTTTTAGACAGTGCCTGGAAGTGGCTCCTGCTCGCCAAGAACATCATCAGCAAAGGTAACAAGCACTATATTGCTAATGGTCTCTCAATGAAGAACGAGCTTCAACCAGCCTATATTACAACATATTAGAGCGCGATGAAGAAGACAAGTTGGAAGAGCTTCGATGTTTTCATCCGTGGAATCGACATGTGCCGAGTCGTCACACTCAACAATCAAGACTTCCGCCGCAGCAAGTGTAGTTGTTCCATCTATGACAAAAAGAACATTTGTAAGCACATCATCGGCGTTGCTAGTTATTTAAAGCTATACACCATTCCACTCGAGATCAAGAACTTGCCTATGGGAGAAAAGCGAAAGCGTGGTTTTCCTAAAAAAGCTACCAAGGCTCTTATTAGGATGTAAAAGTTTGCTGGTCGCTTATTTTTCTTATTATTTCTTATAATTTCTCATTATTTGTTTCTTATTTTTTATTTGTTTGTCGTTTGCTTAAAATAATAAATAATTGATTATTACTATAAACTATCGATTTATATTTAAAATTGATAAGATGATCCCCAAATTATATAGTGGAGCTATATATTATTAGTGGAGCTTTATTTTATTAGTGACGATGGAAATATATTAGTGAAGATATGGGAATATATTAGTGAAGGAAAGGAAATTGTTCCCTTATATTTATTCAACTCGATATTTAAAGTGTTAAAGTTATCATTGCCATGCATATTTGGGCGAATATTTAATAATCTTTGAACACAATAGTAATAAGAATTAGCTAATTTTTGAATTGATCTTTTTGTAAAATATATTGATAACGATAGACAATAGTCAAAGAACGGCATGATAAATGATTTGAAGAACTGGAGCTTGACTTTGTGCGATAAGTAAAATAATCTTCTTATAGCATAAAGTCGTTTATTTATTGAAGTTCTTAAGCTTATTACGAGTTGCAAGAAAGTTTGTTATCTATTGTTACTCCGAGAAGTTTAAATTTATCAACAACTTCAACCATAATACCATTTATTTCAATATTACATGGAAAATTAAGTTTTGCTTTATTTGAGATAGACATAATTTTAGTCTTGGACCAATTAATATCTATACTATTGAATTTACACCAAGTAGATAATTTTTGAATTGATTCAAGAAAAGAATGAATAAGTTCAGATAGGTTATCCCCTGTTTTAATTATAGTTGTATCATCAGCAAATAATTTTACGATGAAATCTGAAAGGAATTAAACAATATCATTTATGTAAATCAAAAATAGAAGTGGGCCTAGGACACTCCCTTCGGGGACACCTAGTTTGAGTATTCTTGAGTTAGAAGTGAACTCTTCAATCTTCACTACCTGGGATCTGTTCGCAAAATAACTTTCTAGTAGTGTGATTGAAGAATCATCAAAACCATAACAACTTAATTTAGTTAGTAGAAGGTTATGGTCGACCGTTTCAAAAGCCTTTCTAAAATCTATAAACAGAAAGATACCGATTAAACGTTTGCTTTTAATTTGGTTCATTTTCTGGATAATCTCATGTAAGGCTGATTCACAGCCATGGGTTGATCTGAAACCATGTTGATTACTTGAGAGTATCTTAGCTTCAGCTAGATAACTGCTTATTTGCTTATGAATAAGCTTCTCAGACAGCTTTGCGATTGGTGGTAAAACAGAAATGCCATGATAACTATTTAAATCATCAGTTGAGCCTTTATTTTTAAATAATGGTGAAACAACGGACATTTTCCAATCACTCGGTATTGAACCCGTTAAGATTGAGAAATTAAATAAACTAGCTTTAATAGTGTGTGGTTTAGCTGAACTACCCTTCAGAATCTTAATAGGTATTCCACAAGAACCGATACCACTAGAGGTTGAGATCTCTGAGAGGACGTTTTCTATCTCATGTCAATTCGTAAACCTGAATCTGAAATTAGCAGCTTTTAAAAGGATAAGTTTGGAAAACTGATCCTGGATGAAGCTCTTAGAATCATTATTCGACAATTCTGATGAAGATCTTATCGACGTGAAGAATTTGTTAAATATCTCACACATGTTTAACTTATCATTGATAACTTCATTTTCATTTTTAATACAGATTAAAGGTGCATTTGAGTTTTTATCTGATTTCATGCAAATTAATGGTGAGTAGAATTTCCAAAATTTTTTAGCATTTTTGAAGTCATTCAAGGTTTTATCCTGAAAAAACTGAATTGGTTTCTCATCATTTAGCAGTTTGAACTGCTTCTTAAAATAATCATTAACTAATTTATCATCTTCATTACCAGATAGTTTGAATTTCTTGTAGGAGATATCCCGTGAATGTTTCAAACAAATAAGATAATCATCATACCATGGAAACTGACTTGACATATTTAGAGAAATTTTACGAACGGGGCGGTATTATCGATAATTTTAATCAATTTTTCTTTGACAAACATCCATGTTAATTTAGCTAAAACAAATTTGTGGTCACTAAATGGACAGTCAATAACACATGTTTCATCAACAAGATCAGCATTATTCAAAAAAAGATCAATGAATGATTCTGATTGCAAATACTGATTCCTCCTTTAATGAAATCTAGAACATACTCTGGTGGGTTGATAAACAAAATTGGCCAGATCATTATTATCAATAAAATTTTTAAAGTTATTTTTCAGCTTTTTTGATGGGTCACAGTTAAGATCACCAAAAACAAATAAAGGATCATTTAGATTTAATGCATATCAATATTTAATGATATTTCCGGATTGAGGGATTATGATAATTGTCTCTTTTAGTTTAATTGAAAATCTTACTTATTGAATTAAATTCTATATTTTATTTAGTTATCAAAATACTCATTTACTGAAATAACCTCACATTGTATCTATATCAAAATGAAACGCTTTTCGGAGACATCAATGCTTTCAATTTAGAGGGATTAAACAAATTAAAAGATCAAATGACAAATTATTATTTAAAAACCACAAGCTAACGATAAAAGACAAAGGAACAAATATTACTAAGAAAATTGAGGATTGATCAATTAATTAACAACTTGAAATCATAAACAATACAGTCAATTAGATTAAATTTCCCACGTTTAACTTTAATTATTGAACACCCTCTTCTCTTTTTATTTTTAAAATTTAGTTTGGATAATGTTTCAATTTACACATGAATAAATTGTAATAAATTAAAAACATTCTTGTGTCGTTTTTTAATATGGATTTGACTTGATATGGATTGAATGAAATCTTCAATATCATCAAGAAATTGGGTTTCATTTGAATTTGGTGAACGATAACAAAACACAAAATTTAAGCAATGATCATGAAGCTTAAGTTGAAAGAAAACAAGTTCCACAGCATCATAAAGAAAAGTACGGGTAATTTTCAAGCAGTTTTTTATGAAAACAAGCAGGCCACCTCCATGTCTATTCCTGTCTAATCTTATATTTGAATAATAATTGTTATTTAAAAACGAATTTGGTATTGTTTGATCGAGTTTAGATTCACTAAAACAAATAATGTCAAACATGCGACTATTTAGAAATTTATTCATTTCAAATATATTACCAAGAATTGAATTGATATTGAGATGAAAAATTTTAAGCTAATTGTCCGAATTAGAAAAATTTCTAAAATCTTTTAGATAAGAACGATCAACATTATTTTAGACTTGAGATATTTCTAGTCATTGCACCAAAGTATCATACTCTTGAATCTCAACTTTGAGTATTTCAGATCCGATAGATTCACGTATTTTCGGAATATCATTTTGATTGAATAAAAATGGTTTGTCATATGATAAGTACTTTGAATAGGCACAGATAAAAACGCCACAATCTTTATCATTTCCATATTGTTTTTGGTACAAATGGTCATTTAGTATCATCCATGAATCTGAGTCAGCCAAAGAAGTAATATACTTTTTAAGAACTCCACGAATTTTTTCAATAATCTCGTTATTGCTATTATAAATTGAATCATAATACTTGATTTTTTTTTGATATGTATCAAATGTAATTAAGACCCAATGATTTTTATTGAATAAAACTGGACAAAATAGCAGACGAAAGTCGGTTTTTGAATTTTTCTAAACAGATTTCGATACCCCTCATATATTCTCATCTAAAATTTTATTGATGATACGAGAGTCAATATGAGAACATTTAACGTTCAAATTAGAGTTAAACAGCATTTTCATTTAAAAATTAACAATTAAATCGTTGATTTTAGTACCAGATAATAAATCATATAAACTCAATCTATTCACCTCATAACCAAACCCTTTAACAATGACAGTGAGACCATCATCATGATTTAAGATAGCTTCCTGGGATTTAGGGTCATTTTGAGAAAACCAAAGATTACTCTGAAACAAGCTTTGCTGAGTGCAATTTGGATTGGAGTCGGTTGTTGTTTTGCTAGCCGACTTGTTGGTGTTTATCGACTTTGTTTTACTTGACATGCAGTCAGATGTTCTGGTGAAATTTTTAAAATTTTTTCTTTTTTCCAGCAAAAAATCTTTTTGAAGTTTAGTCTTATGACTATTAATGTAAACATGAGAGAAGTCATTTTCATTTCTAAGATTTTTCTTTACTAAAATTAGCATTTTAATGGATTTCTCATTTATCAGTTCACACAATACTGGTCGGTTACACTTGGATATATTAAAAGATCCTAATCTTTTATGCTGTTTATACTGTGGATAAAAACTAGAATAAAAAAAAATCCAGTTCAGCATAAGTCCTGATTTTATATTCTTAGATTTAGTTTTAGATTCTAAAATAAATATTATTATTTGCTTTGAAAATGTATTTTATTATTTTTAGTTCTAATCTGTTAAATTTGAATTTTTAATTGTTGTTTAATTTTTATTATAAATTCATAACGCCTTCAAAACGATTAACTAGCAAATTTGTTTCCATGTATAATTAATAAGCTTTTATTAAAAAAACATGATAAGAAATTGGATGTCATAAGTCTCAAATTTGTTTATTTAATTCTTACACAATATTTGAGATAGCCTGGATTCGTTTAAATTTCTTTTTTTTTTTAGATTAATTTAGAAAAACTTTGTTTTTTAGTTTAATTTTTTAATTTTATTCTCTTAATCGCCTTCATTTTTTATTATCATAACTGACTGAGACGCAATTTAGATACATTTTTTTTCGAATCTCAACTGAAAAAATTACTGCCAATTTTTCTGATATTAGTTTTAAAACGATAATTTTTAAATTTTATTATTATTCAATTAATAATAAATAAGATTTATTTTCTTTACAATTAACAAAAACTCCAGAGTGCTTGATTTTTGTGATCATACTGTTCAGTTATTAAAAATTAATCAAATCAAAATAAGATGTAAAAAATCACTTTATTAAAATAATCTCATACAAATTACCAACAATCTTTTGGTATAAATATTTATTTGAAAACTTTTATTTTCCAAATTAACCAAAATGGCAAACAAAAATCTTAAGCTTACATTAAAAGAACATTTATCAAGTTCCACGATGATACTAAATGTCTATCTAAAATAATTAATTCCCAAACAACATTAAGCAGAGTGATTTGGATAATTGGATTTGTTGTTGTCGTGGGATTTTGCTCATTTATGTTCATCAAAAATATTTCCGAATATTTCAAATATGAAACAACAAATAAAATAGAAACTAAATTTGAGCTTTCACCAGTTTTTCCCACTGTCACAGTTTGCAATGTGAATTTTTTTACATCAGATTATGCAATTGAATTTTTTTCGAACAGAAGTAACATTTCTTATAATCCATTTCATAAATATCAACGGTCAATTGATGAAATTTATTCGAATCCTGAATATTTAAAGAACATAGATAAGTTTGGCGATCGTTTAGAAAAGCTTTTTATTTTCTGCTCTTTTAAATTAAAAAACTGCAATGCTTCATTTTAGAGATTTTTTCAAAGCAATTTTTTTGGAAATTGTTACCAGTTCAACACAGATAGCAAAAACCTTTTAACAAATTCAATACCAGGATCTCAAAATGGTCTTCAGATTTGGTTAAATGTGAGTGTCCCCAAGGAATTAAGTCATTTAAATTTTAAAACAGGAGCTGTTATTTTTATTCATAACCACACCCAAATACCAGACACTGGCAACTTTTTGATGGCACCAGTCGGCTACGAAACTTCAATTTCAGTTTCCCGAGTATTCATAAGAAAAATCAAGAAACCTTACAGTGATTGTGATGGTGATACAGATAACCCTGATACATATGATTCCGAAATATTCAAATCAATTCATTCCAAAGGATTGAAATACACCCGAAAATTGTGTATGTTAGTGTGTTTACAGGAATTTATTTTGGAAAAATGCAGTTGTATTTTTCAAAGTATTCTTTTCAACATTTGATTGAAAAAAAAATTCAAGTGTGTGGTGCCTTAAATTCCTCAATTGATTGTGCTTATGCGAAAACAAATGAATTTTCATCCAACTCGCAGATTTATGGTTCTTGTCACGCTAAGTGTCCATTGGAGTGTGAAAGTTCTAGATTAGAAAAAACTCATTCCACAATTGACGCTATGAATGAAGAATGGGAGAAAATAATTAACAATTTAATAAATCAATCAGGCTCTGAAGATCGAAAATTTAAAGATGAGCTTTTGATAATAAACATTTTTTATGATGAATTAGATTATACTTTAATAAGTGAAGGAGAAAGTTTTAAAATTATTTCGCTTATTTCGAATTTGGGAGGAATAGCTGGATTGTTTTTAGGCGCCAGTTTTTTAAGTGTCTTAGAATTAGTTGAATTGTTGGCAGGTTTGCTCATTTTATTGGTCTCAAAGCAAAAGAATAAAAACAAAATAACAGAAATCAAAAAGAAACAAAACAATTTAAAAAATTTTGATTAAATTATCTTTTTATTTAATTCAGAATTATTAATATTGTTTTATTTATTTTTTCAAAAATTAAGCCAAATTCGGCGATGACAAAAAAATAAAAACAAAAATATTAAATTATATATAGAATTCCTTTTAAAAAATAAATATCTTCATAATTTTTTTTTTTACAATTAAAAAAAATTTTATTTTCAATTTTAAAATTCTTTATGATTCATGAGCTTAAATCTTTTTTAAACTTAACATTAGGAGCATAAAGCATTTTTTTTTGTATTTTAGTACTCAAAGACAAAATTTTTATTGTTGTTCATAAAGGACTAAAAAGATTACAAAAAAATCGCGCTAATAGAATATGCTTTTTAGTAAAATAGACTTACCTGTTTGTCAAAATTTTGTATTAAGGTAACTAAATGCAAGAATAAATTCCTTTGATTAATTTTTTTTAAGAAAAAATTTAGAAATTATTTTCTATTTAAATTCGATTTAAATCCAAGAAAAAATTTTTTCAAATTTATATTCTTTCTTCTAACAGATCGATTTAAAAAAGCTTTTTCTATTCGACAAGGACCTCTAGCAAATGATTAACATTTGTCACTAGAAATGTTCGATTTATTTCCATTAAATTAACTAATTGATATTTTTTTTGCAGATATTTGCCATCAATAAGCCTCATAGCTTGCAACTGGGTTAATTCAAGTTATTCCCAGCAATACATCAACTCTTTAGGTCAAAAGACAGGAATCAACTATTTTATTTAACTTTTATTGATAATATTTTTATCCTATTAGAAACAATAAAAAACCTTAATTTTTTTCATATTCTAAATTAAAAAAATTGTAAATTTTTAGTAAGAAGTGTATTTTTTTGAGAAATACTTTCTTGAAATTAAAATTTAACGTTAAAGTTTAAGTGTGAACAAAACAGTATTACAATATTAGCTAATGGAAAAAATATTTTCCATCATTTTTTTGAAATTATGCAAATTTGGCTCGAGATTAAATAAAAATATTTTTTCGACTTCTTGATGCAACCTTGAAATAAATTTAACCACATTTTAAATTATTTCAAATCAAATAGTAAAAATTCATTCTTAATTTCTAAAGAAATGACTTAAAAAAAAGACAAAAAAAAAGCGAAGTCAATTTTTGGCAGAATTTACTGATTTCGTTTAATCTAGTCTTATTACGTTAGTTAAGATGAACACGGCACTGAAATTTTTTTTGTGTGATTTCCGTAAAAGAAATATATAAATTAATAATTAAATTATGTTAAATTTAGGAATTTTTTCATTTTTAACATACCCCATTGGCATATCATCATAAAATTCATTTCAATTAGTCAGTGATAAATAAGAAATAAGAAAACAGAAAATAATTCCGGACTATCAAGTTTCCGAAATTTTCATTATTATGACATAATAATGTCGAGCCAAATGGGTCGGATTATCGAGGGTTGACTGTATTCTATTTTGTCATTATTTTTTTAATTTCAATATAATAAGATTGCAAAATTAACTCCCATTAATTTTTTGAAACATGGCAGTTTTTTCATTCTTTTTTAAAATTGTATGAGAATTTTCATTAAAAGACCAAAAAATAAGCAATTAATTCAGGTAATTTCTACAACACTTAAATTTAAATATCTCGCATATTGACTCAAAAATAATTGATAAATTCATTATTTTTGTAGACGTCTTAAGAAAAGGATTGTTTTGCACAATTGGAAATTTATATTTGCATGCACATTTATTTTTAGTAGTAGAAAAATAACTGCAACTCAAATGACGATTTAATCTGTATGGCTTTGGCAGTTCTTTAGATATCATATTATCAGTCATGTACGAAATTCGATATTTACCGATTACAGTCTAACCTCGATATAACGAGCAAGTCGGGCGGAAATTCTCCTGCTCATTATATATAAACTCGTTTTATCGAAGTATTCTAAAATTTTTTTAACAAAATAAATAATTTTTGAAAAAATTAGAAAAAGATATTTGTTTTGTATTGAATTTTTCAATTAAATTTTCTCTCTGGTGTGTAGAAAATGTATTTTCAATATTAAATAAAAAAAAAACAATGATACTTGAATAATCTTCCATTTTATTCAAAAAAAATTTTTTGGCCATTAATTCGATCAATTGCATCTTTCGAACTAATAGCTGTTTCTTGTGATTTGGAAATTTCTTCGATATCTGAATCACTTTCAACATTGTCCTCTGAAACGGTTTATGAGTTGACAATTTCGAGATCAGATAGAGAACCTCTTGCTTCCAAATTTGATTCGATTGAAACAAAAGCATATTTTTCGAAGTCCAATTTTTTTTCAAACTCCGATAATTCAGCGATATCTTTGTTATCCATCTTTACGCTCTCTAAATCATTGAATAAAAATCAGGTTGTCCGTAAAACGCCGAATGCGGAATATTTTTGCGGAATTCCGCACAGAATTTTGGTGTTTTATTCCGCAATATGACCTACTAAAAAGCGAAATTCAGAATTTTAGTATTTAAATTTTATTTTGCGGAATTTAGTTGCGGAATATTCGGAATAAAA
The DNA here is from genome assembly GCA_025491095.1 of Brachionus asplanchnoidis. NCBI lineage: Eukaryota > Metazoa > Rotifera > Eurotatoria > Ploima > Brachionidae > Brachionus > Brachionus asplanchnoidis. The sequence goes on along the minus strand of JAILYF010000050.1, from coordinate 562,054 downwards.
ATACTTAATTTTAGAGTGCTCAGTAAAATCTCACTTATATCACCCCAAATCTCTCTGGTATTAAGTGGGGATAAAACTAAAAGGTGACAAAACTGTTAAAATAAATTTTTTAATTACAATTACAACTAACAAAATATTAATATTTCGATCGATTTTAAAAATTCAGCCAGTTCATTATCACTTTTATTTGTTTTGTCTTTTGCTTTTATGACCTCAACTTTTGTTTCGATTGTAATATTTTGTCTCTTTTTCTTTTCTTTGTTAGCAATGTTATTTAATTTTATATTTTTCTTCAATTTTTTAACAGTGGGAATAAAAGCGCACGCTATTTTCATGGCTTAATGTTTATTTGTTCTCTATACAAGAAGTGAAATAAGTGAATTTGGGAATATATATTGGTGACATAAGAAACCTAACTTTACATTGGTTTGAATACAAAGCTATCTGTTCTTAACTATTTTGGTGATACAATTCTATTGGGGACAAAAATATGTTGGGATAAAAGTGTGAGATTACTTTACTTTATTGTTTTAATAACTCTAATATAATCGTCACGAATGATGAAAAAGTTTAATTATTTGTAGACTTACAATCTTGGTCATATTAAGAACACGACCAATTCTTACTTTTACTTTTCTGTGATAAACGCCAACTTTAGCTCATTTGAAATAGTACCAATATTTGCAGTCGTAACATTCAATAGAATTATCAAGACACAGTTCTCGACAGACTGGAAATTAAATTGTTCAATTTTTAATTGGATTAATGTTTTGATTTTTTTCCATGTAGTCTTGTTGAAATACAACATTAGTTCTTCGAAACTGAATTCTTTAAGAAACAAGTCACTTAGTTTACTCTGATCAGTTTGAACCATGTTTGCCCTAATTTTAGTTTTTCTATATAAAATGTCACTAATAGAGGGAAAATATTCATCCAACAGCAGTCCTTCTAAATATTACGATGATTATGTAACGTTGCTAATTCATTTTCAATTGGTTCAGCATTGTTCTTATTTGATTGACTAGGATAGACAGAGTTAACTTCATGAACTTTCTTTTTTCTCCCAGTTGAACCACTTTTATTTGATTTTGTAATATTAGATAAGTTCGGAATTTTATAGCCAATGTTAACACCGTTAGCCGATTGAACTGCCATAATGTGAACACAAGTTTTTTTATCAATACATGAACAAGCCGGCTTTACTTGAGAACAGACGTTTTTTTCGTCAACAACCATCCAGACCTTAAGATTTTCATAAAATTTAACCTTTTCATTAGAAGCCATCCATAAAGCTCGACTTATTTTTGAATATCATCTTTTATTTATATTTATTGGTTTTAGTTCAATATCATCTGAAGATTTTGGTATAATTTCATCACATTCATCTGAAGTATTATCTTTTATATCATTACTTATAGGAGAAATAATTATAGCAGTAACTGTAACAGTAGAACTTGATGGTTCTTCTACTAGATCACTACCCTCGCCTTCACTTTCTGCATTACTCGTACCATGGCTTGAACTACTTTCTTCATTTTTCATTGAAAATTTTACTCCATCCAGCTTTAAAAGTTCTTCTTTGTCAACTACAGTCAAGTCTCGTTAATCCAGACAAGTTTATTTTCTTAAATTTTGTCGGAATTAGCGATTATCCGAGATATCGTTATCTCGGAAGATAAGAATTTTAACTTAAAGTTCCGGATTGAAGAAAAAACATAAACAAAAATAAATTTATTGATAATAATAAAAATAAACAAGCCTAATTCTAATTAATTGAAAAATTGTATTTAATTATTTTGAAATAAAATTGTCTAAAGTTAATTAGTTAATTAATTCAATGTGTTAAATTTTACAATTAACTTTGCTTGTGTTAATTTAATTGATTGATCAACCATTAAATTATGATAATAACATATTTCTCGTTTCATATTTATCGTTTTATCTTTCATTTTATCATTATTAAGAAAAAAAAAACATATTTAAAAAATTAAATTTTTCTTAATTTAATTGCATTTTTTTGAATTCTTTGAAAAAAAAATTGTCCGGATAAGAGAATTTGACTCAGCCGAATTAAAGAAAAAAATTCCATTTATTTAAATAAAACATGTTTTTTTCGGTCGATTTCCTCCGAACTACCGAATTTTCCGAAATATCGAAGGCCGGATTAACGAGAGTTGACTGTATTAGAGACTTGATTATTTCAGACGGTTCCATATCGTCTAGTGTCAACATAACATAGCCTTTTGAATTCAGGTCTCAATCGATATATTCGTCGATTGCCAAAGCCAAATTTTATTTCATTTGTATAATAAATGGATAGTTGTTGAACACTCAAAACAACAACTATCCAAAGGTAATTCGATTCGTTCGTTAATTTATTTCAATAGATTATATAGACCCTCTGACTGGTTCATGGTAAAACCGGTAAAATGATTGAATACATTTTTGCAGATTGGACGAACGCTCCATGCAGCAAGAGATTCAACGTCAGTGGCAATATGGTTATTATAATATTCTATAAATTCTGGTTTCCATGGTTTTACAATTTAATCAGAACTATTTGTATAACCATTGATTTTTTTTTAGTTGCGATTCATAGATTTGCTTCCTTGGCTGTAATAATAACTCTCGAACTGAGTCGCAATAAAAACTCACATCGTCGTTGGTCATTTTTTTTGCTATTTACTATCCAAAGTTCAGCAGTCTTATAAAAATGATTCCAGCAAGGAAGTAAAGGGGCGTTTGGAAAATGATTTTTAATTGAATTACGGAAACCATATTCACAGTCAGTGATTATAAATGCTTTGTCGTCTAATTCTGGTAAAATGTCAGCAATGTACCTCTTATCTTTTATAATTCATATAATTAATTTTAAATGAAAAATTTTATTCGATTAAGGTGATTTAATTATTTATTGGTCAAATGATAAAAATAAATATCGTGACTATTTGGCAGATGGTTACAAGTAGCGCAACCAAGGTGGGAAAAAAGCTCTTCCATCAGTAAATCCCGTTGTCTCTCATTCATATAATCATTTTATCGATAAACATCGTTAAATATCCAAAGATTTTTTAACGATGTTTACACCATAAATGGCTCTGAGGACGAAATACCGGTTTTGGTTCACTATGTATCGAAACAAAATAGACATTGACGATGAAAGTGAATTTGAGTTTGAATCTGGACCACATGGTAATATTTCTGAAAAAAACAAAGCGGCTAACTTTCAACGTACATTTCCCTCCGTTTTACCTCAACTAAAAGAGAACGTGCTTAAAAAAGCACCAAGTCTTGTTTATAAGGAACAATCCAAAAAAAAACCTTCACGAGATCTTAAACAATGCCATAATTTGCGATAAGTAAGTGAACTTATATAAAAAATTATGTATGTAATTGAATAACTTTATTTTATATAAAGAAGTTAATCGTCTAAAACGATTGAACTACGACGAGATCGCGAACTGTCATTTAATGCATATATCTCTCGGTTTTCCGAACTTAATACTAGCAGTTCCAGATATAAGAATAATCGGATTAGACCAAGAATTATTAAACGAAACTAAAAAGACATTAACGGCCTTCGATTCATCAAAAAGGGTTTGTTTTCAATATGATACCACTTTTAACTCGACTGGGTACTATGTTTCAATATAGTTATTCATTCACCCAATTCTTGTTTTATCAAATACTGAAAAGGCAACTCCTATTCCGCTTGCGTATTTTTTTCATGAGAAAAAATTTGAAAAGTCACACAACGAATTTTAGAGGTACATTGCTGACATTTTACCAGAATTAGACGACAAAGCATTTATAATCACTGACTGTGAATATGGTTTCCGTAATTCAATTAAAAATCATTTTCCAAACGCCCCTTTACTTCCTTGCTGGAATCATTTTTATAAGACTGCTGAACGTTGGATAGTAAATAGCAAAAAAAATGACCAACGACGATGTGAGTTTTTATTGCAACTCAGTTCGAGAGTTATTATTACAGCCAACGAAGCAAATCTATGAATCGCAACTAAAAAAAAATCAATGGTTATACAAATAGTTCTGATTAAATTGTAAAACCATGGAAACCAGAATTTATAGAATATTATAATAACCATATTGCCACTGACGTTGAATCTCTTGCTGCATGGAGCGTTCGTCCAATCTAATTCTGGTCGAAAGATATTTGAAAAAAGCGATCATATTACTAAATTTTCACTTTTTCATAAAATCTTAAGATTTTGTTGTTTTTTTAACATAACTCCTTCAAAAATCATCCGATTAAAACAAACAATAGCTCATTTTAATCAAGATAAAATTTTCTACATATTGATATATTATACTTGTATTCGAATTATCTTGTTCACCGAGGACAATTTTGAGTCAGGCTATGTGTCACACCTGAGCAAAGAGCATGCGAAAAAATTAAAAATTTTAAAAAACCACTTTTATTTTCGAAAAATAGACAAAATTTTATATCAAATTGTAAATTTTCATAATTTTATCATAATTTAATTAAATTGAATATTAATTAAATTGAAGATTAATTAAATTGAATATTAATTAATTTAATTGAAGTTTCGGACAAGCATTATTGGGCACCCGTTAACTATTTCTTAATTTTTTTTATTCCGATTGTTCCGAAACTAAATTTTAAAAAATAAAATTTAAATACTAAAATTCTGAATTTAGCGTTTTAGTAGGTCATATTGCGGAATTAAACACCAAAATTCTGTGCGGAATTCCGCAAAAATATTCCGCTTTCCGCATTCCGATTTTTAGGGACAACCAAAAAATCACCAGTGAAACCAGCTTTTCGAAAACATCTTTGTATTGTTAGTAAAGAGACACCATCCCTAGCCCTTTTTATCTAATAAATCGCGGAGAGAATATCTATTTTGAGCATTTCCAAAGCAAACTCAATTGCATAAAGCTTTTTTCAGGCTAATTAAGTGTTTAAAAAAAATTTCTTGCTCGTTGTCGGAAATTAATTGTTTAATTTAAATTTTTTTATTTGTTACATGTGGAAATTTTTCAAGATTGTTGTATTGTCCTATCAATCTGGAATTTGTTTCTCAAATTTATATGAAACATAATTATTTTTTCTAAGACAAATTTTGAACAGTGATTTGATTAGGAAAATCTTTATAGAGATTATGAAAATGCCTGTATTTACTTCCAAAAATGATACTTCGTTTGGCAGACAATTGAGAACAAAGGAACAAAAGATTAGTGTTGAATGCCTAGAATATGTAAAAAAGTCTTACTCGAATCTATAAATGAACTGTTCACGTGCCAAAACAGAGGGTTAATTGACTCAGTTAAGTATTTTATTCATAAAATTAGAATTTCATTAGATAGTAATTAAACTTTTAACTTTTATTTTGCCTACTTGAATCTTTTACTTAAGCTTGCACTCCTTAATTATTTTGATTTTTTTCTCTTATTACCCCTCTTTTATGTTATCTAGACTGTAAAATTTTTATAAAATTTTATATGGATTAATTATTTATGAAACTAAATATGATTTGTTAATCAGATTTTTTTTTTCTTGCCTAATAGGCTTAAATTTTATTAAATAAAAATAAAAAATATATTATATGTGAAAAACTTTTCAAACTTGTTGTTCTTAAGAAAATAATTATTTTCTTAAGAAAATAATTAGGCGGTTTCCTTCATTCCAAAAAGGTTTGGCATGATAACTGTAGGTGTTCCTCAAGGCTAAGTAATTAGCCCTTTTTTATTTAGTATATATATCTAGTGACATCCCCAAAAGAAACAAAACAAAAAATGAATACTCTCTTCTTTTCGCAGATGATCTAGTAACATTCTTCATTTATAACAAAAAGAGGAACCTAGAAAATTAGATTAATAAATACACCAACGAACTAGAACAATAGCTTATTAAATGGAAAATGAAGATATCAGTTAGTGTTGTAAATCAAATTGGCGATTTGAACAAATTATTTGATTTATTTCGATTTAAATTTAAAATAAAATTTGAATTCAAATTTAAACTGAAAAAATCTAAATTGTATTATTGACTAAAAAAAGTCTAAATATTATTTAAATTATATTTTTATTTTCAAAGAAAATTTAACCGATAGCACTACAGATAGCAAACCACTGAATGTTAAGCAGAATAAGATGCCAAAATCTTTATATACTCTACAGAATCAAAGTTTAGTTTTATAAAGTTCGATAATTAGATCGATCGAATTTACTAAACAATTTTATTGTTGTTGATGATTGATTGATGGTAATTGTTGGTTTTCACTAGTTGATATTGCTAGAAGGTACTTGCAGGTGCCTTTTGACGAGGAGTTGAAAGAAAAGACCGCATTTAGAGCAAACAATAGACTGTACTAATGGAATGTGATGCCACTTGGTCTGACGAATGCCCTTTCGACTTTCTAACAACTAATGGACATAGTTTTCTAAATGGTCATCACAATTTGGCTTTCATACAAATATTGCTTAAACTATTTCGATGACACCTTTATGTATTCAAAAAATTTTGATGACCATTTAGTTCACCTAAACGAAATTCTCACTCGTAATGAAAGATAAAATTATAAAGCTATTTCAGTTCAGTCTCCAATTGGGAAAATTTTTGAATAGATTTTAATTAATCAAATTTCGATTTAGTCGGAGTCGAATCGTGTTTTCTTTAAATCTCTGGATGGTTTCAGACTTGGTCATTCATGTCAAACAGTACTTCATGAAAACATTAATGATTAAGGGCAAAACTTACAATTTTATCATTATTTATTGATTTTAGACAAACATTAGATTTAATTAATTCAATTCTTCTTCTCTTAAAGCTTTTCCATTAAAGGTTTGATAACGATTCTTAAGGTCACGTTTCGAACTTTTCTACTAATAGATCACAAAAAGTTCGTCTATGCAATGATAAATCTAATGATCAACTCTTATCACATGGCATCTAACCAAAGAATTAGTAACAAAAATATGTTAAGTGCAAAGAACACTATAAAAATTTGTTACCAAGAATTAGCTACCAAAAAATTTGATCCTAAATATAAATTAACCTTTTAATTCTTTATAAGCACCTCCCCTGCTTTATTTGTTTATCTTGATTTAAGTTTAGCGTCGATTTTTTTTATAACTTTTTAATTTAACAGCTAGTTTAAAGTGTACAAAAGCATATAAGTATTATTCTTTCCTTTGTACGTTATTTTCCTATCGTAAAATCAACATATATAGTTGTCTTTTTTAGTCGTGTAATGGGTCTTTAGACTAAGGAATGACAAACTTTAATTGGCCTTGAATTGAATTCTTCTAATAGTTGAAAATATTATTAATGTAATAAAACAATTTAAAATTTTGGACAATTTTATTTAAAAATAAAAAATAAGAACTAAATTAGTAAAAAAAATTTTTTTAAAAAATGTTGTAAAATCATTTTTTGGTTTTAATTTAATGTGGTCTTTAAGAATTACCGAAGAATAATTATTCAGGTTAAAATAGCCGCAAACAAAAAAATTTTGAAGAACTGTTATTTTGTGAATATCTAATTGCATGGCATACGGTTGATATATTAGAACTTATCAAATAATAAAAGCTTGCTGAATCTAAGGATAAAGTATTTGTTCTCATTTTCGAATAAACATATATCGATATTTTGAAAGAAGAACTTAATGCCTATAAATAAAATTCATTATGTAAACCAAATCATTAAAACATAAAAATTGATTTCTCATGGCAAATAAAATTTTAATTTATTAAGTTTTTATTTGAATAAACTGAATAAATAAGATTTATATGAACCTTTATTTTTAATTATTAATTTAATAAATAATAATTAAATTTTTTTTCTAAAGTTAAATGATACATATATTTGCGAGAATAATCTAATAATTCTTTTTTTTTTTAACTAATCAAAGATTGCTTTATATTAATTAATAATTCTATTAATTCCTTCTCTTGTTCATTAAATTTTTTAACATTATCAACAAAATTTTTATATTCTCTCAATTCAAATTTCGAAATAAATTCAAAGTATGATTCGAAGGAAAATATCTCAAATAAAATTTAGCGCTTTATATAATTGAAATAAAGTTGCAACACTTTATTTTAAAGAGTAAGAGATAGACTGTTTTTAAGTCTTTTTCAATACTTTTTTAAAATTAAATGACAAATTTTTTAACATGACAAACGGGTTTTTATCATTTTTAAAATACAACCATGTTAAATTTTTGAAAGTAATTTATATATTTATTAAATTAAATATTAATAAATATAAAAAAAAATTAGACTTTTTAAATTAATCGATCACGAGGCGTAAATTTGGCATTGATTAGCTCCAGTCCTTGTAAATTATGCAGTGATTGGTTAAAATCTGGTGTATCATTTCTACAGGTCAAAACTAAATACTTTAACTTTGGCAAATTAACTTGGTTGAATTTTTTTGTTAAATAACGTAATGGTCCGATAAATATGACATGTCACTAAAACAGAGTACCCTATTTTAGTGACATGTAATATTTGAGTGAACACTGATTTTTAAAATTGAAATATTCGCTTTTAGTGACATGTAACAAAAAGCGAATATGCATAAATATTGCTTTTTTTTATGAAAATATTGCTCGGGTTTAATGACATGTTTTAACTCATGTTAATTTAAAAATCAACTTCCTTTTTTTTGAAAAATAAACTCTTTCGGCTTTATAAAAAGCAAGCATTATTACAAACAAATTTTAATATTTCTAGTATTAGAGTTAAAAAAATGAAAGTGAGGAACACAAATAACATTAGAAGATCTTATACGATCGCTTTTAAAAGATCGGCAATTCTTCATTTCGACTTATCAGAGAGTAAAAAGAAAACCGCCGAGAATTTAAAAATTTTAAGGCCTTCGTTGATTAAATGGATTAACCAAAGACAAGTTATATTTAACAAGCTACATAGAGTGAATAATAGACGAGTTATAAATGATTGTAATATGAAAAAGCCGTTGTTTCCTGATAATGAGGCTAGGCTCTATGACTGGTTTAAAAAAATGAGGGAGGACCAAAAAGGTGTTTCGTGTTTTGAATTACAAACAAAAATGTTGGCGTTGATGGACGAATTTAAACCAGAAATACCGCCAAAGCAATCTTGTTATCAGACGAATTTCTGGCTCTGGTAAGGGAATACCTCAAAATTGCAAATTTATTGTTACAAAATATTTAGACGAAGTAAACACTAATATAGAAAAAAAAAAGTTAGGCCCCCATCAAATTTTTAACTTTGACGAAACAAGTTTCTATATGTGTTCTCCTGGGACATACACTGTTGATCATAGAGGTGTAAAAAAATCATATTCAAAACCAGCTGGCAAGGAAAAAGTTAGACTTTCGTGCCTTATGTGCAGCTCATTAAGTGGACATAAGCTTCCAATCTTATGCGTGGTTCCACGAAAAAAGTTAATTCCAAATTTAGAACTAGACGATAATTTAATTATTATTAATGAAACTAAAGGTTTTTTATTCAGTTATTTTAAAATAAATATCAATAATCATCTTAAGTATTATATTTAAGGAACTTTTGACTCAAGAAATTTAAAAGAGCATTTTACTGAACGCGTTCTAAAACCCCATCTCCTAAAACATCAAATTAAAGAATCGATGATTATATTAGATAGCGCTAGATGTCACTTAACGACTTTAAAAAAAAGTTTAAATGATCTTGGATGCAGCTTAGTTTTTATTCCACCAACTCTAACAAGTAGATAACTAAAATAAATTGATTTTAAAGCTTTAATTAATTGAGCATAAATTTTGCTAGATATTCTCCAACCGGCTGAAGTTTGTTGGTTTAAGTTGTTAAAAAATAAATATAAACTTTTATGGAACCACTGGTTTGTAAATGAGCCAAAATATTTTACAATTTATGGTAATATAGCAGGCCCCGGATATGGCAAAATGACAAAATGGATTACTGCTGGTTGGGTTGAGTTGAGTCCTGATTACATAAAAGAATCGTTTAAGTATTGTGGAATCGGTTGTCGTAATCCATATGAATATCATTCAGAGCTTAAAAATATCTTTATTACTGAGACTGTTCCTAGAACATCTACTGTTGATTTTAGAATAGATGACGACGAGTTTAATGATATCTTTGACTCTATCAATGATGAGGAAGGTGGAGAATAAGATGAGCAAGATAAAGATATTAGTGATAGTGATTCTTCTTTTGAAGAAAGCGTTGAATATGATGAGGGGGAATCTTATTATCAATCAGAAACATCTATTGATTCTGATACGAACAATATTGAAGATGTAATTACTCCTCGTTTAAAGAAGAAAACAATCAAAAGTGGATACAACAGGATTGTTGAAATAGAAAAGTTATTAATTGGGTCGTCACCATCAACTCAGCCATTTTCATCTACAACAGCTGCCACTACATCTTCCAAAACTGGTAAAAGTACCACTAATAGACCATCATCTCAGCGAGCAATGCCAAAAGCAGCTCCCGCTAAACCTTCAAAGACTGATGAGAAAGCTAACAAAAAGCATCAGCATCAAGAACAGTTAGTAAGCCTAGTACGAAAATCGCCACTAAAACAGCAGCTTCTAAATTAGTCGCCCCTAAATCCTCAACTATTTGTCTAAGATCTTCTTCTTAGCCACAAACTACATCAAAAGAAGCTGTAACTAAATTTTCAACTCCTGGTCAAAAAAACAATTCTAAACAAAACACTGAACCAGCACCCAAAACAGCAGATATTTCTGATTCGGTATCAAATCTTTGCTTTGAATGTAGATGTAGTTTTAAACAAAGTAAACATCAAAATGAATGGCTTTCGTGTGAAAATTGTAATAATTGGGTCTGTGGTGAGTGCTGGACAAGAGGCTTAAAGCCTAATGACTCATTCTATTGTAAAAATTGTAGTTAGTTTAACTTTTAAAATTCAACTTAAATGTGATCCAACTTTTTTTTACTCGTTCCAAGATTTGTTAACTTCATCCGTTCTTGTTTTTTAGACTTAATAAGATTCCAATATATTATGAATTTTTGTACATTTTTTATTTGTTTTTAAAACTATAATACATTAAAAAATTCAATTCAATTCAAATAAAATATATTTTTCGTAAAAAAACTTTTATCTTAAATTATTTATTATAAATAATTTGTCAATTACATGAGTTAAAAACATGTCACTAAACCAGAGCAATATTTTCATAAAAAATAGCAATATTTATGCATATTTTCTTTTTGTTGCATCTCACTAAAAGCGAATATTTCAATTTTAAAAATCAGTGTTCACTCAAATATTAATTGTCACTAAATATTACATGTCATATTTATCGGACCATTACGTTAGTTTGATAATTCAAAGTCCAAAAATTCAAGCTGATTCAATTGATTCAATTCCTCTTTATAGTTCAGCCATCCATTTCTAATGTAAAGAAATTTGAGCCCATTGAAGGAAGCACTGTAAATTTCAAGATTGCTTTTGAGATATATTTTTTCTTTTAAGTCTGTTTCTAATATTTTCAATTTCTCGAATCCATTGAATGATTTGATTTCACTTTGGGCAAATTCACTCCTGAATATTTGTATATTTTCAAGGTTCTTAAATAACTCTAAATACTCAAGTCGAAAATCTTCAAAATTGCAATCTTTAATCTTTAATGCTTTCAGGTTCTCTAGTCCACTGGTCTTGTGAAAATTGCCATAATAGCAGATGGTAAAAATAAGCAGCTTTAGATTGAAAAGTGCCTTAAATGCATTTTTTTAATTTTCAATTTTCAATTTAGCTAGTTCCAATATTTCCAAGCTTTCCAAACCATTTGTCCACTGAATATTCAAAGAAAATCTTTTTAAGATTCATTTAATTTGAATGAATATATACTTTTTTTTGATTTTATGGAATTTATATATTTATTAATTTTCGAAAAAACACACTAGTTGAATTTTTTATTTTATTTTGTATCAATCAGAACTTAAATTTAAAATGTTTTAAAAAAAATTATTGTAATTTAAATTTATTTAAAAACATAGTGTATGGTAGTATTGTCGGAAACCTTAAAAAAAGTAAAAATAAATATTTGAATAATTCAGTAATGTTTATAGGTTTCCAGTTGGCGTTTTTCAATATTTTTTAAAGTTTTAACTGAGAATTTGATTATTAAATAAGATGTTTATGTTGAAAGTTTTAAAAAATTTATTTTATTTTAAAAAAAAAACATTTAGATATGAGTTTCATGAAAGCAATTTAAATTCTTCATTTATAATAAAATTAGACTGACGTCTTCTTGTTTTTTTTTTTTTGTTAAACCTTTTTTTAAATTTTTACGACTTTTTGTGTTTCTCATTCTCATTTGATATTCTTCTAATTAATTTGAGTCATTGTTTAAAACAAACTCACGAATACAATCCGATACTTTCAAATATTTCTCAAAGTAAACTTTTTCAGTTATTTGCTCTTCACCTAATTTGGCACTTAGCTAAAATTAAAATTTAGTTAATTAAAATATTTTGAATTTTTGATCAAAATATCAAAAATTTTTAATCCATTTTATCAAATCGAAAAATTAGCTCTCTAAACTGTGTTTGCTGATACATAAAATACGATTCGAATCTTTTAAATTATCAACACAATTTTTAAAGATAGGCTATCTTCCCTTTTCAAATGACATATTACCAAAGAAATGATGATAAAGATATTAGTAGTAGTGGTGCTAGTAAGTCTCAAAATTATTTGTCTAAGTTTTATCAGCTAGTTAGTTATACATTTAGCACATTTTTTTAAATATTTTATTAACACAATTATAAATAATATGAGATTAACTCTTTTCACATGACATCTAACCAAAGAATTAATTAGTCAAAGAACACTGTAAAAATTTGTTACCAAGAATTAGCTACCAAAAAAATTGATCCTAAATATAAATTCACCTTCTTAATTCTTTTTATGTTTCTTTTGATTTTATTATTTCAACAAAAAAAGCCAATGATTGGTATTAATTTGGGTTAAGTAGAACTTAATATTTAAAAATTCTTAAAATGACAACAGTTTCAAGTTCTAGTTCGATTTTGAGAAATGCTATAGAAAATTTTGATGAAACAAAAAATGAGGCCTGAGAAATCGAACTTGAATTACAAAAAAAACATAATCATGAAATCGATGAAGCAGAAAATAAATCATTGAATCTTATTTAAATGAGATAACATCAGTTTGGAGAATTGAATTGAAATAAAAACGAGTGGCTTAAAAGTAGCTGTACTTGTAAATTATGGTTAAAAAAAAATTGTTTTGTAAACATATCATAGCGGTGTCTAGTAAGCTTAATCTCTGCCAAACACCTCTCTACAATCAAAATGTTTACCAATAGGTCAAAAATGTAAAAGAGTTCAACCATTGAAAACTAGACCTGCATTACAGCGTCAGTCAAGTGAAAATAGTGAAGATTTTGCAGTGAATCAAAATGCTCACCCAAAACCAGCAGCTCTTGGACCTATTTCTCGTTATGAAAATGTAATGAACACAATTTCATCTAACCAAGCTTCTCGGTACAAGTAATGACTAATCAAAATGAAATTTGTCAATCAGCAAAAAAAAAGAGAAAGACCAAAATATAAATAATATTTTCTTTGTAAATTTATGTTTTATAAATATGTTCATTTTTGTTTTCTAAATAAATATATATAAATAAATAAATATAAAAAAAATAAGCTACAAAAAAAATTAGCATTAAAAGTAAAAGATGAAAATAAATACTTCTCATCAATGAATGTTAATATCGTCTTATTTATTATTTATTTATTCGCCATTCAATTGAAAAACAAGAACAAAAAAAATCTAGGTGACAAAAAAAAAGTGTCAGTCAAAATTTACTGAACTTTCTATGATTTGTTGGAAAAATTTTATTTTGAACATTTAAATTTTGAACACTTAAAAATAAAATAAAAACATTTCTTACTTTAAAGAGATTTTCGTCATTAATAAATGAGAATGACAAATCATCATTAAACAACACATTTTCAGGTGACTCGAAAAGCTTAGACAATTTTTCCTTTATTTCATTCTTTTTATCTGATTCATATTCATAAAAAAACCGTTTATATTCGAATTTTAAGAATTTCAAATTTTTGATTGCACTAAAATTTGTTCCAAAATTTGAAATTTGAAATTTGAACATTGACCCTGCTGGGCATTTAAAAGCTAGATAATCAAGACTATTTAAATTTATAAACTTATCACAAGACGTAAATCTGGTTCCGATCAGTTCTAATCCTTGTAAATTCTGCAGTGATTTGTTAAAATTTGGTGTATTTGTACAGGTTAAAACTAAATGCTTTAGCTTTGGCAAATTGACTTGGTTGAAATCATCTGCTAATTCGTCGGACAATTTAAAGTCCAAAAATTCAAGCTGGTTCAGTTGATTCAAATGCTCTATTTTGTTGAGTCGCCATCCACTTCCAATGTTGAGCAATTTGAGCTCATTCAATGAAATATGAGGCCTAAATATTTTTTTGTTAAGCTTAGGTTTACTCAAACTCAAAATTACAAGATTGCTTTTGAGATATATTTCTTTAACTAGATCTGTTTTTAAAATTTTCAAATTTTTTAATCCATTGAATGATTTGATTTCGCTTTTTGGAAATCTATTTCCGATTATTTGTAAATTTTCGAGGTTTTTAAACAACTCTAAATACTCAAGTCGAAAATTATCAAAACTGCAACTTTTAATCTTTAATTCTCTAAGGTTTTCTAGTCCACTTGTCTTGTGAAAATTGGGAATTTTGCAATCGGTAAAAATTAGCAGCTTTAAATTGTTAAGGGCCTTAAATGCATTTTCTTCAATATCAAAAGTCATTTTACATGCATTTGTATTTAATTCTAATATTTCCAAGCTTTCCATACCAATAAATGTGTTTTCATTTAGAGATTTTAAGGAAAAAAAACACACCAATTTGAGTCTAGTCAAATTTTTGAAGGGTCTAAATAATTGGGTGGAAAATTCCTTATCTATATAGCTTGATATTTCCAACTCTTTGACACTTTCCACGTCAAGATATGTTGGGATCAGTTCAAAGCCTGACTCAGTCATAAAAAAATCATTTATTGGTTGACATGTAAGCTTTAAGCTATCAATTTGATTTCTTTCTTTTTGGGATAAATCGATTATCACTTGATCATTTTTACTTTTGATCAATTGAGCATATACTTGAAATTTTGTTGATATAATATTTTTGTTTGACATACAACGTCTTTTAAATTAAAAAAAAAATTATTAAATAAAAAGTTTTAATTTTTTCTGTATATAACAATATCTAAGTTAGATATCAACCGTTTAAAAATAAGAAAAATTAATTTTTGCACTAACCTTTTCAATTAGAAAAAAAAAATTTTCTATTATAATATTTCTTCATTATGACCATTTATTTCTAGATCCCTAAATATTTATTGAAATTATTTTTGAATGGTAATAATCATTAGTAATTCAAAATTTAGCACGAAAAAACTGAAATCTCTGACAAATAAAATTTATTTTTATAAGTCGACTTTTAATTTTACTTGAATATATAGAATATTAGATTTGTTAAAAAGCTAAATATTTTGTAAATTCCTACAAACTACGCCGACAAAAAATTAGTAAAGATTTTTTTTTTTATTTTAAGTAAGGAGTTAGTATCTTACTTCCTATCATTTTCACGTCATGTAAATCCATTGGGTAAAGTAAGACATATTTAAAGAAAAAATCACTGAAATCTTATATATTTTGATATATGGTTATGTTAAATCTATAAATAGGAGAAATTTAGTTCGAGTTCCATATTCATTAAATTTCAAATTAAAATTTTTTAAATAAATTTAAAGATTAATATCTAAAGATAAACTCTTTGAATTGAATATCAACTTCAAGATGCGAATAAATTATCTGAAATCAAAATATAAAAAATATTAGTAATATTTTGTATATTTTGATTTCAGTTAAGTATCTGAAAAAAAATAATTTTTTTACAAATTGATTATTTTAGAGATATTCAGTCAAACTAGACTGTTAAATGAAAATCATTTTTTTGCACCTTTTAAAACTTAGAGAAAAACGTAGCTAAAAATATATTTATTTAGAATTTAAATTTTGTATTGAACTATTTGTATAAAAATTCACAATGCCAAAAATTTAGGTTATTGATCAAAATTGAATTTTCATGATTAAAAAGTATAATTGGGGGGAACTAAAAAAAATTTTTTTACATCCAGGGTTCCAAAAATAGCGAACCCTTTAAAAATTTGTTGTTCTTTAAGACTCAAAATCTTTAAGATAAAACTTTAATATTCTATAAAAATATCTATATTCTGAAATAGTTTATAATTCTCTACATGCTAATGTAATTTAGAAATTAAAAAAAAGGGTGTGGCGGTTTTTGTTGGCTAAAAAAAGGAAAAAATTGTGTTTTTTTTGGTTTAAATCGTATCTACTCCGAGGGATCAATTATGATCCCAGTTTTTTTTTTAAATCTAGACAAAATTCTGAACAAATCTATGAATAAAATCATGTGATTTTTAACAAATTGTATATTATTATTCTATTGATTTTTTTCTTCTAAATTTTACTGAAAACTTACTCAAGTTTAGATAAAATTACGTGAATTTCATCCGGTCTCAAAGAACTAGAAACTATCAATTGTCCTAAGTGCACTATAAATTTGAATTTTTCGCCTCTTTCTAGACTCTCTATCCATGATATGGGAAAGTTTTCGTCTGTAATTTTTCGTCGTTTATCGGATTTTCCTAAATCTATATCGTTGGAATTTCTGTTTGAAATTAAAAAAGCAAATACACCATCATAAAGTGTCTCTGAATCTTTTAAATTTTCCAATTTGATCATTTCAGTTTGTTTGATTTTTGAAATAATTTTTTGACGATTAGTTTCAATCTCATTTACGGCATCTTCAGTTTTGAAGAACAAAATAGCCTTCTCACATTTAATATCAATATCATTGATTAAATTTGAGTAGTACTCAATTATTGCTTTTCTTTGTTTTTCCATTAACCAAAATTTCGTTTTTCTAATTTCTTTGAGAAAAAATGAATATTTAATTATCATATTTTAAAAATTAAAATAGAGTTAAAATTTTCGAAAAGTCTTCGATTCAACATTTGCCTTTAAAACTTGCAATTTTATTATCATTAATAAAAGTCAAACCAAAAGGGCAAGCTGAAGTTTATGAACAATTTTTGATGCTCAAAAGGATCAAGTGTAGGCATTTTTTCTATTAAGAAATAACAATTTATTTAATAGTTTTAGTTTGATCATTCATTTTGAGCATAATTCATTTGATCTTAAACTTCAAATTGCCAACTAATGGAATTTATTGTTAAAATTATGGATTCAAAAATGTATTATGTTAAAAAAAATTAGAGAATTAAAATTACAGATATATTTTAGAAATTATTCTTTTGCCGTATTTTTGAGTGATAGTGCTATACACTCAACCAATAAATGTGAGTTTATCACTCACATTCGTTTTCATTTATCACAAAATTCTCTATTGAATTGCTTACACTCAAAAAAAGCTGCGTGAAAAAATTTTATTAAAATGAACAATTTCTTAAGAATAAATGAATATATATTTTGTAATCAGCTAATTATATTCTTTCGTTTCTAATTTTAATTACGAAAAAAGGTAAATTAATTCAGAAAAAAAGACATTTATGTTTTATTTGCATATTTTTAAATGTTGTTGTGATTTAGCCTTAGATATTCCTGAGAAGTATGTTTTCAATACATCACCAAGACTAAAACCCTTTCAATAAGCATTTATTGATCTCCAAAACCTCCGAATTAATTTCTTGTTTATCTCCCTATTAACAAATTCGTTTCTTGATTCTTCAATCAGTTTCTTCATACAATCAAATTTTTGATCCTTTTGTGTTCAAACATGTTGTTTTTAATAACACCATAGAAAAGTGATTCAGCCAAGCAAAAGTTTTTGCCAAAATTAAAAAAGGACATTTCTCCTATTCAAAGAAAAAAAAATCTCGATCTATCAGAATATGAAATTATTTTTTGACTTATCTAAGTAAAAACCAAAAATAAATTGACTCAAAGTTGAAAAGAAAAATTATGAAAATTTATATGTTTTTTTTAATTAAATTGGACAATTAGTGAGATTTTGTTAAAATTTGAAATTTGATTTTGGTCGATTTTTGCCATCAAAAAATTTGATCGAAACAAATCTAATTAGACTGATAACTTATCGTGAGCTTAATAATCTAAATTAATAAAGAAACATAACAGCTGTCAATAATCAAGGTGCTGATTTTTAGCCGAGTGAATTCCTGGGGTTAATGGGTAAATAGGGTTTCACCTCTTTATTCCAAATATTCACCCCATTAACGCCAAAAATAACCCATTTAACCGATTTAAGTAAATTTTATTTTCTGAAAAATTAGTCTCTGCATTTTTAATTTCAAATCTTCACGATTGAAATTAAACTCTTAAGTGAATCTTGAATGAGTTTAATTTTTAATTGGAAATTTGATAAAATATTGAAAATTCTTTTTTAACTTTTAAGTAATTTATTTATTTATTTAATTTTTTATCTGTTTTTATATTAAATTTTTAAATCTATATTCAATAGTTGAAAAACTGGCTATAGTAAGGTATTATGCGCAATATTTTTGTTCTCGGGTTTTGTGAATGTTTTTGTTTGTTTTTAAATTAGAATAATCAATCAAAGATTAAATATCAGTTTCGTTTGTTATTGTGAAATTCAAGTACAAAATGAACAAAAATTCTTCCTTTTTTTTAGTAAATTAGAATTAAAGATAAAAGAATTTATTTAACTGCAAATTTTTTTTTTAATAAAATCTTTATTTTCTTATTTTTAGTAAATCAAATCAATAATCAATTTAAATCTTAAAAGGTATACTTTTTTTACGCATATTTTTTGTCTCTTAACAGCATATTAAAAATGCTAAGACCGGAAACATTCGCTTCATTCTTTTAGATAAGATCAAAATTTTAAAAACTTAATTAATTTTTTCTAAATTAAAAAATATTAAAAATCTTCTTGAATTTTATTAAAAAAAATTTTTTTTTTTTTAATATAATTTTCAATTTTTAATTAAATGTTTTTTTTTTTTAATATTGCTTTATCCATGAAATATATTTTTTGAAATTACTTAATAAGGTTTATAAGACTTAAACATATACATTTAAATATTTGTCTTTCTTTTTTTAATTCATAATAAATTTACTCTTTAAAAAAAAAAATATAAATATCATTTATTTTTATGAACTCTTGACTGATGCATTTTCAAACCTTTTTCGCCCTCAAAAATTCGACCACAATCAGAACATGCAACTGGATTTTTTTTCCCTCTTAAAACTTAAAGCCAATATTACTTTTGTCGAGACTAAGTGAACAAAGTTGTCGCATCTTATAAAACAAACAGCTGACCATGTCATTTCCAACATTTTCGTTAAAATGTAACTGAATAAGTTGGCATGTTTTGATACTGTCATTTGGGCAGCCCAACATTTTATTGTTGAAATTATAATTTTAAGAGTTTTTTTGAACAATGAAAAAAATGAACATTCATAGACAGATTTTTAAGTTGTACAGCTATTTAACTAGTACTGAGTTAAGTTATTGTTCAAAAATTTACTTGAAATTAATTTCAAAATTTACTAATATTTTATAAACAATATTTTAGAAATCAAAATAAAATTTATTCAATGTGACCAGTATTTTTTTTTGTGACCAGGAATTTTTTTTTGTGACTAGGAATTTTTTTTAGTGACCAAAAAATTGGCCAGAGTGGTCACCAAACCGGTACTGACAAACTTTGTCACAAATTTTTTGACCAAATAGTCATGAAACAGGTAAGACCCGTAATTTCAACATTGGATACATTATTCAAAATTAACAAATTAGATATTTAATTAAATTTAATTAGATTTTAATTTTAATTACAGTCAAACCTCGTTATAACGAACTCTTTGGGCGGAAGATTCGGTATTCGTTATATCGAAATTCCCATATAAAATGATAGGGACAAAAAAAATTTAAACCAAATTTTAATGATTAAAAAAATTAAAATAAAAATGCGAAAAAAAACAAAAAGTTAATTTTTTTGAAAAAAATCGGTAATTGTTGTTCGGTAAAGCTCTATAAAAGAGAGCAGTTTCATCGCAGTTAAAAATGTCATCAATCGCATAATCTTTGATTAGATCTGGAAGAACGTTATTAATTCAGTTTTAAACGCTCGTTTGTTCTACAAGTCCAGCTTCACCATTGACAGTTTTTGTTGTAATACCATTCCTCTGTTTGAAATTAGAAAGCCAACCGCTACTTGCCCTGAAGTCACGATGACCTAACATTGTTGCAAATTTCAACGCCTGTAATTGAATTTCGATACCACTAATTGTGATATTATTGTATTTTTTGAGTTTGATCGAACCAATACAACACCGCTTGATCAACACTGTCGTAACTTGACAATTTTATGCTTTTTTCTTTTCGTAATGTTCTAAAATTTTAGCTTTCAACGACAAAAAAGAAGAAAATGTAGAAGCATTAACATTGAATTCTTTGGCCAGCTTTGAAGTGGTTATCTTTTGCTCAGTATGCTTTTTTATAATTTCTATCTTAACTTCAAGAGATATACATTTTCTCTTTTTGCAAACTTGCTTTTCATTCATTTTTATCAATTAGAATTTTTAGATAAACAATAATTAGTAATTATCAAGTATTTATTTATTATTTTTTATTTTCAAGATGTTAATTAACGGATGTCATTTTTTAAAATTCGTTATATATATAACAAGAATTACAAAGAAAATTTGAAATAATTTAAATCACGTGACAAAACCCTTCAAATTTATGAACCGCTATCCGACCGACAGTGGGACAGACGATCATAATAGATCTTGCGCCCCCACGAGAAAACGAAAATCATCGTACAAGAGAAGCTTCAACGGTAACAACTCCGAAGAAAGTGAAAAACAATATAAGAACGAGAGTAAAATCACGAGACAAAAAGATTATGATAATAATAGAGAAATAAACAACCTCAGCTCCATATTAGAGAAATCTATAATAGAAACAATGGCTCCGGGCAATATTGCGTCAAAAATACTAGATATATTTGGATGGAATAAACAGCACCAAATGCCAAACTTTTATCAGCAACAACAATACCAGCATCAATACAGCAATACATCCAGAACCAATACCACCAAATGATACTCGCGCAACAAGCAAACCAAAAGAAAGAAAGAAATGAGGAAGAAGAAAAAAGTGAAAAAGAAGAGACTAAGAACAAGACAGAGAGAGAAAAACGTAAAAATTATGACACAAATCAAAGAAAGAGAAAAGAGAGTGGAAACTATGAAAAAGATAAAGTTGAAAAAGAAAAGACAAAAAGACAAGTTTTTAGATCAGTATTTCAAGGTCCAAAAGTGGAGAAGTACAAAGCTAAAAACATAATAAATGAAATCAAAAGACTTAAGGAAAACGTATTTGTACTAAGAGCATACGTTAACGATAAAAACCAACTGGTAATACTGACCACAAACGAAAATGATCACTCAATGATAAATAGAGAATGGCCAAAAGAGGCATTTGAAGGAGGACTAACCTTATGCGAAAATCAAGAAACGACCCCAAAGAAAAAGAGGTTCTACTGCGTCATAAGAGAAATGAGACGAAACTTAGATGAAAATGAGATAGGAGATGAATTAGAAAATGAATATGAATAAAGAGCCTAATAAGAATACTAAATAGAGAGAAACAAAGAACCAAACTTATTAAAGCCTGCACTGAAAATGAGGAAGAACATATATACTTACTTAAAAATGGTATCTACATCGACAATAGACACTTCACAGTGGAAGAATATGTACAAAAACCAATTGTCTGCTATCGTTGCTCAAAACCAGGTCATATTGCAAAACATTGTCAAGGACAAGTTCGATGTACACTCTGCGCCGGAAATCATGAATACAGTACCTGTAAGATAAAAAACTTAAAAATAAAATTAGTCACATAAAGTGTGCCAATTGCAATAGTACTGAACACACTGGAAATAGTCGTGAATGTACAGTTTTTCAGAAATATAAAACTAATCTCAACAAAATTATTGGTAAAACTTACGCAGAGATATTAAAACAGCAAGAACAAACAACAGAAAAAAAAATAATTAAAGAAGTTAAAAAAACAAATGAGAATATTGCAGTTAAAAGAGTAAAGAAATGTCTTGAAGAGAAAGTGGAATATATTGGAAATTTTAGTGACGAAATAAAAACGATAATAGAGAGAAACATAGGAACACACATGGTAAAGAAAATGGAAAAAGATAGAATAGGATTTTAAAAAATTAAAACCAAGAGAAGATTTAACGATCGAAGAAAGTGAAAAAGACGATGACCAAGAAGATAATAATCATGAAGAGAACCTAATTGAACTAGAAATAGCACAAAACAAAGAAGTAAATCATATCAAAAGAAATTCAAATGAAGAAATATTAAGCTCAACAATCAAAAACAGCAATACAGTAGAATGACTTAATGTAAAAGTAGCTTGCTTTAACTGTAAAAATATAAAATCAAATTTCATATATGTTCAAAATATAATGGCAGAAAGCGAATCTTTTTATGTGAAACATGGCTAAAAGAAGAAGAAGAACTGCAGGAAAACCTATTCGAAAATGCAAAAATTTATATGAAATCAGGCATGGAAAATTATAAAGGATATGGAAGGCCGTATGGTGGAAAAAGTTGTTTAGTAAATAGAAATTATGACGAAAAAATAGAAATAAAATTCATCAATAAGCGTATTGCGACATTGGAAATGGAAAGCATGACAATTATTGGGGTTTGCCTAACCACTAATGACAACTCAAACGAGTCCAAACTTGAACATAAAATAGAAATCAACGAACTATCATCTATAATAGAGAAACTAAAAAATGAAAACAAAGATTACCTGATTGTAGGAGATTTTAATAGTGATCCAATTCGAAACAAAACATTTGACCGTGAATTATTACACATGGTTAAAGAAATGAAACAAAAATTTTTTGATTTTGAATTTGACAACAAAAACAAGCATACGTCCACAAACGGCATACACTCGTCAGCGATTGACCATGTCGTCGGTCCAAAACATTTGGTAGACGTCGTACAAAATGTTAAAATATACCCAACATATCCAATAAACCTCAGTGATCATGTGCCACTAATAAGTGAACTTAAAATAAAAATAAATAACGTTAAAAAAAAGCCGGAAAAAAGAGAGACAAAACGAAAAGGAATCAAAAAGATAAATTGGAATGATATGAATGTTAGAATGGAATACCCAAACTTACTAGAAAAGGGAATAAAAACCAATGTATTAATTGAGAGACTAAATAATGGGAACAGAATAGTACACAAATATCTACTGGATGAGACGATCAACGCTCTTCACAGCTCAATGCTACAAATCAAATCGAAAATATCAAAAAAGCAGCTGTATGCTAAAAAGAAATCGAAAGAATGGTGGGACGAGAACTTTTAAAAGATTCGTTCAGAGATGACATCCTAATTGTGGATGTATAAAGCAAGCAATTACAAAGATAAAAATAGCAAAATCAGGTACAAGAGACTAAAAAAAGATTTTCGTAATATGCAAAGGAAAAAGTTAAGCGAGACTGAGAAGGGATTTATTAAACTGTTGAACAACTGTAATGAAAGTGATAAATTCTGGAAACTAGTCAATAGTAAAAGAAAAAAAAAGACAAAATGTGATATAAAGATAGATAAATTGAAAACGCTGTTTCATAAGAACTTTAATAAAAAAATAACAAATCAATCTGAAAATCAAGATGAACTAAAAGAGCAAATATTGGACTACGAGAAAAAAATAGTACACATAAATAAAGAACAAGAAGAAATCATCAGAGAGAACCTGATTAAAATAATCAAAAATTTACCGAATAACAAATCGATTGGCTTTGATGAAATCAACAATGAGCTTTACAAATACGGACTTTCAAACTTGCAAATTGAACTCGTAGCAACCATAATGGAAAAAATAATTAATAGCGGGATAATCCCAAATTTTTTCAATGTTGGAAAAATATCACCTGTGGTCAAAGATGAAACAAAAGTTAAAAATGATGTTAATAACATCCGACCAATAACCATCTCAGACACACTTGCAAACATCTACGAAAAGCGAACAATGATTAAGCTTGACAAATCACACAACGGCATCCCAAACCAATTTGGATTCACTTCTAAATCATCTTGTAACCACGCAGTGTTCGTCTTAAATGAAAAAATATTACATACGATTAAAAAAAGATAAACCCGTTTATGCATGTGCAATCGATGCCAGTAAAGCATTTGATAAAGTAAACAGAACAATTCTGTTCAACAAGTTAATAGGAAAAATACATCCAAAGGTGTGGAATAGCCTGAAAAACTATTATGATTCTTCACTAGCATATGTTGTAAATCAAGGCGAAATATCAGAAATTTTTAAAACTACGGTTGGAGTCAAATAAGGAGGACCACTTTCTCCCAAGCTTTTCGCTATTTACTTAGAGGAGCTAGTAGAAATAATAGAAAGAGAAAACACGGGAATACATATAGGAAACCAAAAAATTGCAATAATCCTATACGCTGATAATATCCTCCTCCTGAGTACAGAAAAAAGCAAAATTCAAAGAGCGATCGAAATTTGTGAAAAATATGGAAAAAAGAACGAAAAAAAATTCAACCCAGAAAAGAACCAACTCATTACATTTGGTAGCAAGAAAAATGGACAAAAAATAATAGAGATAAAAATGGGCTCAAAAACATAAGAAAATACCCAAAAAATAAAATACCTAGGAGTGATGATCAATTCGAAAAACGACAAAAGTAAACATGTAGAACAAAGGATAAAAAACACGATTAAAAGCGTATACAGTATCGGAAACATTGGCGTTATGAATACACCGCTAAAAAAAATATCAAAACCCGCCTCTATAAGACATTCTGCCGACCAATACTCATTTATGGCTGCGAGGCAATCAAGCTTAGCCAGATTCAATTAAAAAAAATTAAAACAACAGATGGCAACTTGGTGAATTAAATGTTTGGACTCTGCAAGAGATCAAGAACAACAAAACTGATGACCGCCATTAATGTGGAACCAATGGAGAGATTATTGATAAAGAGAAAACTGTCCTTCATAATGAGATTAGCAAACAACAAATTTACAAAAACACTAGTGAACAACATCCTAAATGAAACAAGAGATAAAGAAAATAGAACTAGCAAAAAATCCGTGATAGATAAAATGAAAACCATCCTAGAAGAAAAAAACAATTTAGGAAATATGGCAGCCAAAGCAAGTAAAAGGATAAAGCTTGAAAACATGCTAAACAAAGAAGAAAGCAACGATGGAACGACGGAGTCAATAAGGTACCTTTCTAGAGAATCGAGTGACAAAAACAGAAAATCCATAGAACTACTCATCAAATCATATTAAAATAGATACTATTTAACTAAAAAAAAAAAAAAAAATTAATTATACCGAGTAAGCACGTCCATCATTGAAGTGGTTTCGATTGACTTTGGTTTGAATTGTTTGCCTATTGTTCTCCTAGTTCGATTTGATCGTGATTTGAGTCCTTGAGTGGTGAGGTCAAAAAAAGAAATAAAAAAAAAAAATGAAAATGGAAAAAAAAAAGAAAACAGAAAATAGAAAACAGAAACTTTAAAAACTAAAAACCTGAATAATAATTTAGAAAATTAAAGGAAAAAAAAATATATGTATTTATGAACATTTAAAATTCGCTATGGAAAACTCTTCATTTGTCTTACAATTATTTTTGTCCTAATTGTTTAATAACTTTATTTAATTATTTTTTTTTTTTAAACGCCTACAAGGCGTTCATCGAATAAATATTATTATTATTATTATTATTATATAAAATTTTTTCTTTAGAAAAGTATTATTCAGTTTTTTTTTATTAGTTCGTTATATCGAGATTTCGTTATAAAGAGGTTCGTTGTATCAAAGAAAATCAGCAATCAATTTCCTTTAAAAATCGGTTCCTGGATTCTTATTCGTAATAAAGAAGATTTCGTTATATGGGGGTTTGTTATACGGAGGTTCGACTGAACCCATCTTTGAATTTATGAATGATATTTTGGTATTTTTCTGTTCAATTGTATCAAGACCATCAGTTTTATTCACTGTTTTGAAATTTATCGTAGAAAAAGGTAAAAGGAAAAAAAAACACCCTTCAAGTGTATATTTATTAAAAATTAATTTTCAAATAAATTTATTTTTGGCAATTGAAAGTTAAAACAAATAAATTCATCAATTTTCTTTCAAATAGTGACAGTTTAAATTAATTTTAATTTTTTTTCTTTATAAATTTCTAGTTTAATCCCAGAAAAATTTTTGTTGATAATTGATTGACAAACTTTTTAGTGATAAGGTGAAACCGGCTGTTCGTCAAGAAAATATTTCACCAAGGAAACTGGAAAAAAGTGAGACCACAAATTACTTGTTTAAAGTAGTCGAATTGTATCACTTGTAATGAGATAAAATTTATTTAGATGTATTTAATTTAAAATTTTTTTTTTTAATTTCACTAAATATTAAAAGTGAAACTTATTAATTTTTTTGGATTCATTTAATTTGAATGAATTTATATTTTTCATTTTTTGCAATTTAAATATATATAAATTTTCGAAAAAAGACACTAGTTTAAGTATAAAATTTAAACAAGCTGATGTAAAATGAAAAGGATATTTTTATTTTCATTTAATATCAATAAGAGCTAAAAATTAAGTATGTTTAAAAGAAAATTTTTTTAATTTTAAATTTATTTAAAAACTTAATGTATGGTAGCATTGTCGGAAACCTTAAAAAAGTAAAAAATAAATTAAAGTAAAAAGGTTTTATTTTGGTTGGCGTTTTTTATTATCTTTAAAGTTATAAACGAAAATTTAATTACTAAATTTTAATTTATTTTCTTTATATTTATTTTATTTTGAACAGCTCGTTCTATTAAGTTTTCGTTACATTGAAACTCGTTGCATCAAAAAAATCTTTATATCTTTTTCAATTGCTCGTAATCGGCAAAAAGAAAATCAAGAAATTATTGAGTCAAGAGTGCTTTTTTAGCTTTTGGAAGACGGCCTCTTTTTAATATTTGTATTATTTTACTGGAGCACAAGAGTCAAAAGTTGATGAGATTTTTTGAAATATATTTAATAATAATAAAATAATAAAGTTACTGACAGTAGAATAATCATTGGTTAAAAATACACTAAAAGCCATTCTTTTTCTAAACGTATTCAGTTCTAGTTTGCCATTAATACTTTCCAGAGCATTATTAGTCGATGGACAATTTATTCTATTAGTGTTGGGCATATTTTGTCCCGAGTCGACTCGACTAAGCTTATTTTTTAGTCGACTCGACTTGGAAAAAAATTCAGTCGACTCTAGTCGACCTAGTCGATTCCCAACACTAGATTCTATCCATTATTTTTTGAAATAATTTAGGAATTTATCCGTCCCTTCCATCTTCTTCCATTTTAACATTAACAATTTAACACAAATAAAAAATGTATTTGAATCAAAAGATAGTGCATTTTATCAACATCAGCTTCAATTTTTTTAATTAAACTTTCATCGCAAAAATTTTTCTTTAATTCTCGCATTAAAATGATCATTTAATCTTTTAATGAACTCAACTTTACGTCCACTGTATGGTTATTTAAACACTCTGCACTCAGCAATCAAGCTGATTGACTTCCAAGATTTATCATATTCTTTAGACATAATGATCAAGAATTTTATATTCTGCTTATTTTTTTCAATAAACTTAGTGTTTTTACATATGTTATTTTTTTAGCAAGAAATTAATTATTCTAAAATACACAATTTGTTCTTATTTAATGCAATTTATTTTTTTACAATAAAGTTAGTATTTTATGCATGCAACTAATTATTTTTTAGAGTGTACTAATTATCGTCCTAAAAATAAAAGTAACGATTTCCATAAAAATAGTGAAAGTTGAATATTGCCCCTTTGATTATTCAACTAAAGGACTTGTCGAGTTTTTGTTTGCTAAAGACATATTTAATAAATTTTCAATGGCATTTCAAATAAATCGACAAAAAAAACCCAATTGACTGTTTTTCAGATGTTGAGCCATAATTTAATCTTTTTTATTCTATATACAAAATTACCGTTTGGACTCTCCTGAAAAGCGTGTTGCCTTATTTTAGGTCCCGATTTGATTAAAAAATAGAAGTTGCATATGGATTTCTTAGAAAAAATTCATCATATACAAAAAATAAAAAAAATTTTCAAAAAGTATAAAAAAAAATAAATTCAGTTTTATTTTACGAAAATATCAATAATTTACTGATCAACTTGTAAAAATTATTTTTTTAATCTATTATAATTATGACAAGTTTGTTAATATTTTAAAATAATTTAATGCCGTCAAAAATATTCCATTAAAGTAATCATATTTAGAATATTTAAGCTTAAATAATCTCTGCTAAATATAGAAATAAATAAATAAAATGAATAAACATGTTGTTTTTTACTTAAAATATCGGGGAATGAAACCGATATCGATCGAAATCTATAGTTTTATTGATGGGGAAGAAGTATTTAAAGGCAGAAAAAATGAAGCAGTAAACCGAGTAGAATTTTCTCAAGAAGAACAAAAGAAGATGGACTAATCTTTATCTGAAAATGAGGACATATTTGCTTAAAAGATGAAAGAACATGGTCGTTGCAATTTCACTATGCATCAGATCGAAACACAAGGTAGTGAACCGATACGAGAATCAGCTAGAAGAATTACGCATCAATTAAAAATGGAAATTAAAAAACAATTAAATAAACTTGTTGAGACTAACATCAATTAAGATTGGTCTTCACCCCTTGTTCCTGTGAAAAAGAAAAACGGCAAGATTAGATTATGCAATGATAACAGACAACTGAAAAAAGTAACAAAGAAGAAGAGATATCGGATACCAAGATTGGATGAAATTTCCCAGTTTTCTAAGAGTCTCCCTTCATGTAATGCAGAAAATTATCATCATATTCCAGAAGACCATTTTCCAACCTCTATAGTCATGCTGGTTCGATCAAATTCTAAGGATCAAAGTCCATTAGAATGTAATCAGTTTGCAGAGTTGGAGAACAGAGCAGTGATTCTTCCGATTTCTTTTTTTCTCTGTATGATTTGAATTTAATCGATTTTGGAGAGCAATTAGCGCACAATGGTTCCTTTACGAAACATGCTGTAAATGATAAATATCATCGAAAAGAAAAGACAAAGGTTCTTAAGTTCGATTTTATTTCTTACAATAAACGCGATTGCAATGATGAATAAGAAGATTACAACTTTGGAGCAAAAAGATACAAATAAATTTCAATACAGATAAATACAGATAAAAATGAAAACCTGAAATTCCAAAACGATCTAAATCCGACTGTAAATAATCGCTGTTTTTTATTAGTAATCTTTGAAAAATGAAATTGAATTAAGTAATTTTAGTTTATTAGCTCATGAAAACTCCATGAAGATCTCAAGGCCGTAAATCGGATCATTAAAAACGTTTTTTGCGGATATTCCTGCTTGTTGTTAGTGATGGGATTAACTCAGACAAATTTAATTTAGTCGGCTAAAGTTGAGTCGGGTGTATTTTAGTTTAGTCGAATAAGTTAGACTAAGGGTACAGAAAAATATGAAAAAATGGATATTATTTGCGATGTGAGATTTCTCGGGATTAGTATGATATTAGACAGAATTGTATATAAGTAGAAGTCTCAGGTCAGGTCTATGAATTTTATCTTAAAAAATTTTCTGAAGTTTAAATGCTTAGTCAGAAATTTATTATTTTAGTAAGACAGTTCTTAGTTACTATTATTTGTTTGCATCTTTCAAATATTTAAATGCATCAAAAGAATTTGCAAGTAAAACTTATTATTTTTGACGCAACGTGTAATTCAGTTAACTCTGAGCCTCTCTGAGTTTTTACTGTTTTTTTTTGGGAATTCAAAAAAGATTAAGATTTTTAAATAAACATATTTAATCGCATTAATCTTTTGTTAATTTATTTTAAAATTAATTGTACTAATTTACTCAGGGACGAGTGCGTGCGCGATTGTATAAATTTTTATTCACTAAAATTTAAGTCAAGTCAAAACTTTGATTTTTGTGATTTAAACTTAAAATCTTAATTTAGTTATTAATTTTTTTAACTGATAATTTTTTAAAAGAGGATTAGTAAAAAAACCAGATGTTATTAAATTAAGTCTTTATTTAATGCTATTTATTTATTATATTGGTTCAATAATAAAAAATACATAACTTTTTTTAATTTGTCAATTCCATAATATTCGGACCAATTAAATTTAATGGTTGGCTCTGTATTATTTTAGCAGACATAAATTCTAACTATTATAGCAAGTTCAATTAAGAAAATTTTATTGAGCCTCTTAATCTAGTTAGCAATTTTCATAATAATTTTAGTATGACTTTAAGTTAGCAAACATGCTAAGGTAAAAGTAGCAAGAATAAATTAGCATCCGAATTGTTTCCTCCATCACTAAAAAGACTCAAAGAGATCAATATACCAGACTGATTGACTAATACATTGCAAGACGTAAGTGGTGACGCTAAGAAATTTTTATTTCACGATTCAGGTGTTGATGACTTCTACAGATTTTTCATTTCCTCAACGTCAAATAATTTGAAACTTTTGGAAAGCAATCATATTTTTGCTAACGGTACATTCAGTATCGCATCAGTACCTTTTGAGCAAGTATTCACCATCCATGCTTTATTTAATAGCCGATGTTTTCCTCTAGTCTATTGTTTGTTACCAAGAAAAAATCAAATCATGTATGAAAAAGTTTTAAATGCCATTTTTTCATATTTAAATACTCAACCAAAATACGTTACCTCAGATTTCGAAATTGCATTTTTAAACTCTGTCAAGAAAGTTTTTCCTCAGTCACTTCTTTATGGCTCCTTTTTCAACTTCAAGCAAGCTGTTTGGAGAAAAATCCAACATTTAGGTTTCAGCATTTTACTTATTAAATCTCTTATACAAAGAAAACTACTAAAGCTTGCTCAAGTAATGACCTTCGTTTCCGCGGGTGATGTTATGATTTTATTCAATAAAATCAACGGCAAGGTTGATACATCAATCGAAAACTTTGAAAGCCTTTGTTTTAATATTTATTAGAAAATTGGATTTGTTATGTCACTTTTAAAAAAAATGGACGTGTTAGAGATGTTAAAATTACTGAAGTTGAAGTTCCACCAAGATTTGGTATCGAGGTGTGGAACATCAATAAGAGAATAAACGAATGTTTGCCAAAGACGAACAACTTTTTTGAAGCATGAAATAATTCTTTTAGTTGTATGCTAAACGATCATCCAATTAACATCAATTTTAGAGTATTAAATAAATAAATTACAGGTAAAAAATACTTGCTAAAATGAAAGCTTTTTTATTATATATTGCTTTAATAAATTAAATGAATGCTATTTCAATTAATTTTAATTTTTTTTTCTTGTTTTATTTGTCATGCTAATTAAATTTTTGCTAATATAAATCGCTACCCAATGGTTTAAAGAATCATTAACTGATAATTAACTCATGTTTTACTTGAGTTCTTGTTTTAGAAATATCATGCTAATTGGTTTAGTTATTAATTTTATTTAGTAAAAATTTAAAGAATTTTAAGATTTTAAAAAATAAAGTTTAGTTAATAATTTTAGTTAAGTCTACTAAAAACCAGTCTGCTAAAAATTAGTTGGCTTAATTTTAGTTGACTAATAAAAGTCGACTAAAAATAAGTTTACTGAACTAAATAGAAAATTACCATCACTATTTGATGTTGTTTTAAGTATTTGACCAATGTGAATAAGTTGGGATTATTCCTGTTGATTTTCATGTCTAATATAGAATGGAAACTTTCGACTTTATTGTTGGTTCGTATATCAGTCTCAAAATGGTTCCTCATTTGCCTTTCATATTCTTTCATCCAAATTTGGGCCGTGATAATGAAGTCTTCTCAATTTTAAAACTTGGTCTCTTTTTAGAGTAAAACTTGCATAGCATTTTGAATTGAAACACACGTATATTGATGAATTTTTATTTCATATATCCATATATAACGATACCTTTTTTGACTGATATTGGGTTCAATATGTTAATTTGATGAAACCATAATTGCTTGTGAAGAATTCAACAGTATTTTTGTTGGATTCAGATGTTATTCTATTTGAAATTAATTTTATGAATTATTTAATTTAATAAATGATGATTTAGTAGTTTTAAATCGAAATAATCACGAGTTTTTTTTTTATTAAGAAAATAGTTGTCAAAATTTTTGATTAATATAATTTCGATCGTGGTAGCAAGTAAACTATGAAAAGATGTGAAACATGAAGCGGTACTAATAAATAAAAGAAATATTCTTAATATAATTTCAAAGCAAGCAATTCATATAAAAATTTACAAAGAAAATAAGATTATTTTTTAATTCATAAAAACTGAATAGCTTTCTGTTGCAAGAAAACAGGATAATTTCCATATTTAAGAAAACGAGAATTTTTTGTTTTAAAGAAAATGGTATGATTTCTCTATTTTTAAAAACTGGATGATTGTTTTAAATAAGATAAAAGGATAATTTCTTATTTTTTTTAAATAATTTTTTCGGGATTAAATATGAACGGGACGATTTAACTGCCCATTTTTTGAATAAATGTAACAAAATGACAAAGAAATTGTATAATCACAATCTTAATTAAGGTTTTGAAAAAAAACAAACTCATAATTAGAATTTAAATAAAACAGCGGATTTTTTTCGGCTAAAAATAATTAAAGAATTAAGAATGGATTTTTTGAAGATTTTGATAATTTTTTATTGCTTAACGAGAAAAAAAAAATCATAAATTTCTTTTTCCTGAGAGAAAAATCGCATTTTATTCTTTCACTCAGGCTTTTTCTAAAAGCGATCTAATTTAAAAAACAAATCGACTATGATTACTTGGCAGTGCCGAATAAACAATTGCAAGACTACTGGCTATTCCTTTCCCCATAAAATAGACGAAAACTAAGTTGATTTTTACCTCACCAATAATGATCACTTTGACGTCCCTGATATTTTCCTGTTTTTATATACTAGAACATAGACGCTTCTATAAAGAGCGAGCTTCAAATTAATACGACAAGCCGAGACAGATCTCAAACTTGGCAGAACAACATTATGATGATTCGACTTTGGCCCAGTTGCCTTCAAAAAGTGATTATAGATAAGTTTTCTCCTGTTGGCAAAAAAGCCCAAATCCAATTATTCAAAAGAACCAACAACCTTGGTAGATATTGATATTTCTTACTGGTTGCAAAATACTATTGATGGAGAATTGTTTCTTTTTATGCGACTCAGGCGCGTCAGATCCCGATTGATTTTTCATTTATTGTACAAATAATAATTTGAAATTAATGGAAGAAAGAGGCATTATTTTAGCAATTACGAATTTTGCCAATAAAAACAAGAAGCTATAATGAAAGTTAAGATTTGTTCACAATAAAATTTTGAGACTCTTAAACATTAGTTTAATTCTAAAAAATTTGGTGATTTGTTGTTAAAACATAAAGAATACTTAAATTCATTTTTTTATTTCGAACCAATTTGGCTACAAGAACAAACTTTCGTGTAAACATGCTTTCTTTTGTGTAAATGAGACTATCAATTTCTACAGTGAATGGTTCAAACTTGTATGTTATTTTCCTTGATGCAAGTTAAGCATTTGACAATTTCTGGAGATATGGTCTCCTTTACATATTAATGAACAATATTCCGAACACAGTTTGGCGAATATTGTACAAGTATTACAGCATCTCCAAGATTTTAGTTAAGCATTTAGGGGTAACGATCTCAATTTTTAAAATATATATTCATATATTTTATGGTTAAACTTTGCCGTACCAATGGTGTAACTCTCTTAAATTTTAAGTTTTATCTAAACCATATTTT
The DNA here is from genome assembly GCA_025491095.1 of Brachionus asplanchnoidis. NCBI lineage: Eukaryota > Metazoa > Rotifera > Eurotatoria > Ploima > Brachionidae > Brachionus > Brachionus asplanchnoidis. Next base: position 528,024 of record JAILYF010000050.1, on the reverse strand, counting down.
TTTGTTCACATGGTGCGGATGACATTTATCGTCTAAGTTTAATGTTGGGTACTTATCTCTGGTTTCCCATGTAGGAGAATCACATACAGAGAAGCTACCTATTATTTCAAAACAGCCAGAGAGGCAGATAAGAAGAAACCATATTATTATAACTGTTGTTACTGATGATATCCAATTGAATTGACGTTTCTTTCCCCTAGCTTTGTTTTTTTGAATCTTTTAGGTGCTCTTTTCCTAACTTTTTCCAATATCTATCGATTAGTGACTTATCAGTAAAATTTTTCGCCATTTCCCATGTATTTTACTTATTTGAAAAGTCAGACCATTTTACATGAAATTCGTCCTTTTTGTTTTTACTAAATCTACGATCGATTACCTTTCCACTTTGTAAACATTTGACTCTTGCCCCGGGTTCAATGGTGCCTTATCCACTTTTAAGCGTTGTAGTGAGAATGTGTCTTTTAGTCTTTAGTCGAACTGGTATTCGACAATATAATTTTGATTTTTAGTAATCTCGATGGTTTTATAAGGTCCTTGATATTTAGTATGAAGTTTATCATTTAAGCTCATATTTATTATCCAAACGTTGGTGCCCAATGGTAAAGTTTCAGTTTGAATTGTGTGAGCCTTGTTTTGTGCCTTCATTTGTTTTTCCCTATCTTTGCCAATATTCTCTAGAGCTTTGGTTTCGTCTGTGGCTGACCAAACACTGAAATTGTTCATTTATCGATCAAATGTCAGTTCAAATGGTGAATACTTAGTCGTGCAGTGTATTCTAGTGTTGTACGAAAAAAGGACATACGGAATCCATTTTGGGCAGGCTGCCGGATTGTCACAGCAGTGTTGGCGTTGCGAGGAAATATTTCCCTATTTTATCTTTCTGTTAGACCATTTGTTCGTGGATGGTATGCTGACGTAATTTCATGTTCCGCTCCAACTTGTCGTAGAAGTTCGTCCATTACTGAATTATTAAATTCAGTCCCTTGGTCAGAAGTAACAACTCTCCTTGGACCAAAGAAACAAATATATTTCCAAAGTATACTCACTATCTCATCTTCTTCTTTACCTTTAATAGGTTCTGCAAACGCGTGCTTTGACAGGTATTCAGTAATGACAATAATTACTGTGTACCCTTCAGCAGTTACTTGTTACCCGAAGACTAAGTCGATTCCAATCCTATAAAAAATTCCTTGGATCGCTGTCGCCTTAGCACAGTGTTCTTTTGGGATAGCTAGATGGTAATGTTCTGATTCTAGAAGTATTGCGAGGCGTGTTAATTAATAACATATTAATAACATTAATAACATATTAATAACATTAATAACATAGTCACGTATTCCATCTATATGATTTAAACACGAGTTGATCATCAAGTAAGTGTGTGGGTAACAAATTTCTTATCTAATTTTTTTTTCTCTTTTTTTTTAAATATTACATATGGTATTTTCTAAGGGTGGCAAAATCAGAAACTTTCTTTTTTAATAAATGATTTTCCCTGACATTTTTTTAATTTTTTTTACAAAATCAGGGATGATGGAAATTAAAAAAAAGGTTAATTTATATTTTCTAATTATCTAGAAATGTCAGTATTTAAAAACTTTGTATTTGACATTAATCCTGGAATTAATTTTTAACATATGAGAATAATAAATATTTCAATTTTGTGTTACTCGAACGTTAAATGTAAAATAAGGATCGTCTTATTTTGGAATCTTTTTTTGAATCTTATTTTGGGCACTATATCGATCCATAGAAAAAATGTTAATAGAAAAAAGACAAATTTTTCGTCGAAGTCTTCCATAGAAAATTTTTTCATAGAAAAAAATCCATAGAAAAATTACATTGAAAATTTACATTAAAAAAATTTGATAGAAAAAAATCCTTAGAAAATATATTTATTAATTGATTAATTTTTTATGTTTGTAAAAAAAAATAAAAAAAATTGAAAATTAACACTTCATAATTACATTCATACTTTCTAAACAATCAAATAGATTTTTTTTAGAAAAATCTTTTGCTAAATTAATAAGCGATTGGTCTTTTTGATTTCTCTTTGATCACGAGGAAACAAAACTCCAGAATTCATTTGCTCTAAACAGATCTCCATAAGATGTTGCTCTTTAATTCAATGGCTAATTAATTTGTTGGTCTCAGGATGACTGTGAATATCTTGTGACAAAGCTTTATGCCATGCTTCAATACTATTGTTTGAACGGGGCAAGTTCTCAGTCACTCTTTTTAAAGCATGCCAAGTATCAATTGGAAACTGTGGTACGGAGGTTCGACTGAACCCATCTTTGAATTTATGAATGATATTTTGGTATTTTTCTGTTCAATTGTATCAAGACCATCAGTTTTATTCACTGTTTTGAAATTTATCGTAGAAAAAGGTAAAAGGTAAAAAAAACACCCTTCAAGTGTATATTTATTAAAAATTAATTTTCAAATAAATTTATTTTTGGCAATTGAAAGTTAAAACAAATAAATTCATCAATTTTCTTTCAAATAGTGACAGTTTAAATTAATTTTAATTTTTTTTCTTTATAAATTTCTAGTTTAATCCCAGAAAAATTTTTGTTGATAATTGATTGACAAACTTTTTAGTGATAAGGTGAAACCGGCTGTTCGTCAAGAAAATATTTCACCAAGGAAACTGGAAAAAAGTGAGACCACAAATTACTTGTTTAAAGTAGTCGAATTGTATCACTTGTAATGAGATAAAATTTATTTAGATGTATTTAATTTAAAATTTTTTTTTTTAATTTCACTAAATATTAAAAGTGAAACTTATTAATTTTTTTGGATTCATTTAATTTGAATGAATTTATATTTTTCATTTTTTGCAATTTAAATATATATAAATTTTCGAAAAAAGACACTAGTTTAAGTATAAAATTTAAACAAGCTGATGTAAAATGAAAAGGATATTTTTATTTTCATTTAATATCAATAAGAGCTAAAAATTAAGTATGTTTAAAAGAAAATTTTTTTAATTTTAAACTTATTTAAAAACTTAATGTATGGTAGCATTGTCGGAAACCTTAAAAAAGTAAAAAATAAATTAAAGTAAAAAGGTTTTATTTTGGTTGGCGTTTTTTATTATCTTTAAAGTTATAAACGAAAATTTAATTACTAAATTTTAATTTATTTTCTTTATATTTATTTTATTTTGAACAGCTCGTTCTATTAAGTTTTCGTTACATTGAAACTCGTTGCATCAAAAAAATCTTTATATCTTTTTCAATTGCTCGTAATCGGCAAAAAGAAAATCAAGAAATTATTGAGTCAAGAGTGCTTTTTTAGCTTTTGGAAGACGGCCTCTTTTTAATATTTGTATTATTTTACTGGAGCACAAGAGTCAAAAGTTGATGAGATTTTTTGAAATATATTTAATAATAATAAAATAATAAAGTTACTGACAGTAGAATAATCATTGGTTAAAAATACACTAAAAGCCATTCTTTTTCTAAACGTATTCAGTTCTAGTTTGCCATTAATACTTTCCAGAGCATTATTAGTCGATGGACAATTTATTCTATTAGTGTTGGGCATATTTTGTCCCGAGTCGACTCGACTAAGCTTATTTTTTAGTCGACTCGACTTGGAAAAAAATTCAGTCGACTCTAGTCGACCTAGTCGATTCCCAACACTAGATTCTATCCATTATTTTTTGAAATAATTTAGGAATTTATCCGTCCCTTCCATCTTCTTCCATTTTAACATTAACAATTTAACACAAATAAAAAATGTATTTGAATCAAAAGCATAGTGCATTTTATCAACATCAGCTTCAATTTTTTTAATTAAACTTTCATCGCAAAAATTTTTCTTTAATTCTCGCATTAAAATGATCATTTAATCTTTTAATGAACTCAACTTTACGTCCACTGTATGGTTATTTAAACACTCTGCACTCAGCAATCAAGCTGATTGACTTCCAAGATTTATCATATTCTTTAGACATAATGATCAAGAATTTTATATTCTGCTTATTTTTTTCAATAAACTTAGTGTTTTTACATATGTTATTTTTTTAGCAAGAAATTAATTATTCTAAAATACACAATTTGTTCTTATTTAATGCAATTTATTTTTTTACAATAAAGTTAGTATTTTATGCATGCAACTAATTATTTTTTAGAGTGTACTAATTATCGTCCTAAAAATAAAAGTAACGATTTCCATAAAAATAGTGAAAGTTGAATATTGCCCCTTTGATTATTCAACTAAAGGACTTGTCGAGTTTTTGTTTGCTAAAGACATATTTAATAAATTTTCAATGGCATTTCAAATAAATCGACAAAAAAAACCCAATTGACTGTTTTTCAGATGTTGAGCCATAATTTAATTTTTTTTATTCTATATACAAAATTACCGTTTGGACTCTCCTGAAAAGCGTGTTGCCTTATTTTAGGTCCCGATTTGATTAAAAAATAGAAGTTGCATATGGATTTCTTAGAAAAAATTCATCATATACAAAAAATAAAAAAAATTTTCAAAAAGTATAAAAAAAAATAAATTCAGTTTTATTTTACGAAAATATCAATAATTTACTGATCAACTTGTAAAAATTATTTTTTTAATCTATTATAATTATGACAAGTTTGTTAATATTTTAAAATAATTTAATGCCGTCAAAAATATTCCATTAAAGTAATCATATTTAGAATATTTAAGCTTAAATAATCTCTGCTAAATATAGAAATAAATAAATAAAATGAATAAACATGTTGTTTTTTACTTAAAATATCGGGGAATGAAACCGATATCGATCGAAATCTATAGTTTTATTGATGGGGAAGAAGTATTTAAAGGCAGAAAAAATGAAGCAGTAAACCGAGTAGAATTTTCTCAAGAAGAACAAAAGAAGATGGACTAATCTTTATCTGAAAATGAGGACATATTTGCTTAAAAGATGAAAGAACATGGTCGTTGCAATTTCACAATGCATCAGATCGAAACACAAGGTAGTGAACCGATACGAGAATCAGCTAGAAGAATTACGCATCAATTAAAAATGGAAATTAAAAAACAATTAAATAAACTTGTTGAGACTAACATCAATTAAGATTGGTCTTCACCCCTTGTTCCTGTGAAAAAGAAAAACGGCAAGATTAGATTATGCAATGATAACAGACAACTGAAAAAAGTAACAAAGAAGAAGAGATATCGGATACCAAGATTGGATGAAATTTCCCAGTTTTCTAAGAGTCTCCCTTCATGTAATGCAGAAAATTATCATCATATTCCAGAAGACCATTTTCCAACCTCTATAGTCATGCTGGTTCGATCAAATTCTAAGGATCAAAGTCCATTAGAATGTAATCAGTTTGCAGAGTTGGAGAACAGAGCAGTGATTCTTCCGATTTCTTTTTTTCTCTGTATGATTTGAATTTAATCGATTTTGGAGAGCAATTAGCGCACAATGGTTCCTTTACGAAACATGCTGTAAATGATAAATATCATCGAAAAGAAAAGACAAAGGTTCTTAAGTTCGATTTTATTTCTTACAATAAACGCGATTGCAATGATGAATAAGAAGATTACAACTTTGGAGCAAAAAGATACAAATAAATTTCAATACAGATAAAAATGAAAACCTGAAATTCCAAAACGATCTAAATCCGACTGTAAATAATCGCTGTTTTTTATTAGTAATCTTTGAAAAATGAAATTGAATTAAGTAATTTTAGTTTATTAGCTCATGAAAACTCCATGAAGATCTCAAGGCCGTAAATCGGATCATTAAAAACGTTTTTTGCGGATATTCCTGCTTGTTGTTAGTGATGGGATTAACTCAGACAAATTTAATTTAGTCGGCTAAAGTTGAGTCGGGTGTATTTTAGTTTAGTCGAATAAGTTAGACTAAGGGTACAGAAAAATATGAAAAAATGGATATTATTTGCGATGTGAGATTTCTCGGGATTAGTATGATATTAGACAGAATTGTATATAAGTAGAAGTCTCAGGTCAGGTCTATGAATTTTATCTTAAAAAATTTTCTGAAGTTTAAATGCTTAGTCAGAAATTTATTATTTTAGTAAGACAGTTCTTAGTTACTATTATTTGTTTGCATCTTTCAAATATTTAAATGCATCAAAAGAATTTGCAAGTAAAACTTATTATTTTTGACGCAACGTGTAATTCAGTTAACTCTGAGCCTCTCTGAGTTTTTACTGTTTTTTTTTGGGAATTCAAAAAAGATTAAGATTTTTAAATAAACATATTTAATCGCATTAATCTTTTGTTAATTTATTTTAAAATTAATTGTACTAATTTACTCAGGGACGAGTGCGTGCGCGATTGTATAAATTTTTATTCACTAAAATTTAAGTCAAGTCAAAACTTTGATTTTTGTGATTTAAACTTAAAATCTTAATTTAGTTATTAATTTTTTTAACTGATAATTTTTTAAAAGAGGATTAGTAAAAAAACCAGATGTTATTAAATTAAGTCTTTATTTAATGCTATTTATTTATTATATTGGTTCAATAATAAAAAATACATAACTTTTTTTAATTTGTCAATTCCATAATATTCGGACCAATTAAATTTAATGGTTGGCTCTGTATTATTTTAGCAGACATAAATTCTAACTATTATAGCAAGTTCAATTAAGAAAATTTTATTGAGCCTCTTAATCTAGTTAGCAATTTTCATAATAATTTTAGTATGACTTTAAGTTAGCAAACATGCTAAGGTAAAAGTAGCAAGAATAAATTAGCATCCGAATTGTTTCCTCCATCACTAAAAAGACTCAAAGAGATCAATATACCAGACTGATTGACTAATACATTGCAAGACGTAAGTGGTGACGCTAAGAAATTTTTATTTCACGATTCAGGTGTTGATGACTTCTACAGATTTTTCATTTCCTCAACGTCAAATAATTTGAAACTTTTGGAAAGCAATCATATTTTTGCTAACGGTACATTCAGTATCGCATCAGTACCTTTTGAGCAAGTATTCACCATCCATGCTTTATTTAATAGCCGATGTTTTCCTCTAGTCTATTGTTTGTTACCAAGAAAAAATCAAATCATGTATGAAAAAGTTTTAAATGCCATTTTTTCATATTTAAATACTCAACCAAAATACGTTACCTCAGATTTCGAAATTGCATTTTTAAACTCTGTCAAGAAAGTTTTTCCTCAGTCACTTCTTTATGGCTCCTTTTTCAACTTCAAGCAAGCTGTTTGGAGAAAAATCCAACATTTAGGTTTCAGCATTTTACTTATTAAATCTCTTATACAAAGAAAACTACTAAAGCTTGCTCAAGTAATGACCTTCGTTTCCGCGGGTGATGTTATGATTTTATTCAATAAAATTAACGGCAAGGTTGATACATCAATCGAAAACTTTGAAAGCATTTGTTTTAATATTTATTAGAAAATTGGATTTGTTATGTCACTTTTAAAAAAAATGGACGTGTTAGAGATGTTAAAATTACTGAAGTTGAAGTTCCACCATGATTTGGTATCGAGGTGTGGAACATCAATAAGAGAATAAACGAATGTTTGCCAAAGACGAACAACTTTTTTGAAGCATGAAATAATTCTTTTAGTTGTATGCTAAACGATCATCCAATTAACATCAATTTTAGAGTATTAAATAAATAAATTACAGGTAAAAAATACTTGCTAAAATGAAAGCTTTTTTATTATATATTGCTTTAATAAATTAAATGAATGCTAATTCAATTAATTTTAATTTTTTTTTCTTGTTTTATTTGTCATGCTAATTAAATTTTTGCTAATATAAATCGCTACCCAATGGTTTAAAGAATCATTAACTGATAATTAACTCATGTTTTACTTGAGTTCCTGTTTTAGAAATATCATGCTAATTGGTTTAGTTATTAATTTTATTTAGTAAAAATTTAAAGAATTTTAAGATTTTAAAAAATAAAGTTTAGTTAATAATTTTAGTTAAGTCTACTAAAAACCAGTCTGCTAAAAATTAGTTGGCTTAATTTTAGTTGACTAATAAAAGTCGACTAAAAATAAGTTTACTGAACTAAATAGAAAATTACCATCACTATTTGATGTTGTTTTAAGTATTTGACCAATGTGAATAAGTTGGGATGATTCCTGTTGATTTTCATGTCTAATATAGAATGGAAACTTTCGACTTTATTGTTGGTTCGTATATCAGTCTCAAAATGGTTCCTCATTTGCCTTTCATATTCTTTCATCCAAATTTGGGCCGTGATAATGAAGTCTTCTCAATTTTAAAACTTGGTCTCTTTTTAGAGTAAAACTTGCATAGCATTTTGAATTGAAACACACGTATATTGATGAATTTTTATTTCATATATCCATATATAACGATACCTTTTTTGACTGATATTGGGTTCAATATGTTAATTTGATGAAACCATAATTGCTTGTGAAGAATTCAACAGTATTTTTGTTGGATTCAGATGTTATTCTATTTGAAATTAATTTTATGAATTATTTAATTTAATAAATGATGATTTAGTAGTTTTAAATCGAAATAATCACGAGTTTTTTTTTTATTAAGAAAATAGTTGTCAAAATTTTTGATTAATATAATTTCGATCGTGGTAGCAAGTAAACTATGAAAAGATGTGAAACATGAAGCGGTACTAATAAATAAAAGAAATATTCTTGATATAATTTCAAAGCAAGCAATTCATGTAAAAATTTACAAAGAAAATAAGATTATTTTTTAATTCATAAAAACTGAATAGCTTTCTGTTGCAAGAAAACAGGATAATTTCCATATTTAAGAAAACGAGAATTTTTTGTTTTAAAGAAAATGGTATGATTTCTCTATTTTTAAAAACTGGATGATTGTTTTAAATAAGATAAAAGGATAATTTCTTATTTTTTTTAAATAATTTTTTCGGGATTAAATATGAACGGGACGATTTAACTGCCCATTTTTTGAATAAATGTAACAAAATGACAAAGAAATTGTATAATCACAATCTTAATTAAGGTTTTGAAAAAAAACAAACTCATAATTAGAATTTAAATAAAACAGCGGATTTTTTTCGGCTAAAAATAATTAAAGAATTAAGAATGGATTTTTTGAAGATTTTGATAATTTTTTATTGCTTAACGAGAAAAAAAAAATCATAAATTTCTTTTTCCTGAGAGAAAAATCGCATTTTATTCTTTCACTCAGGCTTTTTCTAAAAGCGATCTAATTTAAAAAACAAATCGACTATGATTACTTGGCAGTGCCGAATAAACAATTGCAAGACTACTGGCTATTCCTTTCCCCATAAAATAGACGAAAACTAAGTTGATTTTTACCTCACCAATAATGATCACTTTGACGTCCCTGATATTTTCCTTTTTTTATTTACTAGAACATAGACGCTTCTATAAAGAGCGAGCTTCAAATTAATACGACAAGCCGAGACAGATCTCAAACTTGGCAGAACAACATTATGATGATTCGACTTTGGCCCAGTTGCCTTCAAAAAGTGATTATAGATAAGTTTTCTCCTGTTGGCAAAAAAGCCCAAATCCAATTATTCAAAAGAACCAACAACCTTGGTAGATATTGATATTTCTTACTGGTTGCAAAATACTATTGATGGAGAATTGTTTCTTTTTATGCGACTCAGGCGCGTCAGATCCCGATTGATTTTTCATTTATTGTACAAATAATAATTTGAAATTAATGGAAGAAAGAGGCATTATTTTAGCAATTACGAATTTTGCCAATAAAAACAAGAAGCTATAATGAAAGTTAAGATTTGTTCACAATAAAATTTTGAGACTCTTAAACATTAGTTTAATTCTAAAAAATTTGGTGATTTGTTGTTAAAACATAAAGAATACTTAAATTCATTTTTTTATTTCGAACCAATTTGGCTACAAGAACAAACTTTCGTGTAAACATGCTTTCTTTTGTGTAAATGAGACTATCAATTTCTACAGTGAATGGTTCAAACTTGCATGTTATTTTCCTTGATGCAAGTTAAGCATTTGACAATTTCTGGAGATATGGTCTCCTTTACATATTAATGAACAATATTCCGAACACAGTTTGGCGAATATTGTACAAGTATTACAGCATCTCCAAGATTTTAGTTAAGCATTTAGGGGTAACGATCTCAATTTTTAAAATATATATTCATATATTTTATGGTTAAACTTTGCCGTACCAATGGTGTAACTCTCTTAAATTTTAAGTTTTATCTAAACCATATTTTTTTGTTCACATGGTGCGGATGACATTTATCGTCTAAGTTTAATGTTGGGTACTTATCTCTGGTTTCCCATGTAGGAGAATCACATACAGAGAAGCTACCTATTATTTCAAAACAGCCAGAGAGGCAGATAAGAAGAAACCATATTATTATAACTGTTGTTACTGATGATATCCAATTGAATTGACGTTTCTTTCCCCTAGCTTTGTTTTTTTGAATCTTTAAGGTGCTCTTTTCCTAACTTTTTCCAATATCTATCGATTAGTGACTTATCAGTAAAATTTTTCGCCATTTCCCATGTATTTTACTTATTTGAAAAGTCAGACCATTTTACATGAAATTCGTCCTTTTTGTTTTTACTAAATCTACGATCGATTACCTTTCCACTTTGTAAACATTTGACTCTTGCCCCGGGTTCAATGGTGCCTTATCCACTTTTAAGCGTTGTAGTGAGAATGTGTCTTTTAGTCTTTAGTCGAACTGGTATTCGACAATATAATTTTGATTTTTAGTAATCTCGATGGTTTTATAAGGTCCTTGATATTTAGTATGAAGTTTATCATTTAAGCTCATATTTATTATCCAAACGTTGGTGCCCAATGGTAAAGTTTCAGTTTGAATTGTGTGAGCCTTGTTTTGTGCCTTCATTTGTTTTTCCCTATCTTTGCCAATATTCTCTAGAGCTTTGGTTTCGTCTGTGGCTGACCAAACACTGAAATTGTTCATTTATCGATCAAATGTCAGTTCAAATGGTGAATACTTAGTCGTGCAGTGTATTCTAGTGTTGTACGAAAAAAGGACATACGGAATCCATTTTGGGCAGGCTGCCGGATTGTCACAGCAGTGTTGGCGTTGCGAGGAAATATTTCCCTATTTTATCTTTCTGTTAGACCATTTGTTCGTGGATGGTATGCTGACGTAATTTCATGTTCCGCTCCAACTTGTCGTAGAAGTTCGTCCATTACTGAATTATTAAATTCAGTCCCTTGGTCAGAAGTAACAACTCTCCTTGGACCAAAGAAACAAATATATTTCCAAAGTATACTCACTATCTCATCTTCTTCTTTACCTTTAATAGGTTCTGCAAACGCGTGCTTTGACAGGTATTCAGTAATGACAATAATTACTGTGTACCCTTCAGCAGTTACTTGTTACCCGAAGACTAAGTCGATTCCAATCCTATAAAAAATTCCTTGGATCGCTGTCGCCTTAGCACAGTGTTCTTTTGGGATAGCTAGATGGTAATGTTCTGATTCTAGAAGTATTGCGAGGCGTGTTAATTAATAACATATTAATAACATTAATAACATATTAATAACATTAATAACATAGTCACGTATTCCATCTATATGATTTAAACACGAGTTGATCATCAAGTAAGTGTGTGGGTAACAAATTTCTTATCTAATTTTTTTTTCTCTTTTTTTTTAAATATTACATATGGTATTTTCTAAGGGTGGCAAAATCAGAAACTTTCTTTTTTAATAAATGATTTTCCCTGACATTTTTTTAATTTTTTTTACAAAATCAGGGATGATGGAAATTAAAAAAAAGGTTAATTTATATTTTCTAATTATCTAGAAATGTCAGTATTTAAAAACTTTGTATTTGACATTAATCCTGGAATTAATTTTTAACATATGAGAATAATAAATATTTCAATTTTGTGTTACTCGAACGTTAAATGTAAAATAAGGATCGTCTTATTTTGGAATCTTTTTTTGAATCTTATTTTGGGCACTATATCGATCCATAGAAAAAATGTTAATAAAAAAAGACAAATTTTTCGTCGAAGTCTTCCATAGAAAATTTTTTCATAGAAAAAAATCCATAGAAAAATAACATTGAAAATTTACATTAAAAAAATTTGATAGAAAAAAATCCTTAGAAAATATATTTATTAATTGATTAATTTTTTATGTTTGTAAAAAAAAATAAAAAAAATTGAAAATTAACACTTCATAATTACATTCATACTTTCTAAACAATCAAATAGATTTTTTTTAGAAAAATCTTTTGCTAAATTAATAAGCGATTGGTCTTTTTGATTTCTCTTTGATCACGAGGAAACAAAACTCCAGAATTCATTTGCTCTAAACAGATCTCCATAAGATGTTGCTCTTTAATTCAATGGCTAATTAATTTGTTGGTCTCAGGATGACTGTGAATATCTTGTGACAAAGCTTTATGCCATGCTTCAATACTATTGTTTGAACGGGGCAAGTTCTCAGTCACTCTTTTTAAAGCATGCCAAGTATCAATTGGAAACTGTGGTACTAATCTTGTTTTGGATCCCGGATACTTAGGAAGACCAATATAATTTTTTTAAAAATAGCCATATACTCGTTTTATGGACTCTGGAGACTTAGACTTAAGCTCATTGAAGACAAATATAGTATGTTTCAATGGCACCAATGGTATCAATTTTAAATATTTGAAATAAATTTTTATCAGTGTGTATCCTTGCCTTACATTGAACTGGAATGTATACCGAACACTTCCAATAAACTAAATTTTTATATTTTTTTCCTGTACATATTCAAAGTTTTTAAAATCTTTTTTGGCTTTTTTTGTTGGGTTAAAACAAAAATGGGTGCTTTAGTGCTCAAATTAGACTCTGTAGGCTCAGACTTGTTCGACTCATGTGATGCATCCAATTCATCTTCTTCATAATATTCTTGTTCAAAGCAATCATAATAAAAATGATTGAAAGTTTTATAAAAATGTAAATTATCAGACAACCAAATGATTCTGTTCAAAAGCAAAGCTTAATAAAGCAAAAAAATTCATTTTTTTCATATTTTTGGACAATCCTAGTATTTATTAGATTTTTATTTATATTTTTTTAACCGTTTATCACATTAAAGCGACCAATAGCTCATTTTAATCACCATTAAATAAGGATCCAGAAAATATATAAAACATGTATATTTGAAAAAAAAAATTTGGAGGATTATTTTGGTCATTAGTAGTGGTCAAGAACGCTGACCAATCAGGTAGATGTCTCATTTTTTGAAAAAAAAGACTTTCATTTTCGAAAAACGGATAAAATTTTGAACAAGTGTGTAAAATGTTAGAAAATTTGAAAAAATAGAACTCTATTTTTTTTTAATTCAAATATCGGGCGGATCTTTTTTGAACACCCGTTATATGTTCCCTTATTTTGCCATTCTTGGCCCTAACAATTATCGACGAAGATTATCATTTTTTTATTCTTAGAGGCGGTTGCAGCTGCTAGAAACGTACAAAATTTTATAATAATTATCCAGAGTTGTAAAAAGAAGCTTTTGCGTTGAATGAAACAATCAAAACATCAAAATAAATTGCGACTTCAATGTTTATTCATTGGCTTAATTCGTAGATAAAGCATAAAGAGGAATGCATGCTGATGTTGAAAAATAATTTGCAATAGATTGAGAAAAAGCTATCAAAAAATATCTTGATCTAAACCGAAATTCTGTTTCATTTTATTTTTTTGTATATCTGCCAACGCGTGGATTCAATCAAGAAACTGCAATTAATTTTATAATTCCACCATTTTAGCACATTTTATCGGAATTAATCAAATTTAAAGTGGATTTTTGAAACTGTCATATTGAGGTTATTGTGGACAATGCAACAAGTCACACTTATAAGATTCATGATATAAATCAAATCAATAAGTTTACTGGAGCTAATTGAATCTTTAAGATTATTGAATGCTTAGAAAGCGATTTAAAAAAGGTATAAGACTGAAATATGAAAAGAATACTTTTCTAATTTATTTTTAGAATTAGTTGCGTCGATCAAATTATAGTTTATACTGGATAAGCCGATATTTGTAAAAAAGTAGATTTAATATATAATTCTTCATCTTATATAATTCTTATATAATTCTTCAAGAGGCATTTTTTTTAAAGAATTAAAAGAAATGCTTCTTCACCATCCGGCGTTTCATAAAATTAATACAAATTCAGAAAAATTAGCGGATGAATATAATATTTATACTATTTGGTGCCCTAAATACCATTGCGAGCTTAATCCCAAAGAAGTTGTCTGGTGTGATTTAATGCATATCGAGATATTTGTGCATTTTTGTTTTTTTAATTTATTAAAACAATCGACTTAGAATCTTTCAAAATGAACACTACAAAAGAGAAAATCTCAAAATTTTTAGACAATTAATTAGAAGAGCGAAGGATAGAATCGTCGGCAACTCAATATGAAAAATAAAAAATTAGGAGTAAAGCTTTGGAATAAATTTTGAAAGGCTCTTGAAATCTATGAAAATAATTCTAATCAAAATTTTCATCAGACACTTTTCGGTGCAAGGTCGAGTGTAACCGTCATATACCACATAAATAAAAAATCTTTTGATAAAAATTTTAGATAATTTTTATTTTAATATTAAAGCTTAGAAAATAAATAAACGAAAATGAATCGTTTTTGAAAGGAAAACAAAAAAGTTTTAATTTAAAACACCGCTAAATAGTGCTTATTTTCAATTAATATTTAAAAGCTAAAATAATTTTATTCCAAAAAATCCTTTTAGTCACTTTTATTTAGTATTAATTAAACTTAGAGTAAATATTATTTATACACGAATTTTATTTTTTTCATGCATAATTTTTTTTTACTCATACACACATAGTAATTTTTTTATATATACTTTTATAATATTTAATTTATACACTCAAAAATAATGTTTCATACATCATTTTTCATTAAATTGTATTCAAAATATAGTTAATATAGATTAAAATAAAGACTATGCATTTTGAAAACTTTAGAAATGCTCGAGGAAGAGTGTAAATATATTTGTCATCTAAATTTAAAATTAGTTAACGAGCCTAAAGTAACTACAGAGAATAAAAAAGTGGCAACTGAGATTAGTGATAAAAATTTGAAAAAGATAAGAGAAAATTTATATATTTTGACTATAAATCGATCAAAATTTCAAGTTAACACAGATACTCTTTCATGCCAATATGCTGAATATTTTGATAAGGCTGTGTGTTCTCATTTAGTATTTTTGGCTCACAAACTGGGTTTTAATATAGGCGATTATAAACCGGATAGACAATTTGTAACTTTAAAGAAACGCGGCCGTCCCCGCTTAGCTTCAAAAACATTAAAAAAGACTAATTTTGAACTAATTTTTTTATTTTTTAAACTAAAATTAAACATTTTGTGCATTTTTTATTTTTTTTGTTAGTACATTTCATTAAAAAATTGTGTATAAATACAATTATTTTTGATATGTATGAAAAAATTATTATGCTTGTACATTTTATAAAAATAAAGTATAAAAAATATTTTTATCGTGTATAAAGTTGAGTTGTTTTTAAGTCACAAGTCTTAAGTCAAGTCAAGTCAATGACTAAAAATTTTTTTTTTTTTTTTTTTAAGTCAAGTTGTTTGTAGTTGGTATTTATAGTCGTTGGTAATTTTTTGCCGTTGGTACTTTTTGAACGTTGGATTTTGTTGGTTATTGGTTGTTCGTAAACGTCCAATCACAAACTCCCAACAACCCCCAACCTCAACTACCACAACTTCCAACGTTCAAAAAGTACCAACGACCAAAAATTACCAACGACTAAAAAAACCAACTACAAACAACTAATTTCTATTTATTTTTTTTTATTTTTTAATAGTGTTGATAACCGTACAAACGGCCATTGATACGGCCAAAATTTTTTTTGACCGTGAACAAGACCGCCTAGACGGACGGTTAAAATGGCGGACGGCCACTCTGGCGGCAAGGCCGGCGGCCAAAAATTTGGACCGCGAAGTTGGCCGGCCAAATCTTAGACGGACGGCCAACCCTTAAACGGTCGGCCACTCTGGCGGCCAGGCCGGCGGCCAAAATTTTTGGACCGCGAAGTTGGCCGGCCAAATTGAAGACGGACGGCCAAATGTACGGCCAAACTCAAAACGGACGGCCACTTTGGCGGTCGAAATTTTTGGCCGCGAAGTTGGCCGGCCAAATCATAGACGTTGAAATTTGCGATCAGACCATAACCTGAAAAATGTAAAAGATTTGCCAAAAGTTTTATTTTATAAGAAAATGCTAAATTTAAAAAAAAAATAATTTTTCTAGAAAAGGCCAAATTTTTGAAATTTTTTTTCTTTAAGATATTATAAAAAATATTAGAGATTTAAATGTAATATTTGAAAATTTCTTGTTTCTCCAGATTATAAACATAAAATAACATCAAAATCTTTCTCAATGATATTTTTTGCCGCTGATTTTTTCTGACCGCCAAAGTGGCCGTCCGTTTAAGGGTTGGCCGTACATTTGGCCGGCCGTCAACGATTTGGCCGAACATTTGGCCGGCCGTCAACGATTTGGCCGGCCAATTCCGCGGTCCGAATTTTTGGCCGCCGGCCTGGCCGCCAAATTGGCCGCCTTATTTTGGCCGCGTCTGGACCGGCCAGGCTTGGCCGCCGCCCAACACTATTTTTTAAATAAATTTTTTTTAAATTTTTAAATAAAGATTTTTTTAATTTTTAAAATAAAATTTTTTCTTTCTTTTTTTTTAATTCTTAAATAAATTTTTTTTTTTTTTTTTTTTAATTTTTTAAATAAATTTTTTTTTTCTTTTTAATTTTTTAATTTATTTTTTTTTTAATTAAAAAACAACTTTTTTATATAATAAACATATTTAAAATTATATTAATTTTTTATTTTATTCCCGGTTTTTTTGCCGGCAAAATGGCCGCCCGCCTTAACGTAACCGTATCGTTGACTGCCCGCTTTTTTTTTACCGATTTTATAAACGGTCCAAAATTTTGACCGTCAAGCTGACCGTCTTTATTTAACCTGTTTCTAAAAAAAAATTTTTAAGTCACTGACTTGACTTAAAAAAAAAAAATTTTAAGTCAAGTCATGACTTTGACTTAAAAAAAAAAATTTAAAGTCAAGTCATAACTTTGACTTAAATTTTTGTGACATAGACTTAAAACAAGTCTGTGTATAAATAATTATCACCCATTATACTTATATAAAGTCTTGGTTTTGGACTTTAGGGATTTAAGCCAAGAAATAAACAAAACAATTAAATTTAGTTAATAGTTTATTAAATGGAATCCGAATTATTATAACTAAAAGTAATGGTTTATATACTGAAAATAAATAGTAATTACCCTGCAGAAAAATGAAAAAACATGTTTGTAAAGGACAAGAGAAAAAGAATTAAAGAAACTGAGTGTAGTTGTGACTGGATCACAACATACCTTCGCCCTGAAGTTAAGTTCATCAGGAACGAAAGAAAAATACAAAAAAAAAACAACTATTACACGTTAAACCACTACTCATCTGGAACCATTACTAACTCTGTTAAAATTTTAACTTGGTATAATAATTAGAGTCGAGTGCTGTCCTACAGCTCGGGCAGTTGAATTCTGTTGGAATACAGAAATAGTCCGCTTGTCTTCGGTTACGGTCCAGGGCTCTAATAAACGTGTACAGGCATATTTCACAGAAGACATGCCCACATTTGACACTTACGAGCGAGGCGGCGTCGGTAAGCGCGCCGAAGCAGATAACGCAGGTACCTTCAGCTAGCTTCGTATTTATTTCAGCTGACGGTTTGTTAAGACTGCGTACCGGTGGTCGGTTGATACTTGGGTCAGACACAGTTAACTGTTGTAGGGGTAGTGGCACCCAGCGTGAAGTTCTCGCTAAGGGGGATGGAGTGTTAACTGTTGGTGTTTGGATATTGGAACGAGCTTGCTCCAGTTCCTGATTTCTTACCCGCAGTGCAACGATTTCGTCACCGAGCTGGTCGACTTGGGCGCGATAATGTTGAATAAGATCCCTGTTTAATTGCTCAAAGTCACGTTCCCGTTCCAATATCTTCTGGTTCGCAGTATTGACCCGATTGAGCTCTTCATCCACTTCAGACTGTCTTTCTTGGAATTCATGCTTCCTACGTGTTAGCGTCGCGAATTGTCGAACCACTCTTCGACTTGCCGGGGCCTCGTCAAGTAAACGATGCGGTCCGGTCGGTACCGGATTGATTTCGAACCAAATGCGGGTGTTTGCAATGCCTTCGCGTTTGAGATGTTCGACCGCCATGGTGTGAGCTTGGGTGTTTTTATAACGTAAGAAGCCGTACGTGGTTGTTGCTTCCGATGGGCCGGGGATTACACGTAGCCAATGGATTGGGCCCAGGACCTTCTCGTGCTCATCGAGTTCGTTCCGTAGTATCTCGTTGGCGTTTGCTACGTTTGGGATGCCGTGTACCATGATATCATTCATTTTTAAAACATTGAAATAACGTTGCGTTAAAAAGTGTTTGAAAAATTCGTAATTATAGAAAAATTTAAAAACTTTGTTAACTTTCGTACTTGACTCATAGGTAATGAAACTAACTTTGTCGTTACAGTTCCTTGTTACTTAAACTGTTACTTAAAATTCGAAACGAAATTTGGAATTGATATTTACAATTGGTTTAGTATAAATTTAATATTTAAAACGGTCAACTGGCTTTTTAACACGTTGGCTTTTACGCGTTTGAGTTTTAGCCGTTTCAGCTTGACCACGCAAGTACTGGTTTGGCAAAAATGGGCTATCATCATTTGTTGGTTCCGTTTCAGATTCTGATGACCCCTCACGAGTGTTTTGGTTGCTATCAACTAGAGTATGGTCCATTACACTTGGCCTTTCGTTGACTTCTTGTCGGTGCTTACCGAGGCAGTCTGTCTCGCTTACGATCACTTGACTTCCATGAGTGTCTTGACTTTTGTCTCGTGAACCCGTTTCTCGGTTTCTAGTATTCGTTATCTTTGTTTGCTTTGGTTGTTTTGGCTTATTTATCCTTTGTTTAGGCGTTTTCTCTGAGACTTCTATGACATCATGGTCTACCAGGTTTGTATAGTTCCCAAAAAAACTCTTGAGGCAGTTTTGGTGTACTATTTTTATTTTAAATTTTGGTTGTTGTACCTTCTTTATTTTGTAGTTGACTGCGCCAGTTTTGTCAAGTACTAAGAACGGTCCTTCCCATTTGTGAGCCAGTTTTTTCGATAATCCAGTTGTTACGCTTGGTTTTGTTAGCAAGACGAGATTGTCTATTTTATATTCCAGTGGTTTGATGTTTCTGTCGTGGTAAATCTTTGATTTGTCAACCATTACGTCTCGATTGTTTGATACACTTTTATATACTGAATTTAATTGCTCTTTTAATTCATTTACGTAGTGGTTCACTCTTATTGTTAAATTTTCCTCAATAACAACCTCGCCTCCTTCCCCTTCGCAAGTTTGATCGCCACAGATCAAATCTATCGGTACTTTGGGTTTTCTTCCGGACATTACTTCATACGGGGTGTGATTGATTGTTGCATGTGTTGAGGTATTGTATGCAAAAGCAAGGAACTGTAATAACACATCCCAGTTGTTCTGGTTCTCGTTCACGAAGCACGACACCATTGTTTTGAGTGTTCGATTAAATCGTTCAGTTAATCCGTCGCATTCTGGATGGTACGGTGAAGTTTTTAGTTGGAATATATCCAACATCTCATAAACTTTTTTTAAATATTCGGCTTGATAATTCTTTGCTCCGTCACTAAGGATGTTGCAACATAAACCATAGAGGAAAATAAAATTAATAAGCTTTCCTGCTACGACATCTGTGGTGGTATTTTTTAATGCGTATAACACAACCCATTTTGAAAAGTGATCACAAATAACCAGTATGTACATATTCCCATCTTTTGTTAGTGGTAGTGGTCCAATTATGTCTGTCGTAACCAGTTGTAATGGTTTTGTAGGTCTTAGTGGTTGGAGTTGACCTCTACCGGTGGTTATCGGGTTTTTTACTTTCTGACAAATCACACACTCATTAATGAACTTAATCACTCTACCCTTAAGTCCTGGCCGATAGAACCTGTTTTTTATTTTGTCCAATGTTTTTCGTACGCCCAGGTGACCATTAAAAATTGAGCTGTGAATGAATTTAATAATATGGCATACCATCTACACCGATAAAATTAATAATGGGGTCGTATCTCCCTTGTCGTCCTCTTGAACCAATAAAGTCGTCCGTCTATAATTTTCAATTGATGATAGAGGGTATTTAAGATCCTCTTGAGATTCGTGTCTAGTTCATCATTTGGGAGTATTGGTTTGACATCACCATTTCCCATCACTAACTCTTTCAACCATTTAATGCACGTATCTTTCTCTTGTTCTTCGCTTGTAACGGCAATCCGACATTTAGGTACTTCTGGCTTTTCTTTAACATTCGAGATGAAGTTATTCACTTGTTCAACCTCCCCGTCTGATTCTTTATCTTGTTCTGTATCATTAAGTGGCCATCTGGAAAGTGCATCGGCATTGGTGTGTGTTTTTCCACTACGATACAAAATTTTGAACTCATAATTTTGAATTCGTATCAACCAACGGGAAAGACGAGCGTTTGGGTTTTTGCATCAACCATGATAACGGTTGATGATCCGTAACAGCATCGAATTCTTTTCCAAACAGGAGGTTGTGGAAATGTTCCATAGACAGTACCATTGATAGCAGTTCTTTCTCGGTTGTTGAGTACTTTCTTTGTGCCTTATTTAATGGTTTGCTAAAGTACCCCACTGGTCTAATTTGTCCATCCTTCTCTTGTGCGAGTACCGCGCCGACTCCTATGTTACTTGTCTGTGTAGAGAATAAATCTCTTTGTAAAGTCAGGTAGCACTAACAAAGTTTCGGTCGATTAACATGTTCTCAGTGTATCAAAGGCTTTTTGACAATCGCTCGTCCAGACCAAATCGTTGGATTTAGCGGCTTGCTCTTTTGTGGTTAATTGGTACAGGGGTTTAGCTATTTTGGCTAAATCTTGGATAAATTTCCTGTAGTATTGTGCTTACCCTAAGAAACTCTTTACTTGTGTAACGTTTGTTGGTTTTTTATAACGATATAAGGCTTCGCATTTATTTGGATCGGGCTTGATTTTAGCACTGCTTATCACATGACCTAAGAAGGTGATTTCTGGTTTGGCCACTTCACATTTGCTTAGTTTCACTGACAACTCGAATTTTTTAAGTTCGTTCACTATTAACTCGATGTGTTTCAAGTGTTCAACTAGTGAATCGAAATGTATTAGGATGTCGTCCATGTAGACCATTACAAAACCGGCATCGATAAACTTTGCTAGGACTAATTCATTGCACGTTGGAATGTAGCTGGCGCATTTGTTAATCCCATGGGCATCAGTAAATACTCAAACAGGCCCCACTCGCACGAAAACGCGGTGAATTGACGACATTCGGGTCTCATTAAAATTTGAAAATAACCAGTAAAGAGGTCTAGTTTGGTGTACCATTTCGATTTACTCAACCTTGAAAACATATCATCACTATTCGGGAGTGGGTGGGCATCTTTTAAAGTTCGACCATTTAGCAATCGATATTCGACTGTTACTCTTATTGATCCGTCTGGCTTGGGAACGAGGAGCAGGGGCGAGGCCCATGGTGAATCGCTTTTTTGAATTAACCCGGCTTCTAACATCTCATCCAACATCTTTTTAAACTCCTCTCTCTTACTGTGGGGAACTCTTCGCATCTTTTGCTTAATCGGTGGTAGACTAAAATCTATCATTTTAATTACATGTTCGAAACATCTTGAGGGTTTTAACTCTCTCAGACGCGCGGCTGAGGTGTTTTTTAGTAACTCATGTATCTTCGTAATGTAATGGTCCACATTCACTTCGCATAAATTACTCACCCTGAGCGGTGATTGTAATACTCTCTTACGATAAATCTTCGGGTGTGTTGTCAGTTTATTCGTCATGATTTGGGCAGTCCGTTTTAGTTGATCTATTGGTTGTTTGAAGAAAGGGAACTTTGGTAACACATCCATTCCTAATAGGCAATCCATGACCAAGTTTTTTACAACAATTATAAACGTCAGTATCGCGAAGTATACATTTCTAAATTCGACGTACGTTTTACCAAGAACGTCTAAACCACTACCACCGGAACTTGCAATGAAGTTTGTTACCGTTTCTAATGGAGATGGGTTTTCAATGCACTTGTAAACCTCCTCACTAATCACTGTTATTTGGGCTCCTGTATCGACGGCGTAAATGATTGGACATCCATCTACCTCTGCCTCCCCTTCAATGGATAGGTCTTCTCTTTGTTGACAGGACTCTTCTTCCGGGATTGCTTCAAGTTTTGTTGGTCCTCTTTGTGCCTGTACGACTTCTACGTCGCTACAATCTTCTTCTTGAAAAACTTGATCCGGCTTTATAACGATTCCTGTTTTGCAAGTGAGGACCCTTTGGCGATTTAATTTTGTCCTTCTACTTTGGTCTTTTATCGGTTGAGGTCTGTTGAAATAGTAGTTGTGTACGGCTTTAATGACTGTATCATTATTCTGCTGGTTAGGTGGACGATACCTCTGGTGGCTTGGATTTCTGAAGCAGTCGCTCTCCAAATGTTTATGGTGTTAGCATCGTGTACACCATGGTTTACTTGTCCTATCGTATCGTGTTGCGGTTTAGTACTAGTTACTTGGTTGAGTACTCTGTTGGGTTTGGCTTGCGTGCGTTGCCTAGTACTGTATTGGTTTGGAGCTGTCTGGTAAAGCGATGGCGTTGGGTTGGGGTCATTGTACACCTCTTCAAACTTCGAAAATGCTTCTTCCAATTCATACGCCCTCGACGCGGCCTCATTTAAGGTTCTACATACGGGTGGTTTTGCTAACTCACTCTTGATCTTATGGTCATAAATACCTCGGATGAATCTATCGATTATTTTAGACTCCACGACTCGTGATGGTTCTGATGGGTAAGCCGCATTCGCTAGGCATTCTAATTCGCACAGATAGTTGTATATGTTTTCACCTTGCTTTTGTCTTCTTGCTGCAAATTCCATAATCGTGTCTGTCTGTCGGTGGACTCTTCCATACAATTTTGACATCACATCTTTTATTTCCTCATAGTTGGCGTCAGGGTTTTGATTGAGTAGGCGTTTTTCCAATTTAACTAAACACCGGTCAACGTGGTTGGGTTGAAAAACCCCATGATGCCCTTGCTTGATCCTGAACTCGTGTTTAATTGTGTGTAATAGGCTTTCCTTTTTTCCTTTTTATTTTGAGTGGCGCACCACTCGTCTTGTGTTTTTTATATGCATTGGCTAATGATGTCACGAGGCGCACCACGCGACCAATTTGTTAACTTTGTTTTGCAACTTTTACAACTTGAATTAATTTCACGTGTGTTCGTGTCTTAGGATTCTCCTAAAATAAATAGAGGAATCCTCCCGTTGGGCACCAAATGTAAAGTCTTGGTTTTGGACTTTAGGGATTTAAGCCAAGAAATAAACAAAACAATTAAATTTAGTTAATAGTTTATTAAATGGAATCCGAATTATTATAACTAAAAGTAATGGTTTATATACTGAACATAAATAGTAATTACCCTACAGAAAAATGAGAAAACATGTTTGTAAAGGACTAGAGAAAAAGAACAAAAGAAACTGAGTGTAGTTGTGACTGGATCACAACACTTATTAATAAAGAAATGTTTTTAATTAAGAATTCAATGAGAAGGACTACATCGTTTTTTCCTAAAAATAAAACAAAATAAATGCTGGTCTTACAATTTTTTGGGGTTGTGAAGTTCATTTCAATTCGATTGTTTCAATTCAGAAAAATTTGAATAACTTTTTTACTATAAGGAATAATTAAGTTTTGTAAAATGCTTAATGTTTAATCAACTTTGCTTAATCCGAAAATATGTGTCTGCAAAAACTCTGCAATTTACTTGCACAGTTGATTAGAATAGTTTTTAATGGCGTGCAAAATGCATAAAATTGCAGAGTATTTTGCAGAATTAATTTCCTGAATTAAGCAAATTTGCTTATAATTGAGCATTTTATGGAACTAAATTATCTCTTTTAAAAAAAAAGTTATTCAAGTTTATCTGAATTGAAAAGATCGAATTGAAACGAACTTCACAACCCCCAATTTTTTGAAAAATAACCGGGTAGAAAGAAACCTAGCTGCTTGATTTTTTTTTGCTAAGATTACCAAGGCTTTGAAGATTACATTTCATTTAAAAATCGACACAAAAAAGTTTAGTTCATTTAAAAATCGATTTGATTCATAAACACATGATAAAGTTTGAAGCCGGTTAAATATGTCAAACAAAGGAAAACCCTTTTAATACTTTAATACCGAATAATACTTTTTTTTCTTTTTTATTGTCTGTGAACCTTGTATTTCAAAATATTAAAATAAATCTATCGCACTGTAGTTTGTGATTTGGGCCGCCTTAGGTAGATAAAAAAATTTCTAAATAGCTGAACAATTTTTAGATTAGGCGAACTGTTAGTTCACAAAACTGAGAACAAGAATTCTTCCAGTAATAACCGACTAGAATCAAAAAACTTGGTTTTTTCTTTATAAATTCTGACTTAAGTGTTAATAGTTTAAGGCGTAGATAGGTTTTTAAAATAAAAAAATTATCTTTAAGATCATCATATCACAAACCAAAAGTCAAAATTAAAAGAAAAAACAAACAACAAAAAAAAGTTTTTCATATCTCCAATATTAACTAAAAATTATTTTTTATTTGAAACATCACACTTTTTCTATATGATTAACATTGGATACATTAAAAATTAAACCAATTATATCACTGAACAAATAATAAAATTTTCCCTTTTTCTTTGATCAGGCATTTTAAAAATTCAAAATAACTAATTTTTAATGTTTTTACCAAAATTTAAAAATGAAAAATTTTATTTTAATTTATATTAAAATTTACTAAAATTTAAATTTTACAAAATTCAAACAAAACAATTCATTAATTGAATATATACTTCATTTTATCTAGAATTTATAATTTGCCAAGTCATTTTACAAATTGACAGTGACATTTAAATTTTTAATTTTTTCTCAAATTATGAAATATTTGATAAATAATAAAAAATCAAATTTAAGTTAAATTTGCACTTTTTTCTGAATAAAAGACTTTTAGATAAAACTATAAAAACTTTAAGATATTTTAACATTTTTTGTGTTCCTTTGTTACACAAAAACAAAAATATTTACAGATTAAATTCAAGATTAATAGAAATTTTTTTATTTATATTTCAATATTATTTAATTGCGGGTATTCAGATTCCCAGAAATATCTTGAAATAAAAATTCTATTTTAAAATAAAACCAAAAAGGCTGTTGATTACTGAGACTAGCCAACTCATAAAAATTCTATGGCTTCTCTAAAATTTTTTTGAAGTGAGCGAGTTAAAAATTAAAAACATTTTTAACCCTTATTTTTGCTATCAAAATGCTTAGTATAAAACTTGACAAATATTCAAAATGAAAATAAATAAAATTCACAAACTCTTTTGCTCTAATTTTTCTAATTCAGAAAAAAACTGAGGCTAAAATAAAATTCAATTTTTCAAAAACTATTTTAAATTTTATGAGAAAATTTCATAATGTTTATTTACATCAATTCAGGAAATACACAATCAGGTTGGTAGTTCTTCCTTTAAGCCAAGAGTTATTTAAATTTTTCATCCATTTTCAAAATAGATAATTAGTTTGTTTAAAATATTTTTACAGTTCTCACAATTAGTAGAAAAAAAGTAATGGTTTAAATTATATTTCCTTCGTTCCATCTTCGAAGTAAATAATTTTATTAATTTACTTCGCTTACATTAGTTATCTAACTTTATATATTTTATTGTAATTAGATTAAATTTTTTTCATTTAAGTTTTAACTAAGCCATTTTATAAAATAAATGATTTATTTAGTATTTTTTTTTATTAGAGAACAAAATTTTTATTAGCTAAAGAAAATAGTTTGGTAAAAATTGCGACTAGGTTATTTAAATTACCACTTATCAAAATAAATGTATTATATTAGTATTTGACTTTATAAAGCTTAAAAAACTAAGCTTTTTAGTAGACTCACTAAAAAAAGATTTACGAGGAAAAAATTCATGATTTATATTGAATTAATAATTGCAGTTCATATTCGATTTTAATTTAATGATCAAATCTTGTCAAAAAGTGATTGACAAATTTATTAATGAACTAATAATGGAAGAAATTGAGTATTCATTTTATTTTTATTTTTATATAAAAAATCATGCTATATATGCTTTACTTGTATTTAAAATCCTAAAAATTTTTATTTTTATTTAAGCTCTGTAAAATAATGCTGAATAATTATTTCATTTTAAATTAAAAAAAAAGGATCATAAGAAAACTATTTTATTATTATTATTATTATTTATTTCAAAAATTACGCCAGATATATTATAAATGGTACATGGAGTTTTGAATATTTTAAGTATTCATAGCAGAGGAAAAATAATTAAGAATTTTAATCTATCATTTTTGATCTCGTGGAAGCAGTTGTGGAATTTTAAGCGATACAAAGAATTTTACAGTTTTATAGGTTTGCACAAAATTCTTAAAATTATAAGCCACAAAAATTATGGAAAATTCAAAATAAAATAGTCGATAATTAAAAATAAAAAAAAAGATATTTTTCAATTTTTTTTAAATAAAATAATACTATTAAAAAGATTTTTTTTACTTGCAGTCAATTTAGTACTTTTTGGGTGATTTTAGTTCATCTTTTGGTCTTTCCCAATTTAAATGCCAATATTGTTTGCATTTCTCTTATCTTTCAGCCCTATGTTTATGAGTTTTTGGATTTATTTGTAAGGTAAAAAAAATATTAAAACAACTTTTAAAAAATATATAAAATATGAAGCAATAAAAAATTAATATTGAATATGTGGGGTAAAGTCAAACAAAAATCTGTCTGTTTAAGTCTGTATAATATTTCGTAAATTTTTGAATGTAAATTTAAATTTTTGATTTGTTGCTAGATAAAGTGAATAATGTGAATTATATTGCTTAAGTTCATAATTTATACAACAAACAATTGCGCTATAAACATCATCTAAAAGTTTTTGAAACTCATCTCAGTCAAAAATCTATACCAAGTACATTAAAACATACTAATTTTCCAATCCTTTTCCTTCAAGATGATGATAAGTGGGTAACTAGTTATAATGATTTTATAAGTGATCTTCAAGTTAAAATCTTAGAAGTAAATAAAAAAATGATTTCTGAAAAAATAATAGATCTGGACAATGAATTAATTCGATTAAAAAACAAAATTATAAATGATCCTTTTTATAAAGATTTAGATGCTGAAATTCTTTTTGAACATATTAAGAAAGAAAAAGAAGAAAAACTTTCTAGATTTTTAAAAAAAAAGTATGAACAACTTAAACGAGTTATTGTTGACAAATTTAAAGTAAGAGAACTAAAAAAGCATAATAAAGGTACATTCTCTAGACAAAAATCTTCTATATCAGATACTTCTTCAATAAAATCAAATAATTCTAGAATAGAAAATAAAAATGTTTTTAGAAACTTTAACAGATCAATTTTAAAAAATAAGTCTAAAAATAACAATTATAATAAAGTCCAAAACCTTCAATCGAAAGTCCACAACCTTCAATCGAAAGTCCACGAGTGAATACATGCCGTGTTTGTCATGGCTTTCCGACAGGATTGCACTATGGGATTACTTCATGCGAAGCATGTAAATGTTTTTTTAAACGAAGTGCCTCTCAGTCTTTCCAATGCAAGAAAGACGAAAATTGCACAATTAACCGAAATACACGGACAGAATGCCGACATTGCCGACTGAAAAAGTGTTTTGATGTTGGCAACATCAACACGGCGTGGCGTGCTTCAGAGACCCCCTCAGCCAATTTCACATCAAAAAATGGAAACAGAGCGTAGATAGTTTTTTAAACTACAAATATTATCTTAATGATCATCATATCACCAATCCAAAGTCAAAAGTTATAGAAAAAAATAAACTTTTTCATGCTTGCAAAATTTTTATGAAGTTAAACCCAAAGCCATTGAATATTTGGGTCTGGTCGATAGTGTTATCAAGTGTTAACATAATATGTTATCATTGAGGACCATACAGGTTATGTTAACATTCTGATAATTAGATAGTTGTCAACCTATTTCGTTATCAAACATGATAACTAAAAACAAATAATGATAACAAATAAATTATTTTGATAACAATTTAATATTTTTTTTATAATATTATTTTATGTGTAAATACAGACTAAAGCTTGCTCAAAATTTAAAATTCAAAATAGCCTAATAAAATAAATAACTTTAAATTTTAAGGTATGAATTAAATCAATGCTCTTGAAAACAATTAGACTGCTAATGTTTTTTAGTTGACAAAATATATAGATTTTTTTTTTCTGGGGAAGCATAAGTTATCAATTTCGATTACGATAAGCAATTAATTTGTTCAAAATATTTTAGGGAAAAGTTTATATTCTCTTCTAATTAAAAACGGGTGTCCAATAAAGCTTGTCCGAAATTTTAAATTAAAAAAAAAATATGAAAGGAATGTTTGTTTCAGATGAAATTTAACACAGATATAGAATGACTACTTATATATATAAAACATTTGAAATTTCGTTGATCTGACAACCAGGTCACAAGGAACCCTGGTGACTTTGAATACCAGTCAATCCTAAAAATGTCCCCGAGGTTTTCATTTTTTACCTATATATTTTTATATATCAGTGAATAGAGAATTTTATCAGCTCTCTAATGACACCAAGGTCAAATTTTTCCAATTCTCTGTTCAAAAGATATTATCAAAAACATCCAAAAATCGCTAAAAATATATTAAGTTCAAAAAAAGGGGTTTTTGTGAATAAAATGTAATATCTTTTGAATGGAATGATATTTTTTTACCAAATTTTGTATGATTATAGTAAATACTCTATTTTACACAAAAAACTATGAATAATATTCTTCATGAAAATTTAAGACACTCCATTACCATTTTATAACTAAAAGTGTCTGTCTTTAAAAATAATAATCCTGTTTCAAAAGTACTTTGAGTAAGAACGTGATTATACACTTAAAAAACAGCAAAATGAATCAAGTTTAAGATTTAATGTTATATTAGTCACTGGTTAACTTAGTTTACTAAATTCTGCATTTGAAAGTTGTCTTTTTTAAGTCAATTCTAAATAAAATTGAATTTGAATTAATAACAATAATAATAAATAAAAATATTAATAGTTCTACTCTAATATGTTTTTTTTTCTTTTGATCTTTTTGTTCAAATAATTATGGGAATTTCAAAAATATTTTAGAGGAATTTTTATTTAAAATTGAATTCTTTAATTGTGATTCAGCAATTTTAATAAACATAAAGTCGAAAAGATGTATTTTATTATCAAATTGTAGCTTACTGATTATTTTGTAAAATGGATTGTATAAATAAAATTTTTAATAAAGATGAGCACAAAATTTATTCAGGTTTATTTCACACATGTCTTCGGGCATATAAAAATATAATTAAAATTATTATTCTTATAATTTAGACTATGTTTCGTTTAAAAAGATTCAAACAAACATTTTTCAAAAAATATTTTTTTATATATTATTTGATAATAAAATTGTCAAGATGATAGCATAATTTAGTAAATGATAACATCTTTTTTAGTTATATTTTTAATATACACTTTTTGATAACACAAAACGCTGATTACAATTTAGTTATCAGGATGTTAACATAACCGGTATGGTACCAAATGATAACATATTATGTTATCACTTGATAACATTATCGACTAGACCCGAATATTTTTATGAAAAAATTATTTTCAAATTAGTGTTCCATTGTTTTTTTTAGGTCCATGAGGTATTTTGTGAAGTATTACATTTTTAATTTAAAAAAACTTAAAGATTTCATCAAATTTTGTATCATTTACTTCATTTTGACATAAAATTTAACTTACAATTTCATTTTTAAATGAACACCGATCACATTTGCATAAAAAATAATAATTTTTTTGCAGAGTTTGCTGACGGTATTGTTTAGGCATCAAAATATCTATATAGGATAAAGAGTACTTTTCTTCCGATTCGAGCTCACGAATCGCTATAACAAAAATTTTAAACCCATTAAATGTGACAACTGAATTTGGTTCGCATGAATGATCAATACTAGAAACACTTAGGTAAATACCAGATCCGATTGTTTCAGATAAATCAAAATTGCCAATTGTTATTGTGTTGACCATCAATTTTCCAAAGATTGATATCATTTCTTTAGCGTTCAATTTATTTTTCAATAAAAAATCTTCTCCCATCAGGTCTCTAATAAAACAAAAACATTTTTGCATTTTACCCAATCTGTTCATATCTTTTATCAAACCATCATAATCTAAAAAAATTTCTTTAATATTTTTATTAACTATTTTAATAAAAATTTACGATCCATCAAAGTTTCAAATGTCTTTAATCCATAATTATCAGTAAAATTATTCTTATTGTTCTGAATAATTGAGGAATAAAAAATAATTTTTAATAAAATATAAAAGAAACCTTACTATTTTGACTTGTATTAAAGTTCGCAGAAAAATACGATTCAAATCATCTTTTATTTCTTCTGTTAGTTTATTATTTTCTTCGAGCTTGGAAAATTTTTTGCATTCGTGCTCGTGTATTGACCAGTCACTTATTTGACATTGTTTAGAACAATAATACATGAATTTGCACCTTGAGCATCGCAAACATTTTGAGGATCTAAAACACTTTAATTATTTTTATATAAAAATAGGAAAAAATTAAGTTACTCATTAAAACAAAAGTCACAGAACAATTGCTTTTTATTATAGAGCAAACAATGGACAAATGGTAAAGCTTCGATAATACAAGAACCAGCAATTATTGACATTAGATGATTTTTAATTTCTTAATGTTTAAATTGATTTTGAAATTAAAATTAAAAAAAAATTATAATATTTGACTTGAAAATTGTGTATACATATTCATTAGTCGAATATTTTGTCTCCTCGTGTGCCCTCTGATCCCTTTAGCCGACCGAATTGGGAGAGTGAGCGGTTGAGGACCTGGGGCACTCAAGCCTAGCTCACTTCGTTGATGCCATTTATGAGCTTGTACTGTTGGATCATTTCACCTCGTACACAGCGCTTGTGAAGGGATTTCAAGTTTAGGATGGCAAGGTAATCCTCGTAAGTCCAATGATTGATAAGGCCTGGATTTGTTTAAATTTATATTTTTCAGATTGCTTTAAAAAAAATTGATTTTTTTTTTAATTATTAAAATTATTTAATTTAAATTTTTATTTATTCGCCTACATTTTTGATGATCATTACTGAAACGCAATTGAAATACATTTTTTTTCACCTGAAATACCAACAGAAAAGATTGCTGCTTATTTGTCTGACATTATTTTAATAAAATATTTTTTTAATTTTATTGTTATCCTTTTAATATTAAAAAATTGAAAATTTCCATAAAAATAATATTTTCTTTACAAATGAAAAAAACTACAAAGTACTTGATTTTTTGTGATCAACTGTTCAGTTATTAAAAATTAATCAAATCAAAATATCATTCATAAAATCTTTTGAAAAAATATCATATACATTTTTATATATAGAAATTTATTTGAAAATCGGTCTTAACAAAGCCCGGTTTCAGACCAATTTGATTGACGCGGTATTTGCTCTTAAAATTTATTTTATTATTTTTAGTTTTAATTATTATTCAGTTTGTATTTGAAATTCATAATGCTTTCAAAAACAATTACTTGGCAAGTTTGCTTCCATGTATATTTTATTAGCTTATTCTGGTATAATTAAGTCTCTTTAGTGAAATCAGATTAAAAAAACATTGCTTAAAAATTGAATCTAACAAAAGATTTGGATTTTTTAATTCTAAGAAAAGCCTGGATTTGTTTAAATTTATATTTTTTTATATTGCTTTAGAAAAAAATTGATTTTTTTTTTAATTATTAAAATCATTTAATTTAAATTTTTATTTTTTTATTCGCCTACATTTTTGATGATCATTACTGAGTAAAACGCAATTGAAATACATTTTTTTTCACCTGAAATACCAACATAAAAGATTGCTTCTAATTTGTCTGACATTATTCAAATAAAATAAATTTTTAATATTATTGTTATCATTTTAATATTAAATAATTGAAAATTTCCATAAAAATAATATTTTCTTTACAAATAAAAAATACTACAAAGTGCTTGATTTTTTGTGATCAAACTGTTCAGTTATTAAAAATTAATCAAATCAAAATAACATTTAAAAAATCTTTTGAAACAATATCATATATATTTTTTATATATAAAAATCTATTTGAAAACTATTATTTTCCAAATTTACCAAAATGGAAAACAATAATCTAAAGCTTACATTAAAAGAACATTTATCAAGTTCCACGGTTCATGGTCTATCTAAAATAAATAATTCTCAAACAACCTTAAGCAGAGTGATTTGGATAATTGGATTTGTAGTTGCTGTGGCATTTTGCTCATTTATGCTCTACCAAAATATTTCCGAATATTTAAAATTTGAAACCACAACTAAAATAGAAACTAAGCTTGATCCATTACCAGTTTTTCCCACTGTCACAGTTTGTAATGCGAATTTTTTTACATCAGATTATTCAATTGAATATTTTTCAAACAGAAGCAACATTTCATATAATCCATTAGATAAATATCATCAGTCAATTGATGAAATTTATTCGAATCCAGAATATTTAATGAACATAGATAAGTTTGGTGATCAACATGAAAAGCTTTTTATTTTCTGCTTTTTTAAATTAAAAAACTGCAATGCTTCATTTTAGAGATTTTTTCAAAGCAATTTTTTTGGAAATTGTTACCAGTTCAACACAGATAGCAAACACCTTTTAACTAATCCTATACCAGGCATTTTAAATGGTCTTCAGATTTGGTTAAATGTGAGTGTCCCCAAGGAATTAAGTCATTTAAATTCTAAAACAGGAGCTATTATTTTTATTCATAACCACACCGAAATACCAGACATTGGAAACTTTTTGATGGCACCTGTGGGCTACGAAACTTCAATTTCAGTTTCCCGAGTGTTTATAAGAAAAATCAAAAAACCTTATAGTGATTGTGATGGTGACACAAATAACCCTGATGCGTATGACTCCAAAATATTCAAGTTTATTCATTCCAATGGATTTAAATACACCCAAAAATTTTGTATGATAGTGTGTTTACAAGAATTTATTTTGGAAAAATGCAATTGTATTTTTTCGATGTATTCTTTTCAACATTTGATTGAAAGAAAAATTCAAGTATGCAGTGCTTTAAATATGTCGATTGTTTGTGCTTATAAGAAAACAAGTGAATTTTCATCGAACTCGCAGATTTATGGTTCTTGTCACGCTAAGTGTCCATTGGAATGTGAAAGTTCTAGATTAGAAAAAACTCATTCAATGGTTGACTTTGTAAACGAAGAATGGGAAAAAATAATTAAGAATTTAATAAATCAACCAGGCTCTGAAGATCGGAAAATTAAAGAAGAGATTTTGAAAATAAATATTTTTTATGATGAATTAGAGTATACTTTAATAAGTGAAGAAAAGAGTTTTAAAATAACTTCACTTGTTTCGAATTTAGGAGGAATAGCCGGATTGTTTTTGGGCGCCAGCTTTTTAAGTGTCTTAGAATTAGTTGAATTGTTGGCAGGTTTGCTCATTTTATTGGTCTCAAAGCTAAAGAATAAAAACAAGATAACAGAAATCAGCAAGAAACAAAATTATTGATAAATTTAAAAAATTATGATCAAATAATCTGTTCATTTAATCCAGAATTTTCATAGTTATCAAATCATTTGATAACTATGAAAATTCTGGATTAAAAATTTTTGGGAAAAAAAAAAAAAATTTTAGAAGTTTCAAAATTTTTTTTTTTTTTCCAAAAATTTCAACAGATTCGTCTGTGACAGAAAAATACATAAAAGATAATTTTATTTTCAATTTGTTGTTTGTTTTGTTATTATTATTATTTATTTTATTTTTTTTATATCTTTTTTTTAGACATTAAGAAATACAGGTCTCCTTTAAATGAGTTATGCCCGCTGCATCCATTACTAGCACCTTTAAACTTAACATTAGAACCATACATCATTTTTCGTGTTTTTTAAGCACTAAAAGTCAGATTTTTGTTGTTGAACTTAACACTAGAAGGACCGGGCGGTCAAAATGACCGTTTTTTCTTAGATTTTTGTATTTTTTATTCACTAAAAGTTTTTTTTTCCTAGCGAATTTTTAGAGGCAGGCTTCATTTTTTACAAGCTTTAAAATGAGCATACACTCGATTCATAAAAATGCTCGGTTAAGAAAATAAAAGTGTGTATACCTGAAAGGACCTGAGCAGTCAAAATTACTGCTTTTCATTTTTAAGCCAAAAATATAAGAAAATTCTTCTTTTTCAAGTTTACTTGGGTAAATCTAGTCTCTAAAATAACTAAGCTTAAAGATTTTTTGCTATTTGAAAATTTTTCTTGTACATCACGCAAGTATTAATTCTTGCTTAAACTTTTTAATAAATCAAACATTAGTTGACAAGATTTTATTATTAAATTAGTTGAAGAGATTAAATAAATAAGTAAAAGTAGTAATGAAGGATTAACGAACCTATCTCCTTCGATAAATAGAAGAGCACCAGCTCAAGATACAACTCCACAAGCAAAAAGGCCTAATTCAGAGGAATTTTCACGAATTCGTAAACAGTGCCAAATATGTGTAATGGAAACAAGAGAAGTGATGTATGTCCCATGTGTAAGCTGAAACTTGTGAGTCTTGCACATCAGAAAAGACTATTTTTGGTGTAAAATGTAAAAAAAAATTTAAAAAAAAAAAAATTATTTTACCTATTCTTCTTTTTTATTTAATTATCAAATTTATTTGATCGTAATGAAATAAATTTTAAATCAATAAAATTCAATTTTTTCTCCTTTTTAATTTGACTATCTGAACATAAAAAAAGTTCAGTAGTTCATGGAAAAAAGCAATTAAAAAGGAGCGGTCAAAATGACCGCCTGCGGTCCTTTAAGTAGTATTTAAAAGCCGGTTCTTCAAGTGTTAAAGGACAAAAAGGGTACAATAAGTCCCTTTAATAGAATATGCTTTTTTGGTAAAATAAGCTTTCGTGTTTGTCAAAATTTCTTTTTCTTTTTCACGACAATTCTTACAGACTATATAGCGTGTTCGATCATCTAATTATGAATTGCTTTACTGGTTCTAGATAGACAAAAAACCGTAACCTCGGATTTATAGACGCAGCATCTACATCGAGAACGATTTCTAAACGCGACACGGTTACTTCGTAGAGGACCATGTTAAAAAAAATCAAAATAATCAATTTTAAAATTTTTCGCGTTTAAGGCAGGATTAGGTATTACATGCATGGTAAAGCCGAAACTTGACCCTATAACAGCATGCAATTTTTAATTTGAAAGCGACCAAAAAAAATTAAAATAAAAATTAAATGCGTTAATAGGTAAAGTTTATTTCATTTATTTTGGTATAAGCGCATGCAGCAAATTAAAAATTTTTAAAAATAATGCGATTTTAAAATTGAATAAAAATTGTAAAAAAATTGTTTTTAGCCTAAAAATTTCAATTAAATTGACTAAAATAAAATGATTTTAAAGCCATGTATTTTACGTGATATCAAAAAAAATTTTTATGGTATCAAAAATAAATGATATCAAATCGATTTATATATTTAATGATAACTAGTTTATTTTAAATGATAATTAAAAAATTATGATGATACCTAAAAAATAAAAATGATATCAAAAAGTTTAAAAATAAAAAAGAAAATATTTAAGAAAAAAAAATTTATGTTCTAGGTTTTTTGTTAGCAGTTGCTTTATTTTTTGGTGGTCTACCTCTTGGTCTTTTGACTGTTGTACTTTTATCAACATTCGTTTCTTGTACTATATTTTGATGTTCCAATTGAGTCAATATTTGATTGTCTGCGTTGCTTATAGAGATAGGCTCGGCTTGAATAATCAAAGCATCGATTGTTTCTTGATTTTTGATTGTCATGATTGAGTCTTGTTCCTCATCGAATTCGATGATAAACGAATCTTCATCTTCATCGTCTTCTACTTCCAAATTGTTCTGTGTTTCAACTGGTTGAACATGGAAAGCCTTCTTATTCTTAGACGGCCGTCCCTTTTTACGATTTTCACCAAGTGTGACATCTTTTGCGTTTGGATGCCATTCTAAACCTTTGTCACGACAAGCTATTGCAATGTCATGCTTGCAAATATAATTTTTTTTATTTTTTCTACCTTATAAATTATAATTGATCAATAATAAGGTGTGATTTTTTTAAATAAAAAAAGATTACCACTTCTATCAATTGTTTATTTTTGATATCATTTTTTTTATTTTTTCTATCTTATAAATTATAATTGATATCATTAAATAATTTTAATTGGTATCAAGAGTATTATTATTGGTATCATTTTTATTTTATTTTAGGTATCAGAATAATATTATTTGATATCATTATAAAATATAAGTCTTCTATAAATATCTAACTTTAAATTCTAATTATTTTTCCATTTGCGTCACGTGGTAAAGCTGGTCTACCTACTCTTTTTTTTCAGTTTGAGTTGGTCTTTCATTTTGAACTACTTGTGTTTTACTGGTATTTGTAAAATTAAAGCAAGTTGAGCTAAATTAGGTTGAGTTAAAGCAGGCTGAATTAAGAACGTATGAGGCGTTGCTTTAGATTGAAACAAAATATGAGGTAATCTTTCATCGACAAAAGGTGAATAGTATGGTCGGTACATTCTATGGTTGTTTAAAAATAAGTTTTTTGAACTGAAATGGTGACCATGAAGATTTGAGTATATTTTGCTTGTAATTATATAACTTAGAATAAAATAAATTTTTCATGCAATTTTAAAATCGCATTATTTTCAAAAATTTAAATTTGCTGCATGCGCTTATACCAAAATAAATGAAATAAACTTTACCTATTAACGCATTTAATTTTTATTTTAATTTTTTTTGGTCGCTTTCAAATTAAAAATTGCATGCTGTTATAGGGTCAAGTTTCGGCTTTACCATGCATGTAATACCTAATCCTGCCTTAAACGCGAAAAATTTTAAAATTGATTATTTTGATTTTTTTTAACATGGTCCTCTACGGAGTAACCGTGTCGCGTTTATAAATCGTTCTCGATGTAGATGCTGTGTCTTCAAATCCGCGGTTACGGTATTATTTGGTCAGTAAAATAATGTATATTTAATCAGTAAATGTACTTCTGTAAATTAATTAAAAAGAAATAGCAAAAATATTTATGTATTCAGTAAATTTATTGAATTTTCTTAGCAAAAGTATTTTAATCTGCAGTAAAATTTATTTAGTAAAATAATGAAAAACATTAGTAATAAATTCAAAAAAATAATTAAATGTTCAGTTAATATAATATTATTAAATCAATAAATCCAATTCAGTAAATTAATTAAAAAGAAATAACACAAATATTTATTTATTCAGTAAATTTATTGAATTTTAGTTAAGTGACAGTAATATTACTATTATTACTATTTGATGAGTGCTATTTTAGCACTTTTCGGGCGTCTAGACCCACGCGCTTCGGACTCCGTTTCAAAAGTGCGTTGAGGGTCGTATATTTTTCCAACGCCACGCGTTTTCTTATAAACTTATTATTAATAGCTAAAAAATAATTTTGCTGTAAATAATTTTCTGAATAAAATTTACTGATGGGATAATCATTTATACTAAATAAAATATTATATTTACTGATTAATTCTATTATTTTTACTGAAGCGATAATCATATGCCTTCAGGAAATTGAGCACATGCTGCGGTTCGATGATAAAATTTATTTTTTAACAATTTTTAGAATTTATATGTATTTTAAAAGGAGCAATACATTTTCTTATAGAAAAGGTGTTAAATTTAATTAATCTTTTTAATTTTATCAAAAAATATAAAATACTGATAATCAAATTGAAGTTAAATTACAATTTAAAAAAAAAAGGCAGTAAGATACAACTTTTAAAGCTATTTTTACATTTTTTTGTGTTCTTTTGTTACCCAAAAACAAAAATATTTTAGATTAAATTCAGGATAAATGGAAAATATTCTATTTATATTTCAATATTATTTAATTGTGGGTATTCTGAGTCCCAGAAATATTTTAGAAAAAATTCTAAAATAAAATAAAACTAAAAATGCTGTTGAATACTGAGACTAGCCAACTCATAAAAATTCTATGGTTTCTCTGAAAATTTTTTGAAGTGAGCGATTTAAAAATTAAAAACATTATTAACCCTTATTTTTTCTATCAAAATGCTCAGTATAAAACTTGACAAATATTCAAAATGAAAATAAATAAAATTCACAAACTCTTTTGCTCTAATTTTTCTATTTCAGAAAAAAAATTGAGACTAAAATAAAATTTAATTTTTCGAAAGCCATTTTAATTTTCATGCGAAAATTAGATAATGTTTATTAATATTAACCCAGGAAATGCACAATCAGGTTGGTAGTTCTTCTTTTCAGCCAAGAGTCTTACAAAAAATTTTCATCCTTTATTTTTCTAAAAATAATTCAAAAGAGAAAATTAGTTGGTTATAAATATTTTAACAGTTCTCACAATTAGTAAAAAAAATAATGTATTGGATCAAATTTTATATCCATCGCATTTAATTCCCTCCGTTAATATTAGTTATATCTTTTATTTAAATTATATTAAAAAATTTCATTTAAGTTGTTACTAAGCCATTTTATAAAATAAATCATTTATTTAGTACTTTTATTTATTAGAAAACAAAATTTTTATTAACTAAAGAAAATATTTTGGTAAAAATTGCGACTAGGTTATTTAAATCTACACTTATCAAAAAAATTTATTATATTGGTATTTGACTTTATCAAGCTCAAAAACTAAGCTTTTTAGGAGACTCACTAAAAGAAGATTTACGAGACGTAAATCCACGATTTTTATTGAATTAATAATAGCAGTTCATATTCGATTTTAATTTAATGATCAAATCTTGTCAAAAATATTTTAGTAAATTTATTAATGGACTAATAATAAAGGACTAATCATATTTTATGGTAGAAATTGAGCGTTTATTTATTTTTATTTAATAAATCAAGTAAAATATGTTTTAATTGTATTTAAAAATCCTAATTTTTTTAATTTAAGCGCTGTAAAATAATGCTGAATTATTATTTCATTTGAATTTAAAAAAAAAAGAGGATCATTAGAAAACAAGTTTAGAACCGGTATATTTAATTTTGAATATGTAAAGTATTCACAAAAGAGGAAAAAAAAATAAATAAATGTTTTTGTTTTTAATCTCAATGAAGCAGTTGTGGAATTTTGAGTGATGCAAAAAAGTTTACAGTTTCTTGTTATACGCTAAATTCGAAAAAATAAATGGGAAAAAAATCATGGGAAATTAGTCGGTTATTAAAATTAAAAATAAAATTATTTTTTTTATTTTTTTCAAAATTATTTTTTCAATTACAAATTATTTTCAAGACGGGTCATGTCAAATATGTGATCATTGGTATCTTGTCTAGAATGTGATCATTTTGATCACACGAATTATTATTCGACTTTATGTGATCAACAAATTTTTTTTGTCCTGTACAATTTTTGATGAATTTATGAAAATTAATAAAGGTGTTTGACAAATTATGTCAAAGAAACATAAATAGAATACTTTTTTCTTTAAATATTTTTTTAAATTGAGATTTAAAGAATTTATTTCTAAGACTTAAATAAACTTTAGATATATTAGAAAATAAAATTTTTTCTGACCACAAATAAATTCTCTATTTTAATCTTGATTTATTTTGTTTTATTTTTTATAACGAAAAATGTGATCAATGTTTAATAGTCATATTTTTTGTGAAAACTTGATCACATAGGAGAGATGACCCTTCAAGGCTTCCTATCTTTTTATTGTTCCTGGGAAATTTTAATGTAAAGGTTCAAATCAGTGTCATTGGCCTTATTTATTAATTATTTAATTTATTTAGCTAAATATTAATTTTCTAAGATATTTTTTGAAACACAAGAAGTGAAGTAACTTGTGTAAAAAATTTCTTGGCTTTCAAATTAAAAAAATATGTTTTTTATTTTAAAAAAAGTGTCATTAGGCACAAAAACTTAAAAAAAAAAGAAAAGTGATTTTGAACTAAAAATTTAATTTAAGAAAAAATTATCAAATATTTAAAAAAAATTAAAAAAACTATTTATAGATGAATGGTATTGTGGTAGGCTTAGGTTATTTGGTTCGCATCTAAAAAGAATTTTTAAATTTTATCAACTTTAGTTAGCTTTTTTTCGAAAAATTAACTAAAAGATTCATAGGTACTAGTGAGAATTCCTAAATTAATAAGTTTTGCTTCTTTTGTATCGCAAAACCATTCATTTTAAAGTTTAAAATTTTTAAGGTGTCTTCGAAAAAAACAAGCAAGACTTGTTTGGATTGATATCCACTTTCCATTCTTCAACAAATTTGTACCGAAATTCTAGGAATTTATTTGAGAAAAGTATTTAAATTATTAAACGTTAAGTATTTTTATTAAAGTTAAATAATGCAAATTATCATTTAGGTTTTTAAAATAAAATCTAATTGTTTAATTATCAATAGTTAATTTAAGCGTTGTGTTCGTATCTAAAAGTTTTGTTAAAATATTTTGAACTATATTTAAAAATAAAAAAGCTGATAAAATAAACATTTAATCAGCATATTATTTCAAATATGTGTCAATTACCTTAAATTAAATTTTAATTTATTTCTAATCAAGAATGCAGTATTTGGTCATTTAACTAGGTTATATCTAGTTTAATTTAAAGATTTTAATCTTAAATCAATTTTAAAACAATTTTAATACTCTTTTAAATAAATTCTTGTGAAAAAAAAATTTGTTTAAAAATGTCCATATAGTCATTTTGACCATAAATTTAATTATTTAAATAGAATAAAATTTTTAAATTGTTTATAACTTTACTTTAGTGGATGATTAGCAATCAAATATAAAATTAGAAGAAATTGTTTTTGTGCAAAAAGAAAAGCGAGCTAAGAAAATACATAAATGATGTATTTGTACATTTGAAATGACTAATATAACATTAGAAAAAGCTAAAAAAATTTAAATTACGGGAATATCTTGAGTCTTTCTCGCTAAAATAAGACTGATGATGCTCAAAAGGTCTATTATAGAAAAATAAGATTAATTTGAGAGGAAAATAGTGTAATTCCTTAGTTATGTAAAGCTTTAATATTCTTAATACTTATATAAAAATGATTACTTACCTATAAATCTAAAAAAAACAAAGATTTTTTTTTTATTTATCTTTATTAGTATTTATCATAATCTGACGGAGATAAGATAAAAAAAAGATTAAATAACGTAAAAATATGAGTAACACATAAAAGAAAAATAATAAAAAATTATTTTAAACATTAATAAAAGTTTTAGTCTGTGATTATAGATAATTATAAATAAAGTCAAAAATATAAAAACGATTCATTAATATAAATATATGAACCTTTTAATGGTTATTTTTTGGTTTTGGTACTTTTGGTTAAATATTGGTACTTCACCATCGTCTATTGTCAAGTCGGAATTGTATCACCACAATATAGAGTTATTTTAGGAACCAAAAGCCGTCATATTTTTTGAAACCATTTAATTTTTTGACTCAGTTTTAAGTTTAATTAATCTAAATACAAAAATATTTAATATGTTTTTTTCTTTTATTACTAAATTTTCATGAACTTATGTGATTTTTAACTCTTCAAGATTATTTCATCGAAAAATTAAACAATTTATGCTTAATAATATTTTTTGAAATTTTATTTTAGTTTTTGTGTTTGTTAATCATTAAAATTTTAAATTCAAAAATAAAGCTAGATGTAACAAAAAATTGAAACAATGAATTGAAATACATTAGTGACAAGTTATTCATGTTTAAATATTTGAGGGTTCTAGGAAAAAATAAAAACATTTTAGGTGGAGTCGAAAATTCGATACATCTTAATTCTAAATTTTTTTCATATTTGTTCACCAGTATGAAAACAAATAGAATAACACTGTTCGGTCCTAAAATATTTTTAACTTAATTCAAAAAATAGATTTGAGACTGTTAGGGATATATAAAGACTAAAATGTTATTTATAATGTAAAAGTGTATATTTTAGTTTTAGGATAGATCGAACTACTGAGTTCTGAATAACCTTTATTGTTTTAATATTAGTTTCTAAAAATGGATTTTAACTAGGAAAAGATTGGTCCTATAAACGATTTGTAAAGATTTCCTATTGTTTTGAGTTTAAGGTCCCATTACTGAATTGAGAGATATTTAATTTTATTAAGCCTTCAAAACAGCATTCTTTAAAAAAATAAAAAGAATCATCAAAATAAGTATTAAATCAATGAACTTAAAACCAAAACATTGTTTAAGTCGACATTGTGAAATTTGGAACAAAGAACAAATTCAAAAATCTCAAAATTAAATAACTTTTTTACTGTGAGTTTAAAAATTGTTCTTTCGAATGTATTAAATCAAGTCTCTGCAATAAAAAATAAAAAGCTTATATCAGATGATACATTTTGTCAGATAATTTTTAAGCTCATAGTAAAACAGTTATTTCATTTAAAAATTTTAATTTTTGTTCTCTATTTCAAAATTAACAATGCCGTTTAACACTAGAAGCGCCAACGAGTCAAATGACTCTTTTTCGATTCTTGGCCGCTAAAATCCAAATCAATTTTTGAGCATATTTTTTTAGCATAAAATTAAGAATAACTTTCTAAATTAACTAAATTCAATTAAGAAAAATTTTTTCAGATTCGTATATGTGGTAATTATAAAGCGACAAATTTTTGTTCAAAGAAAAAAAGCAGTGTGTGGATTAGGGTTGTTAACATTCAAATTTTTTGAATTTTGGAATAATATTTTCTCTTTTCTTTTATAACTTTTAAAAGAAAAATTGAAATTTATGTTTTGTATTATAACATTTGGAAGAGGATAGGAAATCCTATTTTGAAAATTGAAATTTAGTTATTTTGGTTTTCAAAAGGAATAGGATTTTTGTTTATCATTTTTCATTAATTATTAATTCAATAAATTTTTATGACTCTAAAAAATAGTGAAATTAAAAGCAAGTTTTATTTTTTTATTATATTTCGAGGATTCACGGTCTTTTAAATGTAGTGATTTTAAATGCCAACTAAGTGAATTAGTAGCACCATCGAATTGAACATTTTTTTCACATATTATACAAAAGCATTTTCCATTTTCATTTTCAATTATATAGTCCCAGACCCATGATCGTTTTTGGTATTTTCTTTTTAATCGAATAGGTTCAGTATTTGAAGACATTTCAACTTTATTTACATATTAAAAGATAAAATAACATTTAGTAAAAGATGAAATTAGATTTTTTTTTAATTTGAAAAATAATTTTGGAGTAAGATTCTATATTAATTAAATATATTATATAATAATAATATATTTATTTGTATATTTAAAATTCTTAAGATTCTGATTATAGAATAGAGAGTTTTGAAATTTTAATTTTGAACTTTATACTTTTGTGTCAAAATTTGTCCGTTTTGTTTTATTTTGAATCTTTCAAAAGGAGTGTTTCTGAATAAAATATTTTGAAATTATCTATTTCCAAAACATTTTTATTCAAAAGAGAAAATTCTAATTCAAAACAAAAATTTGGAAGCCTTCCAAATCTTCTTTTGAATGTTAACAACCCTAGTGTGGATATTGTACAAAAGAAATAGAGATAGTTATTTTTGAACACAAATAACTAATCGCGTGAGTGTGAGTGGTTTTTTGGTCAATCTTCGGTTTTTGATTTGCTTGACTGTTTAACAATCGAAAGAGGGTTCCCTATGACACTTTTCAATGCCTATTAAATTCCTTGTAGACTTTTCAATATACGGAAAAACTAGACTACTCTGTGCTTGAGATGGTCAGCTTGTGACCAAGTCTTTCGCCTAGTTTCCTAGAGCCTAGAGTACGAAGCAATAGGGTTTTTTATAATAGGATACTTTTCAGTAACCCGATAGATGACTTTTCAATCACCTTTATAATTGAGTTATAAGATACTTGTCAATATCTTATCCGGAAAGTAAATTAAGATTTTATTTAAATTTTTTAGTTATTTTATTATTTTAAAATACAATTAATAAAAATACGAAAATTACAAAGTTATAAGAGTTTCTCTATTTAACTTTTCTAAAAATAACTTCATGGATAAAATTTATTAAAATTGCATTTTTTTCTTTTTATTCTTGAAATTACATCTTTACATTTTTATTCAATTAATTTGATAATTTCAAT
This sequence comes from Brachionus asplanchnoidis, assembly GCA_025491095.1. NCBI lineage: Eukaryota > Metazoa > Rotifera > Eurotatoria > Ploima > Brachionidae > Brachionus > Brachionus asplanchnoidis. The sequence goes on along the minus strand of JAILYF010000050.1, from coordinate 483,583 downwards.
AAATTCTAACATAAAATATATGATTTATTCTTTATTTTTCATAACGAGTCAAAATGACGCGTTTTGGTTCTTCTATTAGTTTGAAATTTTGGTGCTTCTATTGTTAAGTCTTTGCTTCTATGAAGATTTGATTAAATGGTTTAAATAAAAAGGTTCCCATATTTTATTTCGAGATTTATTTAAAAATAAAGACTACTTCCAGTCGTCATTGTAAAATTACAAATAATAATAGGATCAAACCTCTATTTCTGGGTCTTACCTGTTACCAGTTGATCACAAAATTTGTGACCAAGTTAGTCGGTACCGTTTTGGTGACCACTCTGGCCAATTTTTTGGTCACTAAAAAAAAATTCCTGGTCACAAAAAAAAATTCCTGGTCACATTGAATAAATTTTATTTTGATTTCTAAAATATTTTTAATAAAATATTAATAAATTTTGAAATTAATTTCAAGTTAATTTTTGTACAATAACTTAATTAATTATAAATTAAATACTTGTATTTATATGCATTAATTAACTTTTTCATACTATTTTTATTTTGAAAATCTATTTCACTTTGGATAAGCCAAAACGAGCATTCAAAATTTAGAAAATGGTGAATAATATAAATTGTTTATAAACTTTTATGACCAGAGTGGTCACCAAACCGGGACCGACAAACTTGGTCACAAATTTTGTAACCAACTGGTCATAAAACAGGTGAGACCCCTATTTCTTTCATCAGCTATTTTTTTTCAACAGCAAAAAAGATTTTTATCAGATATATTTATTTTTTATCTTTTATATTCTAATTATTTATTCTTTGTGCAAATTTAATTTCAGCAATAATAAATCATTTTGTTATCACCTTAAAAGTTTATTTAAGTGCTAATCAAATTTTTATTATTTTTCAATTTTTTCATCTTTGCCTAGCTAAACCTCTTTCAGATTAAAACAAATCAAATAAAAATAAAATCATAAAAAATTTAAAGTAAAATAAAATAGAGTAAATGAAAATAAGAATTGGATTTTACATGTTTTAGGATTGATAAGTTCTGAGAAAAAAAGATGAAATGGTAAGATAACTAGTACAGAATAAAGTGGGGTATTCAATAAATCTTGAAAGAAACTCGCTTCATAAACAGTCCGATAAAGATTGCTACAAAGTGACTCAGTCATGTTCTAGCACTCAGCTCAATCTAAATAGGCTAAATCTTTGCCAAGTACATATCCAAAGAAGATTATTACCATCTGGCCTACAACGCAGAGACTAACCTTTAAAAAAAGCATTACAATGCCAGCAAAGTGATTAAATAACTTAATTTAAAAAGGAAAAATAAAATTGACCTTATTAAGGATTTGTTTAGATTTCTTAATGTTATCGGTTTTAGCCCACATATCTTACTTAAGAGATTAATCAAGTTAAGTATTGAATTACAGCGCTCTCTTAACTCATCTACCATCTGACCAAATTTCAGTCGAGATCAAGATTAACATTTTCTTTCAAGTTTTTTTTCAAGGATTTTGTAGCATGACTTTTCAACAGATATTTTGATTTTTAATTTTAAAAGTGATTGTTCAGATTCTTTAAGGTACTTTATTAATCATGTTTTTTAGATTCCCTTTGTTGCTGAAAAATAAAAAAATGTAGCCTAAAGCAAAAAGAAGGGAGTATTCCTTGTTGGTTTAATTCTATGGTTATTAAAAAACTTCCAATTCACGACATTGTGAAATTTAATACAGAATTTACAATAAAAAAAGAAAAACAACTTTTGTTCAAATGGTTGAAAACTAATGCTGTGAATGTAACAAATTTTGTACACCTACTACAAACGTCTGAAAAAACTCGGCAAATTAATTTTGAATTTAATTTCAATATTTTTAAATGGTATCCGATTTTGCAGAAATTTGCAGACTTTTGCAGTAGGTATAACAAGATTTTTTACATTTACAGAATAGGTTTTTAACCATTAGAACAAAAGTTATAAGATTTACATGAATCTCAAATTTTAGATCAGATATAAAATATGTTTATGTTCTGGAATAATTTTGTCAAAATGCATTAACTTACTCTTGCCAATGTTCAGACTTATTTTCCCTAAATCAACTATATAGCTAGTCAATGTCAATCTGCAACGATTATCCAGGAAATGATTAGGTATCCTAAAGATTTTCTTCATAAAAAAAACAAATCAAATGAAAAGATGATTTTTTTCTTAGATAATTGTAATTTGTTTACAAACTATCATCATTTCATTTGCAGTCACTTTTTAATTATAAAATTAATTATTAAAATATTAAATAAAATAAATAAATACATCAATTAAAAATCATTTTTTCCGATTAAATTTGGCTAATTGAAGTTCATGATCAAAATTAATTTCAAATCAAAATTTTTAGTTGTTGTTTTAAATAAAATTTTATTTTTTTTTCAATTTTTGACTTAAACATGATTTTTTTAATCTATGCTTAGATAGAAAATTATACGAATTCTTAACTAAAGTAAATTAAAATCTTAATCAATATTTTTAAATTTTGCAAGACAAAATTTAACTTTGTTTCCCTGTAATATATTTTAATTAGTATTTGAATATCATTTAAAGCCATAATTTGGATGCCTAAATATGGATTTTGAATGTGTCTTTAAACTTTTGAGATAAAGATTTTAAAAAAATCAATTAAAGATCAATCAGAAAAAAAAATTGTTTTTTTTTTCAATTAAAATAATCAACATCTTATGTTTCATTTTAAAAAATATTAAAAAAAGCTAATTTGAACATTTTTATTAGGATTTTAATCTATTAAATTTCGATCATTTGATCATGATAATGAACTTCAAGATGCCTTAAATTTCATTTATAAAAAAACATTATTTTGCAACAAAAAAAGCTGCAAAATAATTTGTTGCACCTTTTTTTTCCCAAAATAAAATTTTTATTTAATTTTTTTTCAAAGTAAATCAAATCAATAATCTATTAAAATGTTATTGATGCTTTATTTATTGTCTTTTTTGCATTAGAAAAATTATTTTAGGTAAAAAAAGTTGCAACAAAGTATGTTGCAGCATTTTTTCTAATATTTTTATTAACTTTAATTTTTTTAATCAAAAAATGAAGAATTAATGTTAAATTTGTATTTGAAATACACAATACCGACATTTACTTCAAAATTTAAAATTTATCATATCATTAGCTACATGTTTAAACATTAAAAAATTTAGGAAAGAAAGAAAAAAATTTAGAGGTATATAAATTTTTATATTTTTTTTTTTTATATTTTATTTTAATAATACTAATTAAATACAATTTTCACATAGTAAGTCTTAAATTTTAGTCTTTAATTATTTTACCACATTGATAGGACTTACACTAGGGCTTTCAGTAACTTTTTATTTATATTTCATAACTGATTAAGAACTTCAATAAACCAAATGGCTCCAATTGAATACAGTGCTGATTTGCTACATGGATTTTACCAAATTTTACATTAAATGACTTAAGTAAAAAATAGTTTACGAAAATTTACGTGAAATATTATAAATATTTGTAAAACCAAAAAAAGAGTTTGAAAAAAAGCAATTTTTTAGCAAAATTTTCAATTTTTTTAATTTCAAAAATTTCAGATTTCAGAAAAAATTCAAAAACATTAGAAAATTCAAAAAATTCCAAAATTTTACTTTATTTTACGTAAATTTACGTAAAATTCAGTTTTTATAAAGGTAAAAATAGGTTTAAAAAAATGGAAAAATTTGAGAAAAAATAAAAAAAAACGTAAAAAATACTAAATTTTTGGAATACATTTTTAAATTTAATTATACTTTTTTTTTTACTTATGTTATGCTAATGATTTAACCACTCTCCATCTATAGCTATTACAACAGGAAAAACCTTTTTTAAGTGGTCAATATTTGAATCAAATCGAAATGGTTTGGAATGATCTTAAAAATTTTGTTAGAAAAAAGGAGTTTTCAAATGATGACAATGCTTTTGCTGCTATCCGGGAATTTGAAAAGACCTTGAGTCCAAAAAAATGTAAGAGATATATTAACAACTTAAAAAAATGTTATTCCTTTTGTAATAACTAAAGATGGGAAGTGGTAAAATCATTAGTATAATATAAAAAAAATATGTATAATTAAATTTATAAATATTCCAGAAATTTAGTATTTTATACGTTTTATTACTATTTTTTCTCAATTTTTACAATATTTTATCTTGTATATCTATTTTTACCTTTATTAAAATTGAATTTTACGTAAATTTACGCAAAAAAAAGTAAAATTTTTGAATGCTAATTTTTGAATCTTTTCAAAAGCCAGAATTTGAAATTGAAAATTTTGCTAAAAAATTGCTTTTTTTCAAATTAGTTTGACCATTTTTGGTTTTACAAATATTTACAATATTTTACGTAAATTTTCGCAAATTTAGTATTTTTTGCAAAAGTTATTTTAAGTAAAATTTTTAAAAATCCATGAAGCAAATTAGCACTGTAGATTTTTAGCAACGTTTTTTTCAGCGTTCTGCAGCGTGTAAAACGATGAAAAAACGCTGAAATTATGCCGTTTAAACGCGTTCTTTTCAGCGTATTTTTTGCGGGTGGTTTTATAGATAAGCTTGTTAAATTTTTTGAATTAAATAGTCATTGAACGATACTAAACCGCTTTTTAACAAAATATGTTGTGACTTGCAATGGTTAAATGAAAAGGGATTATCTCTCTGATTTTCAATCTTTTTGCTTTATTTTTTTTTATTTCATTAAAATTAAATAAAAAAAAACTTTCTATCACTTTTCCAAATAAATACGACCAATGTCGTAGACCTATGTCTCTTCCTCAGGCTAAATTTTTTTTTTTTTCAAATAATCAAAATTAAAACAAAAATAATAAATAAATAAATTAATATTTAGAAAATTCAATGAAAATTTAAAAATAGAAAATATAACAAAGTTTTAAAGTTAAAAAGACGATAAGAATTTAAACAAAGTACAATGCACGAAAGAATATTTTCAAACATATTATGTAAATTAGGAATGAAATCATTAATAAGATTCGTTTTTAGTTTCAAAAATAAGTTAATTAATGTAGCTTCTTTTTTTAATCTTAAATCTAAGTCATCTATATTATCTTCAATAACATAAAATTTAAAATGTAGTAGTAGTAGTAGTAAAATAAACTGCTGTACAGATTTCGCTATACGAGTGCTATGCACTTAGCCCTGGTAGGCTTTAGCAGCTTCCATTCATTTTGAAACCACTCATCCAATCTAGCCTTGAACTTGTTCAATGTTTAGGCTTCAATCACGCTATTAGGGAGACTGTTTCACAAAGTCACAATACGATTAATCAAAAACTCGTGTCTAGCATTACATCGCCTTATTTTTTCACGTCTTAATTTACTCTTGTTTCCCCTTAACTTAAGATTACGATTTGTCGATGAAGAGGCATAATTTAATCCATTTTCCAAATCAACTGATTCCATTACTTTTATAATTTTATAAATTTGGATCAAATCACCTCTTTTTCTTCTAAACTCCAAGGAAGTGAGGTCTAGCTTTTTCAGACGTTCTGAATATTCTAAGCGCTTGATGCTTTTGAACAGTCTAGTTGCTCTGCGTTGAACGCTTTCTAATAATTTGATATGCTTTTTCAGATGCGGGCACCACGCGCTTTTACCGTAATCCCAATGAGGTCTAACAAGAGATGAATATAAAATCCTGAGCGACTCAAGACCAATTTTTCTGAAAGAGTTCCTAATCATGCCAATAGCTCTGTTTGCTTTTTCTACGACTGAGTTTACTTGATGAGACCATTTCAAATCATTTGAAATTATAACACCCAGATCACATTCGTTGTCTGATTTTGATAACTCATGCCGAATGAATGAATCTATAGAAGTATAGAAGGATCATGATCTTATAAATTAAAATGTGTTGCTACCGATGTTATTTTAATATATGGGATAAAATTTCTTATATTAAAATTATGTATTTTTAAAATTTTTTTTATGCTTACTTTAATCATTTAAAAATTCTATTTTGTACCTATCTAATGTCAGAATGAGTTTCATTACTCAGAGCCATTTCAAATTTAAAAAAACAATAAAAAAAAAATCCCATTTAAAACCAACTTTGTCAACAAAAACTAAAAAGAGCATAAATAATATCTATCCACAAATCCAGTAAAAATCTTGACTAATTTAGTAAAAAAATAACACAATCAATAAACAATTAACTAATTCAGTTTATTTTATTTATTTATTTATTTAATTTCATTTTGCGCCAATTCTGGCGATGTATTAAAATTAAAAATGAAAAAGTACAAAAAATAAAATGTAAGACAGAAAATAATGATACAAATTTGTAAATAAAAAAAAATGAAATGAAGATTATTTTGTTAATATAATATTTATTACAGAAAAAGAACACAAAAAATAAAAAATATCACAAAAAAAGATGAAAATACACTAATTCAATTAAATCATAACTTTATTTTAATTTTATTCACTAATTAAGTAAAAAGTTCACTTATTAAGTAAAAAATAATTTACATTAAAAAAAATAAAAAAAATTACCTATTTTTTTTTGTACAGCCATTTGGACAATAAAAACCTCTTTTTTTTTAAACATTTTTGCGTTACACTTCTAACAACTTATTTGAATGCTATTTCATTTGTTTTTTCCATGAAAGTTTTCTTTTGGGGATGTCATTAATATATATACTAAATAAAAGAGGACTAATTACTGAGCCTTGAGGAACACCTGCAGTTATTTGATATTCTTCGTTCAGATGGTCATTCACATTTACCTTAAATGTCCTAGAGTCTAAAAAGGATCTAATTCATTTAGTCAAGTAATTAGGTGGATTTATTTTAATCAATTTAAAAAGCAAACCTTCATGCCAAACCCAATCAAAGGCTTTAGAAATATCAAAAAAAAGGCTGCAAAGGTTATTATGTGGTTACAAAAATAACTTTTTAAGTAAAATGCACATGTAAATTTACTTAGTTTCCAATTTTCCTTGTTGATGTTATTTATTATTATTATTAATAATTGTTGATGTTAATGATATTGATTTTTATGAATTAGTTAGTGTCAATAATTATTTTTAAGTTAATTGAGTACTGTTTTAGTTATATATTTATTAAATTAGTGCAGGTTTTATCTAATTAGTGAATTAATATATTAATTTGTAACAGTTTCGCTCTATTAAATATGTTTTATTGATTTTGAAATGCAGAATCTAAAAAACAATTAATAAGTCATGAAGAAGAAGAATACCATGGATATAATGATAATAATGAAGACGACAATGTCTTTCAGGATGATACTTATGGGCTCACATAGAAAACAAATCAACTCAGATAATTATTTAAAAAAAAATAAATAAAATTAATAATGAATCCTAATTTTTCAAAACAATCTTCATCTTCCAACAGGTTAGTAATTACACACTGGAACTGCTTCCAATTACTCAGTAGAATCCCTCTCTTAGAAAAGTTTTTAGCTCGGAATTGCCCTGACATTGTTCTCTTAAATGAAATAAAAATAAATCAAAATGATTTAAATTTTTACTTTAATTTTAAAAATTATAATTCAAAAGTTAAAGCTCGAAATTGTTATGGTGGAGGAGTATCCATTTTAATAAAAGAAGGAATTGAGTTTAAACAAGAAAATTCGTTTGATCACTTTAATGCGGAGCTTCTATGCATCAAGATAAGCTTAAAAAACACAGAACTTTTTGTATTTAGTCTTTACAATCCACCTAATATAGTAATTCCCTTTGAACTTTTTCTAGATATTTCTAAAAGGTGTGGAAAATTTATCCTAGGGGGAGATCTAAATGCGAAAGCTAAAAGCTTAGGCTGTTCCGGTGAAAATGAAAGTGGTCAAATTCTAGAGAAAATACTTAGCAAACTAAACCTCTCTGTAATTAATGATAGGACGCCAACATTTAAAAGATTTAAATCTGAACATTTTGAAATTCTTGATCTTTTTCTGATACCATCCTCTTTAGCAGATAAGATATTGGACTTCAAAGTCTTGCAGGATCATGATATGTTAAGTGACCATTTTCCAATCCAGGCATACATATCAATTGAGCATCATATAACAGTTAAGTCACCTAGTTCTAATTTTGATTTCAAAAAAGCAAATTGGGGATTTTTCCAAGAATTACTTAGATCCTCAAGCCTAAACATTAATTCTCTTACAAATATTGATAAACTTAATGAACTAATTTCATTGAAAATCATGAATGCGGCTCAGAAAAGTATTCCTTTTCAATCTCAGAAATTTTTTAAATCGAGTCTCCCGAAGAACATTGTATTACTAATTAAGGAACGTAGGAAAGTTCGAAGACTTTTTCAGAAAACAAGATGTCCTTCTCTAAAAATGACATTTAATAAGCTAACATCTGAGTTACGTTCAAACTTAAGAGATTTTTGGAATCAAAACTGGCAAGAGTTTATAAATAAAATGGGAAAAAACCCATTATCGAGTAGACCATTTTGGAAAAAGATAAATAAATTTAGATCAAAGAAATGTTCGAGGCAAATTCCTATGTTAATTTAAGATGGAAAATGGTTCAATACAGATAAAGATAAAGGAGAAATCTTCGGAAACATCTTAAAAACAACTTTTAGTCCTCATTTAGATTTAGATGTATCTGAGAGTGATACTGAAATAGCAGATACAATCTCAGGTTTCCTAAAAAAAAATAATGTACCTAATAATTTGATTGAACCAATTACTGTTTTAGAAATTACATCCTCCTTAAAAAAATTAAAAGAAGTGTCAGGATCAGGTATAGATGGCATCCACAACTTAATGTTAAAAAATCTCCCTTATGAGTCTTTAGTTGAATTAAGTCATCTATTTAACATGAGTTTGGAACAAGGTAATGTCCTTAAAACCTGGAAAAAAGCTTGTATAACTATGATCCCAAAGAAATCTCCGCCCACTGAGGACCCTTCTGACTATCGTCCTATTAGTATGACAAGTTGCCTTGGTAAGTTACTTGAACGTATTATTTATACAAGAATATACCATTTTCTTGAAAGAAATAACCTACTTATAAATGAGCAATCAGGATTTAGAAAACATAGGCGCACAACGGATAATCTTTATTTTCTTATACAAAAAGTAGTAGAATCTTTTAATAGAAAGAAAAAAGTCTGCTGTTTATATTTTGACATTTCTAAAGCCTTCGATAGAGTTTGGCATGATGGACTAATTTATAAGCTAATTAAAACTAACCTTCCTCCTTATCTTTTTTACTGGATCAGATCATTTCTCGATTCCAGATCTTTTATAGTAAAAGTAAACGGAAATTTGAGTGACCAATACTTAATTAAAGCAGGGGTTCCACAAGGATCAGTAATTAGTCCGCTTCTTTTCAGCATTTTCATTAATGACATACCTAAAAGAAATAAGACCAATAGCCAATACTCTCTTCTTTTTGCAGATGACTTAGCTACCTTTTTTATTTTTAAAAAGAAAGGAAATCTCGAGAGTTTAATTACTAAGTACTTAAAAGAAATTGAAAAATGGCTTTTCAAATGGAAAATGAAAATGTCTGTTGAAAAGTCATGCCACACGATCTTTGAAAAAAACTCTAAAAAAAAAAACTAATCTTGACCTAAAACTATATGAAAACAGTTTAAATCTAAAAGAACAAGTTAAGTTCTTAGGAATTACATTAGACTCAAAACTTACATTTAGTTTAATGGTGGATGAGATAAAAGAGCGCTGTAACTCAAGACTAAATATTATTAAATATCTATCGAATAAAAAATGGGGCCTTAAACCCAAAACATTAGGGAATCTATACAAATCCTTAATAGGATCAATTCTCGATTATTCTTTTCCTTGTTTAAATTCACTCACAGAAACCAACATTAAAAAAATACAAGTGATTCAAAATTCAGCAGTTAGATCCATCTTGAAACTTAAATATGATACTCCCTCCAACATAATGCATCATGAGGCATATAATAAACTTAAACTACTAACAGTCTCAAATCGACTTTTTGAGTTGAGTGAGAGATATGTTAGGGCAGGACTGAGTCATTCTATTCCATTGGTTGTCAGACTTGTGGAGGAATACAAAGAAGGTTTCGAAGCAAGATATATTGAATACCCAACTCCATTGTGTAATTGCTACCTTACTATTTCTTCCTTTTTCCCTGAAAAATCAGACATTTAAAAATATGTATCCTGTTATTCTCTATATCAATAAATCTAATTTTAATTTTCTTCTATTTTAACTTTATTTTTTTTTTTTTTCTTATTTTAAACTTTATTTTATTTTGGTTTTTTTTTTATTTTTTTAATCTGAAGGAACCTTAGCTCGATACAGATATACAAATAAATAAATAAATAATTTGTGAATAAAAACCAAAAAAAAAAAAATAAAAAAAAAATAAAAAGATAAAGCATAGAACAATTTGAATAAAAATTATTGAAATTAAAAATTAACATTTTAAAGGAGATTTAGGGAAAAATTCTACTGCATTAATTTTGTCTTATTCAATTTTACTTTTAATCCTTTTTTTTTTCTTTTTGTCTTGCTTTCCTGAAGTTTCAATTTTGTAAACACATGTCGCAAACTTCATCATGCTTCAATATATCTATTTTTTATTCAAGGTTATTTAACTCTTACAAACTTTATTTATATTTTTATTTATTGATTTTATTTTACTTAACTTTTTTAATTTTTTAATTTTACTTTACCTAATTTTTATTTTTATTCTGAAGGAGCTTAAGCTCGGTACAGTTAACAAATAAATAATAAAAAACTGAATTAGTTTTTTTTTAATGAAATAGAAATATTTTTACTAAATTTGTGATTTTTTTTTCTAAATTTGTGGTCACGTTTACTTACGTCCAACTAAAAAGAAAAAATTATTTTTTCATTGACCTAAATACCTGAACAACAAAAAAATAAATTAGGACAAAATAAACTGCTCGATATTATAATTCGCGATTAAAATCGATTAAAAATCGATATTCCATTTTAACAAAAAAACACAAGAAGAAAAGCATTATCGATTAAATTATCTTTGCAGCAATTGTGTGCATGCACTCATTTAGCGTGTGCACTAACGGATTAAACTCTAGTCTAAGATGATTTTTTTGTTGACAATGACAATGATGATGATAAATGGAGATTTGAGTTAATCCTTTTTCTTTTCCATTGAGATTAGATTCGTAATTCGTTTCATCAACAATTTTTAATTAATCAACTATCCAGCCAAGCCTACACATCAAACGAGCCAACAACAAAAAAAAAAAAAAAAAAAAAAAAAACCAAAACAAAACTGTCACTTAACAATATGCAAAATTCAGCGCTCAGCAACCTAGCTAGCGAAGGCGAGCGTCTGTGCAAACTGGGCGACTGTTTAAACGGCATCAACTACTTCAACGAAGCGCTCAAGCTCATAAACCAAAGCCAAGCCACAGACGACTTAAAAACACTCACCATCCTCAGCGTCATCTACAACCAGCTGGGCAACGCGTACTTCTATCTGCAGGACTACAACAAAGCGCTCGACTACCACAAGCTCGACTACGAAGTGTCCGAGCGGCTCAACGACGACTCGGGCAAGGCCAAGGCCTGCGGCAACATAGGCAACACACTGCAGCTGCTCGGCGACTACGACCAGGCTATTTTGTACTCGATCAAAAACCTCGAGATCTCAATCGAGTACAGTGACGTGACGGGCGAAGCGCGCGCCCTCTACAACCTTGGCAACATCTACCAGTCCAAAGGCAAGCACATGGGCCGGCTGGCCTGCCAGTCCGAGGACGCCGAGCGACACTTTCCCCAGCAAATAAGACAAGTGCTAGAAAAGGCTATTTACTACTACAAAAAGACGCTGGACTTGGTCAAGAGCAAAAAGGACCGGTCGGCCGAGGGCCGCACCTATGGAAATCTGGGAAATACGTACTATCTGCTGGGACAGTTTGAATCGGCCATTGAGTGCCATTTGGAGCGGCTCAAGATTGCCAAGGAATTTGGCGACAAGTCCGCTGAGCGAAGGGCCTATTCCAATTTGGGAAATTGTCACATTTTTTTGGCCAAGTACCAGGAGTCGGCTGATTTTTACCTTAAAGCAATGAATGTGGCCCGGGTTATTGGCGACAGGGCCATCGAGGCCCAGGCCTACTTCAGTCTTGGCAATGTGTACTCGCTCATTCAGGACCACACTGTCGCCATTGATTTTCACATGAGGCATCTGCAGATTGCGCTTTTGTTAGAGGACCGGATTGGAGAGTCGCGCGCCTACTGGTCGCTTGGCAATGCCTATGCAGCTTTGGGTGATATTGAAAATGCCATCATTTATGCCAATAAACACTTGAATTTGGCTAAAAAAATTGGTGACACCACTTCCGAGCTGAATGCTCGAATGAACTTGTACGATTATCAAAATTTGCTCTCGTGCAATTCGGCCATCAGGGACTCTGAATCAGCTTTGTTTAGTGAGTGATCATTTTTTGTCTGTTCTCTCAGGTGATGAATAAAATTTTTTCCTTTTTTTTAAGCTCCCATTTCAAATGTGTATAATCAAAATAATTTTGACAGAGTAAGTATTGGATTTTTTTTTTGTTGTATAGTCAAATGGGGCAAATTCGATATTTCTTTTGTTCAAAGAGGTCTAGGGGTGGAATTTAATTGGATTGGTATTATTTGATGGGATTTAAAAAGTTTAAACATTTTCGGTCAATTTTGTAAAAAAATTTTATTAAAATAAAAAAACATAAAAAAATATATGCATTTAAAAAGGGGCTGCATCTTTCCATAACATAATTATTTCATAGCATAATTGTTTCATAGCACTTTCTTTCATAGCATTTTTCTTCATAGCATTTTTTTCATAGCACTTTTTTCATAGCACTTTTTTCATAGCACAAATTAATATAATAAAAAAAATAATTGATTGAGTAAAAAATACATTTTATTGATAAATTAAATGATTATAAATGATTAATTATAGTTTATTGAATTAATTTAATTGATTGTAACTAAGCTGATATTTTTTAAATATTCCAAGCAATCATCTTTTTGATAGCCAGAAACAATATGGAAAATACGTTTGTCGTACTTGACTTGGTTCTCATCGCGAGCAAATTCTTTTCCACTTTTAATTAAAGTGGTTAAATTCTCTGTATTTGATTGCTCTTTTCGGAGTTTCTCAACTAACGAATTAATGGTTAAATGTTTTTTTTCATTAGAGCTAAACGCACCATGCCAAGCTTCAACCGTATTATTGGTACGAGACAAATCGCTTAATACTCTTTTATAAAGATTCCACGTTGGGATTGGGTATCTTGCATTGTATAATTTAAGTCATGTAATTTGTTTATTTGTTTTAATTTATAATTAATTTCTATGAAAATATTTGCTATGAAAAATATGTGCTATGAAAATAGATGCTATGAAATTTTCGACAAATGCTATGAAAATTTATTTGTCTGCTATGAAAAAAAAGATGCTATGAAACATTACACCGCCTTTAAAAAGAATGAGGTTTGTTAACGGTTTAACCCAGAGTTGTTTTTAAGTCACAAGTATTTAGTCAAGTCAATGACTTAAAATATTTTTTTATTTTTTGAGTAAAGATAATGACTAAAATTTATTAACCAGTCCATTTTCAAAAATTGCCGTTCCCATATAATAATTGCCGTTTTGTCCAGTGAATTAGGCGGCCCGGTGAATTAGTAGGATTTTTTTAGAAAAAGATTTTTTGAATTTAGCGCCTATTTATTTAATTTTCCACTTTTACCGCCTAAAAAACATGATGGAACGGCAGATTTTGCATGGGAACGGCAATATGTGTAGATGGAACGGCAATTTTTGAAAATGTACCGGTTAATAAATATAAGTCATTATCTTTACTAAAAAAATAAAAAAAAAATTTTAAGTCATTGACTTGACTTGAAAAAAAAAATTTATGTCAAGTCAAAACTTTTACTTAAAATTTTTTGACTTAGACTTAAAACTGTGACTTAAAAACAAGTCTGGTTAAACCCCAACGGTTGGGGTAAAAGTGATAAAATACAAAAAAACAAATAAAAGATGAGTATTTAGTTTTTATTATAATAAATTTTTTTTTACAAAATTGACCGAAAATGTTTAAATTTTTTAAATCCTTTGAACACAAGATATATCGAATTTACCCCATTTTACTATAGAAATTCAAAACAAACCAATTAACGGTTCAACCCCAAAGAGAATTTTTTTTAAAAAATGTGTTTTTTTTTAATAAATAGAGAACGGCTATCTCTTTTAAAAAACCGATTGAAAAAATGAATCCAGGGTCAAAAATTACATATGAAAAAAAGTCATTGTTTAAAAAAAAAATATTTTCAAGAAGTTTTTTTCGCAAGCGGTATCTTTTTTATTTATGGGGTTGCTTTACAATCAATTTAAAAAAATATATAATGGGATAGGTCTTATATCAATTGACTAATTTGTAGAAAAGAAAATATTATTATTATTATTATTATTTAATAGTTTAAAGCCCCATAGGCAAAATTACAAAAAATTACATTAAATTCGAGTTAAATTAAAAAAAGAAAGAAAATTACACTAGTGTTACTAAGTAAAAAAGTTAAAATAAAATAGAAAAAGTAATTTTACGTAAATTTACTTTTTTTACCATATGTTACCTTTTTCTACATAAATTAACGTAAAAATTAGAAAAAAAAAGTTAAAAAAAGTAACTTTTGGTAAAATTTGATTTAATAAATAGAATCAACTTTTTTCAAAATATGTTAAAAAAAATTAAAAAATTCAAAAAATCGAGTTTTCTTCTGGCATTTTCATTTTTACGTAAAATTACCAGAAATCCACTTGTCAAATCGCCACTGTATATATTTTGATTTTAATAAAGTTTAATTGCTTTGTAAAACAATTTTTCTTTAATTAGAAAAATATTTAAAAAAAAACTATAAACAAATTGATAATTTATTTCAATTTTTATTGGTAAATATGGATTTTGTGAAATTCAATACAAATTGATAAAAAGAACAGAAAGAAATAATAAAAAATTATAAAACTTTTTTTCTATAAGTTTAAAATTAGTTTCGTGATTACGACTTTGTGCCACTTTCAAAGTTGCATCAGCTATCAAATTCTGCAAAACTCTGCAAATTTAGCAGAAATTAGATTTTGATTTGATAAAGCGCAGTGCATTTTGCAGAGAATTTGCACATCATTAGCAGACTTTGACAGTTGATGCAACTTTGAATGTTGCAAATTGTTGCATTTACGGGACTAACTTTAAACTTTTAACAAAAAATTTATTCAATTTTTTATCATTTTGTTTTGTTCCTTTGTACTGAACTTCACAAAACCTAAATATATTAGGTAACCCGTTAATCTATCTTCAATTGTTTAAATTTTTTTGAATATTACAAAATAATTTCTTCTTAAATAAAAACACTTAAAATGTAAGCTTTTAAAATATCTTGATGAGTAAACTTTTTATGATTCTTAAGATAATAATACAGTCCAAAAAACTTAAGCTAAACAAAGAAAAAATTCGCTAATAAATAGATAAAAATCCTCAAATTTTATGGAGTTTTATTTAAAGAATACTTTGAAATATTTTTTTCTAGACGGCCGCATTAAATTAAATCAAAAAAATATATTTTATTGAAATATTAGAATATTTATTGTTTTATTAATTTATTTGGTGCTAAATAAAAAAAAATTTTTCTTAATAAAATTAGGACAAAATCTTTGTGTTACTCGAACTAAAATCCTCATTTTAAATTATTTAAATATAAAAAATCTTTTTCAAATGATTATTTATTAGTTTTTCTTATTAATTTACTCTTATTTTTTAAGTTGTCATCTTTGGTTAAAAAATCTGAATCAACTGATTCTGTCTATCAGTCACATCAAAATTTGTGTATTCAAAAGCCTCCAGTTGCGAACAAAGAATCAAAAGATGAGTCTAATGAATCATTTTTTGATATTTTGGCCAAAATCCAGTCAAACAGATTAGATGACCAACGATCTTCTCTGAGAATAAAAAACAAACCAAAATCTGAAAAAAGACACAAAGAAAATAAAACTGATATGGATGACGAATTTTTCAACTTGGTAATGAAGAGTCAGCGAAGCAGATTAGAAGATCAGAGATCCAGCATAGCTATTTCTAATAATGGGACAAAATTTGTCAAAGTGAGAACTAATGATCGACTTACTGTTCCTCCCGATGATGAGTTTTTCTCAATGTTACAAAAACTTCAATCTAGACGTTTAAATGAGCAGCGATGTGTGACAAAATAACTAATGATTTTTAATTGTTCCATTTAATTAATAAATAATAATTGTGTAAAAATAAATAATTTGGACTTGAATTTTTAGTTGATGGTTTTAAAATGAATTAACTTTTTTAATAAATATATAAAAAAATATTAAAATTTAAATAAATACCTTTATTTGAAAATAAATGTAGCTACACAATTTTCACAAAAAATAAGAAATTTAATAATACCTTTAGACTTCAGTTATTCAACAAAACTATTCCCTATTCTAAAACTAATAAAAATCTTAGTCTGTACTTTGATGAAAGTCTTTGCTTAACACAAATCACTACAAAACACAATATTTTTGCGCTGAATTCAAAAAAAAAATAATTTTTTCATATTCAACCAAATAACTGTTTAACACACATTTTTTGGGGTGATAAAAAAATTTAATAAATTTTTTATATAATTAATTCTAATAAGGTTTATAATATTAAATATTAAATAAATAAAAAAATTAAATTAAAATCTTTAAAGGAAAACCAATTTTCAGCTAATTTTGGACGACCTTTTTTAGTTTTATTAACAAATTCGTCGTTTTCAAGCTACTTATTTAGGGCTAACTTGCAACAAATTTATCATTTTATACTATTCTATTAATATTTAATGTTAGTATTTAATAGATATTAAAAAAATACTTAGTGCTTAGAAGTTTTTTTTTTGTGTTGAACAATTTTGAAAATTAATGAAAAAATTTGTGCTAAGAAATTTTTTTATTTGTGGAGAGCAGTTTTTGTACAAGTTATTTTTGTGCCGAAAATTTTTAATTTGTAGGGAAAAGTTTTTGATTTGTGGGTGACATTTTTTAGTTGGTGGGTTCTAGGAAGATCCTTCTTTAAATTAACCAACGTTTTCCTTAAACTCCTAGAAATAGTTTCTTCTTTTAACACTCAAAGGACCAAGGGGTCTTAAAGACCCTTTTTGATGCTTATTATGCTCTTTGCTCAATATATTTATTCCTTTTTGACAATTTTTTTTTCATCAAATCTAATATCCAATTAATATTATAACTAATTCATTTTTGTTTTAAAATCTTTTTATTTTTCTGCAAAAAAAAAAATATATACGTTAAGGCCCAAGAGGGGTTTTTTGGACCCAACAGAAATATTGTCTTTTTTTTGTAAAATAAGTTGAAGACCAAGCTAATTATGCTTTAAATTTCAGAATCTACTTAAATTAAATAATTCCTTCTATAAATTAAAATTTTATGAACCATGTCTCGACGAAAAGCTGCCTTACAAGCCCTTGAACTTCTTAGAAATGCGGATGATACCCAATCAGTAGCCTCTGATGATGATGATAATGATGACTTTGATAATGATTTTGAAGATGAAATGGAAACAACAAATCAGCCTAATGCTGAATATGATTCAGATGAAGACTCTGATAATGAAGAAAATGAAAGCGAAGAAGAAACTGAAGAAACTAACATAGACAAAACTTCGTAAAATGGAATGATATGGATAAGATTGAAAGATGGAAAAGAGACAAGTCTTAGAAAAAAGATAAATTACAATATTTTAAATTTAGTCGGAATAAACAGCTGGATCTTGTATAAAACTTGTTACAGAAGTAAGATTTCGCGTCGAATGTATTTGAAATCATTGGCAGATGAATTACTGGAAAAAGTGTACAGCCTACAACTCCAATTACTCCAGTTGCTTCTAGAAAATGTTTAGCAAGAACTGAGATTGATTCATCTGCAAAAAAAAAGTGTCAAATTAGGCTATGTAATGGAAACAAATCGAACTTTAATTGTGACAAATGCAAACAATTTACATGTGGTCCTTGTCTAGGGGAGAAGGTTTTCAAATCGATTTGTAAAAATTGTTACGATCAAGGACTGAGAATTTAAATAAAATTTTAATTTTTTTGATAAAAAAATTTTTTTCTTGAATTTTTATCAAATTTATTTTATAAATACTTTTAGAATTTACTTAAATTTAGACATACTTTTTTTTGAAAGTATAACAAAAATGATAAAAGACATTTATTTTTGCAATCTGTAACATTTTTTATCAAAATTTGAATAAATAATCTAGTTTATTTTATCTAAAAAGCAAATCTTATTTTAGGGTTTTTTTGGACCCCTTTGGTCCTTAACGTAATAAAAAAAATTGGGCCTTTGAGTGTTAAGAGAAAAAGACTTAGAAAAATTATCTTCTTTTCGGCTGTTAGCTTATCTTTAAGAAAAAAATTTTGATGTTTATTGATATAAAATTATTTTAATGAATTCTCAATAAGAATTCTGGAAATTTTCAGTTTTACCCAATTTTTTTTGTGAGTAATTTTAGAAAAAAATTCAAAAAATTTAAAATATTATGATTATTATCAAATTTTTGAGAATTGAGGCTAGAAATAATTTTACAAATTAAATTTTAGATAAAAATTATAATTAAAATTTTGAAGTATTAAAAGCCAAATGTGTGAAAAACATTAAAATTTTCATACATATACTTACGATAACTAACTTTAATATCTAAATACAGTGTTGCTAGAATTGTCTTTATTCGAAATTCATAGAATAAAATTAATATAAAAAACACAATCTTTACTTTACATAAATATTGATTAAGACAAAAAAACTGTAATTAAATTTAATTTAGATTATATATTTTTTTATTTTTTCTACTTAATTAATTTTTTTTTTTTATGAACTAAATCAAATTTTACAAATAAAAGAGATGGTGGTCGATGATTTACCTACCGAGTCCCTAATCACCCAAGGGCGGCCGATAAAATCAAATAAATAAATAAAAAATAAAAAATAAAAAACATAATAAAAAGATATTAAAAAAACATTCATAAGAAAAAAAAATATTCAAACTCAATGAATCTTAATATTTAAAATTTAAACCAGCAAATGTTTAAATAAAATGATTACATAATAAATATTTTGATTAACAGTATAACAAAAATTGGATTTTTGTAAATTCTATTAACAATTGAATAATTTTTTAAATTAATTAATCTACAATAATATAAAGAAACGGAGTTGGAAGAGGAGAAAAAACAAAATTAAATTTAAGAGTTATTTTTTTAAATTAAAATAATTTTGAAAGCAAATTTTTTTTTCATTTTAGTGTCTTTTTTTCCAAAAAATGGGCCTCTTATACCTCAATATCATTGATATTGAAATTAATTAATTGATATTGAAATGAATTGATTGTAATTGAAATTAATTAATTGATATTGAAATGAATTGATTGTAATTGAAATTAATTAATTGTTATTGAAATTTTATTTTATCTGAATATCAAAATTAGTCAATTGAAAAAAAGATAAATCAAGCTTGAGAGAAAAAAACTATTGTTTCTACATGACTTGGATTCACCGCAAGTTGTACAACGCCAATAATATTTGTCACTTAAAGTTGTTTTGATGTCCCATTTCATTTCTTTAGTACAATTTTTGCAAAGAGGTGCTTTATTTTGAATTAAATCATTATCTTTTAGAAAATTTACTATTTCGTCAATATTGCTAGAATTAATCAATTCTGTTAGAAAATTATCTTCAAACATTTTTTGTTGTTTATTTTAATTAAAAATTTGTTGCACTGAAAATATAATTTACATTTAGATTCAAAGAATTTACAACATAAAAAAATGTGCAAATTTAATTATCCAATTAATCAGTTTGATATTGAAATATTGGGTCTTGTCCAATATGTGATCACTTGATCACCAAAAATGTGATCATTTTAATAATGCTGGTTTTGTGAACAAGACTGATCACCAGATCGATGAACACACAATATGTGATCAAATGATTGATCACGAGAATTTAAACTACGATCACTAAAAAAAATTTACTGATCACGCTTGAATCTCAAACTTATAATATATATTGATCATCAAAATAAAAAATTTTCTCATCAACTTTTCTTGATAAAAAGATGTCACATTAATATTGCAATATAAATTATATGTGCTTCAGTTTTGAAATCTTTTTTATATAATCATTCTTACGCTTATTAAGCTTTAAAATTGTAATATATAAAATGAATGAATGTCTTGAATCAAATAATAAAAAATGAATATTGAAAGTGAAGATTTAAAACTTTTTGAGAAAATAGCTAAGATTGGCTTAATTAAAAACGATCAGAAATGCTCTAAAACTTCCTGCGAAAAATTTGGTTCAGTAATGAATTTGAAGCAAAGAAAAAGATCCACTAATGTCTAGAATGCCATTTTTTCATGGCGATGTAGATCATGTGGAACATTTAAATCAATCTTTGAGGACTCTTTTTTTTCATTGTTTAAAAAGCCGATTCGTATAATTTTGGCTTTCATTCGATCTTGGGCTGCTGAGTTGACTGTTTCAAAGACAGTTGATTCAATTCTTCTCCACTTTGATCACAATTTAAACACAGAAACAGTTTCGTCAATTTTCTTCCAAATGCGACAGCTTTGTTTGCTGTCTTTAGACAAAAAAAAACTTAAAACTTGGCGGACAAGGCAAGATAGTTGAAATTGATGAATCCTTGTACGCCAAAGTAAAGCACTGGAAGGGTGAGAATATATTTTAAAAAAATAAAATATTAATTATTAAAAATTCTTAAAAAAACAAGGGAAAGATCTTATTTGGCCACAAGTTTGGACGTTTGGTCTAGTACAAAGAAAAGATTCCTCGACGAATGGGATATGTTATCTCACAGTAGTTCCAAACCGGGAAGCCGAGACATTGTTAGAAATTATTTATGATAAATGTCTAACCGGCACCAATGTCTACTCGAATTGCTGTGCTTCTTATGCTAAAATCTCAAAACTAAAAGAATTTAAGCATTAAACGGTAAATCATTCATATAATTTTTTGGATCCGGACACAGGGACATGTACAAATAGAATTGAGAGTCTCTGGAACGCTTCCAAGCATAAATTTAAGGATATGCGAGGTTGCAACAGAACATACATTCAATCCTATTTGGACGAGTTTGTGTGGCGATTTAACAATGGCGTAAATGGTAATAGAACTAAAGCTTATGAACTTATTTTGGAAGTTGTTGCATATTTTTATAAACCAGGAAATAAGTTAGTATTACTTTAAGTTTTGAAATTAGTTAAAATTCGTTAATATTTAAAGGTTTGAATCACTAGAGAAACTTTTTGCTGATGTTAATGGTGACCCTAGCGAGGTAGCAAAGGTGCATTTTGTTGTTGATGATGACGATGATGATGACGACTCTCGGTCTATTGGCTCTGACGTTAAATCGCTTTTTGGGTCTTTGATAGCGTCAGATAATGATTTAAATGATGAAGAATTTGCTGAAGGTGAAGTGCCAGAAAATGAAAAAGGTTCTGATTTATCTGACGACGAGGCACTTGCTCGCACTGATTCAACGTCTGTTACAGAAAATGACCTAAATTCGAAAGAGATTGGAGTTGACTCAACTGAATCAATTAGCAAAAAATTGAATGAAATTAGATTTTTAAATATTAAAGAAAAATTAAACGAATATCGTAAGCTGTCAAACTCCATATTGCTAAAAAACAGAGTTAAATTTCATGTTAATTTTTTTTCTATATAAAACATTATTAATGTGACATCTTTTTATCAAGAAAAGTTAGGCATCTTGAAGTTGATGATCAATTCAAAATATCATTTCAATTCAAAAAGTTTATCCTTAGATATTAAACTTAATCTTTGATTTTATTTAAATAATTGTAATGTATCAAAATTAACATTCAATGTAAATTTAGAAAATAAAAAAAATTGAAAAAAAATTTTCTCAATCCATTGATAAAATTGATTTTCAATTTAGTTAACTGTTTTTTTGTAAAGTTTTGTTTTCAGTTTATAACTTATTTTGAATTTTTTTTTGAATTTCTTTCTTAAATTTAATTGTGAATGCTAAATATAAATACTTTTGAAATAAAAAATCTCAAATAAACTTAACAAAAAATCAGTTAATACATTTAAATATTAAAATCGATTATCAATGGATTGAGAAAATGGTTTTCAATTTTTTTTTATTTTCTAAATCTACATTGCATGTAAATCATGTTACATTACAATTAATTAAATTAAATCATAGATTAAGTTTAATATCTAAAGATAAACTTTTTGAATTGAAATGATATTTTGAATTGATCATCAACTTCAAGATGCCAAAAGTTAATGGGAAAACTTTATATTTTAATGATTTAATGAATAAGAACATTGATCACAAAAGTTTTTTCCTTAATTTTACTTTTTATATTTTTTATCACATATTGTGTGATCATCGATTTGGTGATCAGTCTTGTTCACAAAACCAGCATTATTAAAATGATCACATTTTTGGTGATCAAGATCTTGTCACATATTGGACAAGACCCGAAATATTTAACTTGATATTGAAATTAATTAATTGATATTGAAAATCACTGATATTGAAAATTCAATATCAATGATATTGAGACCCCAAAAAATTAATATCCTAGAAAAAAAAAAGTCCCCAGAATTTAATTTTTTGTAACCAAATCAACTAAGAATCATATTTTTGAATTTTTTTAATGATAATTTTTCAAATAATATAAAACTCGATGTTAATGAATTTTTATCAAAAAAATAAAAATCCTACGAAAAAATAGACACTTTTTTTGAATTTTTTAGCCTCAGTTTACTATGAGCCTTTTTTTAAATATCATTTCAACGAAAAGTGGCGGTGTCCATTTTCTTTTTTTTGTGAAAGCGATTTTAAAGCATTCTAAAAAGACGCATAATAATGTCAATACGGCAGGAACTGTATTAAAATAATAACAATCAAAATTGAAAGTATCTAAATAGAGTATTTAGAGTAGCTTTCAATTAACTAATTAAAATATCAACAATCTAAATAGCTAAACACATAATGAAAAAAGGACATTTACTATTTATTTATTTATTTGTAAATCTGTATC
Source organism: Brachionus asplanchnoidis (assembly GCA_025491095.1). Taxonomy (NCBI): domain Eukaryota; kingdom Metazoa; phylum Rotifera; class Eurotatoria; order Ploima; family Brachionidae; genus Brachionus; species Brachionus asplanchnoidis. The sequence goes on along the minus strand of JAILYF010000050.1, from coordinate 460,405 downwards.
GAGCAATAGCTCCTTCAGAGAAAAATAAAAATTAAAAATAAAAATAAATAAATGAAATGATTAAAATAAAAGTTACTGAATAAAATAAAAATTAAAAAATATAGTTAAATAATTGAAATTTGAAAAGGAAATAAAAGAAAAGAAAAAAAGAAAGAAGAAAAGAAATAAAAAATCGTTTTTGAAAGGCAGAAAATAGACACCAAAGTTACAGAAGTTATATCGGTTTAGTTTTCAGAGAAAAAAGAGTCTATACTCATTTACCATTCTAAGAAGTAATGGAACAGAATTAGTAAGTCCAGCCGTAACATATCTTTCGCTCAATTCAAAAAGCATGTTCGAAATTGTATGAAATTTTAATTTGTTTTGGGCCTCGTGGTATAAACTGCTTGAGGGGGTGTCAAGCCTTAGTTTAAGAATGGATCGAACTGCTGAGTTTTGAATAGTTTGAAATTTTTTAATGTTAGTATCAGATAAAAAGTTTAAAAAGGGAAAATTAAAGTCTAAAATGGAATCAATAAGCGATTTTTATAAATTTCCAAGTGTTCTGTGATGTAGACGCCAGTTTTTATTAGATAAAATTTTTTTATGATAATCGGGTAAAAGTGACTCTTACCCCATTATCATATTAACCCCAAACGACGGTAGTTTATTTCTTTTTTAAAAGAAAGGCTACGAGCAGAGCTCCTTCAGCCAGTTATATGATTTTAATGCCTTTTTCTAAACAAAACTATGAATTAATAAACATATAAAGAAAAATAAGATACAAGTAAATTTAACTTTTATTTTGATACCAAAATCAAATTTAAAGATAAAAAAAATCAAGTTTAAAGAAACTAAAACAAAACGCTGATTGAACCAAAATAAAGCTTTATGGTGATTTTTTTTTTAAATTTATCCTAATAGGCCGTCATATATCCAAGTAACACCCCCATGTGCATTTTTGGATTTTGGGGGGCAAGTGCATTTCACAGGTATCCAAATAATTAAATTAAATTCCTCTTTTTTTTTTTTTAATATTTCAGCAGCGAAGCAATGGGTAAAACCTTGTTATTATTAAAATTGATTAAAAGAGATATTTTGTTTTTTAAGTTTGCTTGATTTTTATAAATAAAACTGATTCATTTTCTGTTATTTTTTACTTTAAGTTTTATTCAAAAATTTTGAACTTGAATCAAAAAAAAATAGAATAAAAAAGAGAATTTTCTTTAAAACAAATGCAATCAAAAATTCTCGATTGTTCTTAAAAAATAAAACTAATTTATTGCGTAAATAAGATATCAGGAAAAAGTACTTTTTTTTTTATTTACAAAAACTTCAATCTAGACGCCTAAATGAGCAGAGATGCGTGACAAAATAACTAATGATTTTTAATTGTTCCATTTTGTTAATAAATAATAATTGTGTAAAAATAAATAATTTTGATTTGATTTGGATAATTTTAAAATAAATCAACTTTTCTAATTACCATATAACAAAAAGATACCAACACACGGTCTTCTAAAATATGACCGGCCGTTAAAACCTGAAGAGGATCATTTGGTCAAAACGCTTCGAAAAAAATTTACTTTTTATTCGAAAGTTTAAAAAAAAAATTTTTTAAAAATAATCGTTATTTCTAATTATAAAATTTTCTGCATTCTGGTGTATAATTTTATTTAATAAAAAAATATGCGCCAATTTTTTTTACTGATAAAAAACCAAAAACCAAAACAAATATTCTGAACAAATCTATGGTTTTACTTTTTTAAATTTTATCTTTATTTTATAGAAGTAAAGTCTCAAAATCGTAAGATTTTTTTAGATTTTATTAGTTTTCAATTTGCCGATTTATATTAGGTTTAAAATCAAATATTTATTAATTATTAAATGTGTGTTTCTATTTATTTTGAATTTTCTAGTTATTAAATTTCATAAGAATTTTTTAGGATTCATTTATTTTCTTTCATAAAAAAATTTCAGAAATTATATTATTCATAAAAAAATAAATATCCATTATTTCAATATTATTTATGATATATTTAAGAAATAAATTTATAAATGTTCTTGTTAATAAATATTTAATTATAAAAATGATCCAATTCTACTATTTTTTGTTTTCATTTTTTTAATATAGGTTTTGAGATAAATTTTTATTTTCAAATAATTTTTTAAGTTAGAAATTAATTTTATCTTCTATCTCTTGAAGAGGGTTGCTTTCTAATCTAACATATCATATCATTTAAAAGTTGATTAGCAATAAATAAAAAATCTTCATTAGTAATTAATAAATTCCCTACACTCTCCTCACATTGTGATATTTTAAATGGCTTTTCTTTTAAAAATTTTTTCAAACTAATTATTTTTTCTTTCTCTAAATTACTGTCAAAATTTTTTGAATTAATTGAGCACAATTATTTAAAATTTGATATTTTAATTTTATACTCTCCTTAACAATAGGAATATATTTTATATTTTTGTTTCCATTTTTTGAATTTTTACAAAATTCATTTAATAAGTCAAATGGAAAATTAAAAATGGTATTTTCATTTAAAATTCTATTTTTTTGATCTAATTGATCTTCCAGTAAATCGACAGAAACAGATTCTTTAAGAAAATTTTTATATAAATTAAAAAGTTTACAATTAAATTCAAAAATAGAATTATCTAAGTTACATATTAAATATTTAATTTTATCAAAATTATTTAAATAAGTATTAGGTACAAATTTAAAACCTAAATTTAATAAGAATACAACATTATTTAGAAAATTTACATCGAAATTTAGCTTTCCATATGCAAAAACTGAATTTTCTAATTTGTTAATCGGTTTCAGTGTCTCAATATGTGTTAAAACCTTCGAATCGTCGAAAAGGTTATTCGAAAATTTACATATGGTTGATATGAATTGCCTTTAACAGGTCTAAAGGAATTACCATTATGATGATTATAATTTGAACTATAAAATCGGCTAAGTGGAGCAATTTTACTATATTAATTAATTGAATCTCTAAAAATATGTCTTTGATATCTTTTGTTTTGATTATATCTTTTTTCATTTAAAAAACGTTTATATCCACTATTGTAACCAGAATCTTGTGAATATTTAAAGTAATAATTACTATGAAATTAATTCTGTCTTGAATAGTTATAATTATTATTTTTATATCTATAATTATAATCAGTTGATAAGTTTTTTCTAATCAAATTGGTTTTGTAAAACGATTCTTGTCTATTATGTCTAAATCTGTTATTAAAATCTGTGATTTTATTCGAATTTATTAGGATTCATTTATTTTCTTTCATAAAAAAATTTCAGAAATTATATTATTTATAAAAAAATAAATATCCATTATTTCAATATTATTTATGATATATTTAAGAAATAAATTTATAAATATTCTTGTTAATAAATATTTAATTTAAAAACTAATGTTACTATCGGAAAAAATTTTCTTCTGAAATATGTTTTAATTTAAAAAAATAATTTCAATCATTTTCATTTTATTTATTCGGTAAACTATTTTTTCGATATTCTTTATTATTTTTCTGTTTCTTTTTTAAAGGTAAAATAGATTCTACGTATTTTTATTAATTCTAGGTTTCAATACAATCCAGTATAAAACGTTTTTTTTTCATTTTAAAATTAAATAAGTAAAAAAAAACTTACAATTTAAAAAATGATTAAATTTATAGCAATATTTAATTTGATACAGTTGATACTTTGTCAAGATCAACAGAAACCATTGCCATCTCCAAGTTTTGGTCGAATTTTTAACAATGCAATAAAAACTAGAAGTTTTATTAATAGTTTTTCAGCGTGTACAAACCCAACATCTTATGGCTTTATACAGCGTGCTGGTACCACTAAATACTATTCAATTGCTGACATTCAAATGAACTGGATTGATGCTGAAAATTATTGTCAGTCGTTTGGTGCTCATTTACCAGTTGCAGGCAGTGTAACTGACACTAATTTTTTTAGATGTAAATTAATTTTTTAATTTTATGATCTTTAAAACTATTTTCTTAGAGATACACTAAGTTTTAAATTTACTATTAAGAATACTTATTTTAAATTTATAATTTATTTAATTCTTTTTAATTAAGGGTTTGTGGGAGGAAAATTTATGATTCCCTCTTACAACATTGAAACAAATGGTTTTTACCATCAGCATACGTTCAGTGGGTACTGGTTGGGATTTTACAAATCATTAGAAACAAATTCATGGAGATGGATTGATGACAGTCCCTTGACTTATTTTTATTGGGCTACCAACCAGCCAAATGGAGGTTTTATGCGTTTTGGAATGGATTGGTACGATATAAGTAATAAAAAGCACTTAGGCTGGGCTGATTGGTACATGCTTTCATATAATTTAGTACTATGCGAGCTTAAATGCTAATTAAATTAAAATAGAAGCATTTAATTTAAATAACATTATTAGTTAATCAGCATGTATCCTAAAAAAGCTAATTTTTATCTTTTTTGATTTTTTTGATTCATTTGCTTACAATTAAAACAAATTTTAGATATCATGTTATCAATAAATAAATAATTATAAAATAATAATATTTTAAAATAATATTTTAAAATTTAAATTAATCAGAATTTTCTTTAAAACAAATTCAATCAAACAAACTGGATTTTTGAAATAAAAAAATAAACTAATAAACAAGATATTAGAAAAAATTCCTTTTTTATTTTCGTTTGAGCGCTTATAAAAAAATTTAAAAAACCACAGATTATGAATTAAGTTACCATACAATACCATTCATTTAAATGTTTCCAATGAAAATTTAACAAAGTCATTATTTTATTTATATTATTTTTTTGATTTTTTAAGTTAAAATTTAATGATTGAGCGCATGAGACCAAATGGAAAAATTGTGCGTGATCAATTTTTTTGTGATCAATAGAGGTATTTTTTGTTAAATAATACGTCAATTAATTCTCTAAATTTCAAAAAGAAAAATGAATTTGATCTATCCAAATTAAAAAAAAATTTATAAATGACGAGCATAAATTTATATAGTGGATCATTCTTTTTTGTAAAATTTTAATAAACTTTAATATTTCTTACAAGTTAATTAAACCAAAATAAAATATATATATTTAATTATCCGTAATTTTAACATCTTCTCTAAAGGAATTTTTTTTTAAATATTATTTCAATTCAATATCAGTTTCCAGCTCAGAAGCTCTTAGTCAAAAATTAATATAGCAAATACATTAATAATTATACATAATAAATAATTTTGCATAAAATAAATACGCATAAGACAACATACAACATTCTTAAAATTTGAACTAAGCTTTTTATTGACCAATTCCAATCTTAATCTAAAATTTAAAATACTCCAATTATTTAGCACTCTCTAATTTATTTAAAATTAAATTTAATAAAAAGTGTTAACAAAAATAATGAATTAGTATTTTTTAATGCTAGAAAAATATTTGTGAAAAATATGGATTTTCTTTTACCAATTTGTCCAAAAATTTCCTTATGTGTCGTTTAAATAACTAGGACTGATGCTGAAATTTCTTGAATTTTTTCAAAAAAATATCATATAATTTTAAGCACATAAAAAAAAAACTTTTAATACGCTTCACATAGTTAATTGGAGGCCAAACTTTAATAAAAAAAATCATAAAAAAATTAAATATTTAAAAAATAATAAATTAAAAAATATTTTTTTACAATTGAATTAATTTTAGCATCTTTTCAAACTACAATAAAATAGACCAGAAAAAATTCACCTCACCAATTGACTTATTCTTTAAAATAGCCCCAGTTTCAAATCAATAATCCTAATTCTATTCTAATTTTAACTAGCCAATTTTGTATCCAAAATTTTTTTTTTTTTTTTTTTTTACTTAAATTTTCTCATAATGAGATTCTCAAAAACTTTATTTTTATTTATTCAAGTCGTTTTTCTATTTTTTAACAAATTCACTGAAAAATTTAAAATTTAACTTTAATCTAATTTAACATTTTGGTTAAAATTATTTAGTTTCAAAAATGTTTTTCTTGTGGCTGAAAGGAAGGACTAAGCTTCCATTCCAACCGGCCAAGGCTTTGCCGAACTATATTTTAAATAAAATAAAATAAATTTTAGCATCTACTTTCATAAAAAATACTGTTCCACAAATATTTTCAAGTTCAGAAGCTGTTAGGCACACATTAATAATTAAACATTAAACTATTAAAAGAGTAGATTAAATATTTTATTGACACAGAACAAAACTGATTTAAAGCGGCAGTAATTATTATTTTTTTACATCTTTCAAAACAACCAACAGACTTATTTTTTTTTCCTTTGAATGTTTTTACTTATCCAGTTCAAGCCATCTTTGACACCTTCGCCATTCAGCGCTGAGCAAGCTTGAATGTTCCATGGTCTATCTCTTATTGTGTGAAGGTTCAAGCCTTCTGCAATTTCGCTAGCTCTCGCAGAATTCATTAGGTCCTGTTTATTGGCAAAAATTAATACTGGGACTCCAATAAGCTTCTCTTCAGCTAAAAGTTCCGATAGTTCCTTAAAAAAAAAAATTAGAGTCAACTATTCTTATTAATTTCACATTATTATTTAACTAACCTCGCCTGTTTCATCAAAACGCTTCCTGTCTGCACTGTCTATAACATAAATGAGCACATCAGTATTTTCAAAATAATTTCTCCAGTAAGGTCTGATTTTACGTTGACCACCAATATCCCACACATTTAGCTTAAAACCTTCAGATTGAACACTTTTGATGTTAAAACCCTGGGTAGGAGTTATGTGTGAGACGTCTTCAGAAGCAAGACTTTTTAAAAGAGTAGTTTTTCCAGCGTTGTCCAAACCAAGTAGCAAAATTCTTAATTCCTGTTCGGGATTTGAGCGTAACTTTTTCAACAAAGACAACAGACCCATTTTGAAGTAGGATATTTTAAAAAAGTGAAATGCGGCTGTCAATTCACGAATTTCTAAATTTTTGTTTTTGTGGCGTGGAATAAAAAGAGTGAATAGCAAATTTCTTTCGATATCTTTGTTTTAATATAATATTTTTGGAACATATTTTCGAATTATTATTTTCATTATTATTTTGTTGTCATAGCAACAAATTTAATATCCAAAGATTCAACTATGGAGCCAGATTCTTTGTCATGTTTGTTATAAACTCTTTTTTTTCAACTTCGCTTCATTTATTAAAGATGATGATTAAATTATTTTATTTTATAACAAAAAAATTGGCGACTTTAAATTTTTTTTAAAATTATTTTAAGCCTTTTTTTTGATGGATTTTGTTAAGTCATTTAATTATTTTTTTCTCTTTAAATAAAATAAAAGTTTTATTAATAAAACAAATTAATTGTTGCCCAAAAGTTTTTTTTTTAATAATTTTCATTGAGCTCATTCATTTAATCAAAATTCTAAAAAGATTAACCAACACATAAATTTTTTGTATAACAATTGAAAAAGATTAAAAACCATAAAAACTAAATTTAATTTTTTTTTCTGTTACCAACACATAATTTTTAAATCAATAAAAAATTTAATTTTTTTTTATCTGTTAAAAACACATAATTGTTAAATTAATTCTAAAAAATCAAATTTTTTTTTATCTGTTAAAAACACATATAATTTAGAGCAAAATGAGAAATAAAATTGAATGGATTTTTATGACCCAGCTTAAGTTTTCCATACGGACTGTACATAAAAAATTGTTAAATATGGATTCCCAGTCCTTGTGTTCGGTTATCCGGAGAAAATTTTTTCCAATATGTTACTTAATTACCTCTCACGAACAAGAAATAGATTATAATTTTTTTTGGACATCATTATTTAAAATTGCAAATTCATTGGATATTAATTTAATTGAGTTAATTGATTATATTTGTATCGATAGTTGTTATGCAAGTGCAAATAGAATTAAATATTTTGAAAAATTTTATTTTTATGTGTTTGTAACTTTTTATTTGAATGAAATTTAGAATAACTTATGTGTTACTAACACTTATATCAAATAAAAGACTTAATTTTTTTTTTATTAATTAATTTTATGTGGTTGTAATCTTTTTTGATAAATAAATATAAGTTTATGTGTCGTTCACATTATTTATTATTTATTTATTTATTTATTTGTTTTCTGTACCGAGCTACAGCTCCTTCAGAATAAGTTAAAAATTAAAAAAATAAAATAAAAATGAAATAAAATAAAATAAAAATAAAATTAAAGTTAATAAAATAAGATAAAAAAAAAAAAAAAGAATTAAAAAAAAAGTAAATAAGCTAAATAAATGAAAATTAAGAATATATAAAATTGGAAAAGATTGTTACATGTGGCACATGTTTAAATAGTTCAAGTTTCAGGAAAAAAAGAAGAAATAGTAAGGTAGCAATTACACAATGGAGTTTGGTAGTCAATATATCTTGATTCGAAACCTTCTTTGTATTCCTTCACCAGTCTTACAACCAATGGAATAGAATGACTCAGTCCTGTCCCAACATATCTCTCACTCAATTCAAAAAGCCGATTCGAGACTGTTAGTAATTTTAGTTTATTAAAAGCCTCATGATGTACGATGTTGGATGGAGTATCATATTTTAACTTAAGAATAGATCTGACTGCTGTATTCTGAATTGCTTGTAGTTTTTTGATATTATTTTCTGAAAATGAATTTAAGCAAGGAAAAGAATAGTCTAAAATTGATCCGACTAAAGATTTATATAAATTTCCTAGTGTGTTTTGATTAAGACCCCATTTTTTGTTTGACAATATCTTAATAATATTTAGCCTTTTATTGCAGCGCTCTTTAATTTCATCTACCAGTATATTAAAGTTTAATTTAGAATCAAATTTAATACCAAGAAACTTGATTTCTTTTTGTCTCTCTATTCTGTTTACATAAATTTTTAAGTTAAGATTATCACTCTCTTTTTTGTACCTAGAAAAGACTACTGAACACGACTTTTCAACTGATATCTTCATTTTCCACTTAATAAGCCATTGTTCTAGTTCGTTGAGGTATTTATTGATCTTATTTTCTAGGTTCCTCTTTTTGTTATAAATGAAGAATGTAACTAGATCATCTGCGAAAAGCAGAGAGTATTCATTATTTGTTTTGTTTCTTTTAGGGATGTCATTAATGTATATACTAAATAAAAGAGGACTAATTACTGAGCCTTGAGGAACACCTGCAGTTATTTGATATTCTTCGCTCAAATGGTCATTCACATTTACCTTAAATGTACAAGAGTCTAAAAAGGATTTTATCCAGTTAGTCAAGTAATGAGGTGGATTTATTTTAATCAATTTAAAAAGTAAACCTTCATGCCAAACCCTATCAAAGGCTTTAGAAATATCAAAAAAAAGGCCGCAAACTCTTTTTTTTCTATTAAATGATTCCACAATTTTTTGAATTAAGAAGAAAAGATTATCTGCTGTTCGCCGGTGTTTCCTAAATCCAGATTGCTCCTGGATAAGGAGTGAATTTTGCTCTAAAAAATTGTATAATCTTGAATATACTATGCGTTCCAGTAGCTTTCCTAAACAACTCGTTATACTAATTGGTCAATAATTTAAAGGATCTTGTAAAGTAGAGGCCTTTTTTTGAATCATAGTAATGTAAGATGTTTTCCACGCTTTCAGGACTCTACCTTCTCGAAGAGATAAATTAAAAAGTTCTATGATTTCTATTAATGAATTTCTAGGTAAGTTTTTTAACATTAAATTATGAATTTGGTCAGGTCCTGATGCCGCTTCATTTTTTAATCTCTTTAAAGTCAGAATTAATTCATTTAAGCAAATTGGATCATTAAAATTAGACTGGTTATAATTCCTAAAGAAAACAGAGTTAGAATTTAGTATTTCGATATCTTTCTCAGTATCAATTAAATCAGAATTAGGACTAAATATTGAAGATAAGAGTTCTCCAAAGCATTTTCCCTTTTCTTCACTAGTTTTGAATTCCCTTTCATTTAAAATCAATTTAGGAATTAAATTTGATCCTTTTTTTGTTCTAAATTTATTTATTTTTTTCCAAAAAGGTCTACTTGTCAGTTGGTTTTTTCCCATCTTCTCAATAAAATCAAACCAATTTTGATTCCAGAATTTTTTTAAAGAGGCCTTTAACTCAGATGTAAGTTGATTAAATTTTTGCTTGAGCTTTTGACAGCGAGTTTTCTGGTAATTTTTTCTTACTTTCCTACGTTCTTTTATCAAATTAACAATGTTTGGCTGAAGACTCGTTTTGTAGATTTTCTGAGAAAGATATGGAATGCTTTTATGTGAAGCAGAAATAATTTTTTCTGTTATTTTATCATTTAGTTGATCTATTGTGAGGGAACTTTCAGTGACATTCACTATTTGAGAATTTAAAATCTCGCTGAATAATTGCCAGTTTGCTTTCTTATAGTTAAACTTTTTAGCTGCAGATTTATTTTCTAATTGATAGCCAATAGAAATCGATGCTTCGATTGGGAAATGGTCACTAGTCATGTCTTGACTATTTAAGACACTGAAGTCGGTAATTTTGTCAATTAATGAAGATGAAACTAAAAAAAGGTCAAGAATTTCAAAGTAATTCTTATTAAAAATATTGAAAGTAGGATGCTTATCATTGATTACTGAAAAGTCTAACTCGTTGATTATTCTTTCTAATATTATCCCGTTTTCATTTTCCCCTACGCAGCCTATTTGCTATGTTCTAGCGTTTAGATCACCACCTAAAATGTAGTTTCTACATGTTTTATTAACTGTTTTAAAAAACTCAAAGTTCAGAAGCACATTGGGTGGATTATAAAGACTAAATACAAACAATTCATTATTCTTTCCTAAGTTCATTTTTATACAAAGGAGTTCGGAATTGAATTCCTCGTAAGAAAAATCTTGTATAAATTCGATTCCTTCTTTAATTAAAATAGCTACTCCTCTTTCGTACTTGTTGCGTGGTTTTGTTAAGAACTGATAATTTTGAAAATCAAGATAAATATTTGCCTCACTCAAATCTATCTTTAATTCATTGAGCAAAACAATGTCGGGACATTTTTGAGCTAAAAATTGTCTAAGAGGTGAACCCTACTAGGTAAATGAAGACAATTCCAGTGTGTAATTACTAACCTTGTTTTAATAAGAGGTTTTGTTCTAAAAATTGATTTATTTGTCTTCTTGTTCATTCTAAATCTTCTTCAAAGCTGTTTTGACTGGAAGTTTGCTGAACAACTTCACTGGATGATTGATCTACTTGACTTGTACATTCAGTTATTGAACTGTTTGAATCAGACTGGAAGGTGTTGTCATTTTCATTTTCTAAGACAACTAATGGCTTCTTTGATTCGTTTTCGGTGAATTCTTTTTCATTTGGATCAGATTCGGAAAATCTCTTGATTTGATTTTTTGTTTGGAAAAAAGCTTCAGTCTCATTCTGATCATTTGAGAGGACATTGACAGGTCTCTGACTTATTGGTAGAAGATCGTTTAAACGGCTTACCAAACTGTCTTCTAACACTGAAGTTTTGAGGTCTTGAGGACTAATTTGTGACATTACGTCATTGAGATTTGATGGCTGATATCCAGGCGTTTTTGGCATCATATTTTCATCAATGTCTTTTTGGTCAGCTTCAATTATTGATTGGGTTTCTTCTTGGTCAATGTAAAGATCATTGTAGTCAATCTTTTTCCTCTCAAGCGAATTTAGCTTTTCAGCAATGGAGCATTTTTGTATTAAGTGTCCTTTCTGATGACACTTTTCGCATAGTTTTTCTTTGACAGGGCATTTCGCTATGTTGTGCCCTTCTTCATCACAAAAATAGCATTTCTGCTTTTGTCCAACAATTGACACAAGACACTTCAAGCCTGACAAGCTTCCAATAATGTTCTCAACTTCTTTTGGAAATGATATTAACTCTTCTGACACCATTTTTCCTCTCCGGTCTATCTTTATATTTTTCTTCAGTGATGCTTTCGATCTTAAGACCATCAATCCGAACAGCGTTAAAAAAAGTTTCAAGTCTATGATTCTCGAAATCAGAGGGCAAAAAGTGAAATCGAAAAGTACAATACCTTCTGAGATCCGGGACTTTATTTGCATCTTCAAGCCTGAAATTGGTTCCATTAATATTGATTTCACGATCGAAGATTTGGGGAACATTTAAAGCAGCATTAAACTCGATTATCCATACTTTGTTTGAAGAAAAATTGTAGACAGATGTGATCGCATCATTTTCCACCTGGTTTAGTACGATATCCAGTGCACCAAATAAGACCTTATGGCTAATCGGTTTGTCTAACCTCTTCAGATTTAGCTTGACCGAATTTTTAAATATCCACCGTTGGTTTTGGTTTGTTTTGTTGAGCGACATTGCCAACACACAACTTTCAACGGTTTTTTAACACGTGATGACGCTATTAATTATATTTGATTTTTCAAACTTACTAAGCCAAACGACAATTTTGAGTTTTTTAAGATTTTGAGTTTTTTTAATCCTTTTCCATGTTTTTTAATCCTTTTTTATGGTATTTTAATCCTCACTCCTCATTCTTTTGGGTAATTAATAAAAAAAAAATTGTTTTCTCATTTGGCAGGTTATTATTCAATTTTAGTGAATCTGGTTTTTGATGTCTCTTTGAACCATCCAGTCTTATCAATAATTAAGAATTAAAAAGATTTCAGCTCAATTGGCTTGGATCTGCCGATACATAACAACAAAAAAAAAGGTGCTCCTGTTAAAACTCTAAAAAGTCTTCAAATTCAACCGTCTGATCTAAGAGAACCAGAAGAAAATTTGATATTCGACGTTGATGAATCAGTTCCAGGACCAAGTAGCAAGCGACAAAAAACTACTGAAAGTGTGAGTAAAATGTGCGAAACGTGTGGTAAACCTTTACAAAAAAAATTTTATTATTTTTGTCCAAAAAATAAATGTAAACAAAAAAAGTAACTAGTTAAAAAAAAAAATTTTTGAGTAATTTTTTGTTCATTTTGGGATGTTTTTTTTTAATTTATCTATTTTTATTAAATTTGGTAATAATTACATTTTTTGTGGTTTATCTATTAAAAATATTATGCAATATATTATTTTATTATGATTTTAATAAATCTTTGCTAATTTTTATTAAAACAATGTCTTGAAACGGTAGAACAACTTTATATGAAACACAAGATATTTTTTATGAAACAGCTTAAAAACAGTAAAATCTGTTGGGAGTTACTCCCATTTTACAATCGGATTACTCGACTTTTGAACAAAAAAATACCACATATTGCAAACAGCTCAAGAACCTAGAGAAAAAGATACACTTTGATCCGATGGAATATAGCACAAAGACTTCAATAGCCATAATTGATCATATATTTTTAGATAAAAATCTTGGCTTGGTTGACTCGGTTAAGTTTGTGTGCTCGCAAATAAAAATCAATATGGTACTAAAATTGGATTACTTTTATCTTTATAAAATTTTAAATGATCTTTTGAGAGTATAATTTTTTACTTAGTAACACTGGTACAATTTTCTTATTTTTTTTTTAATTTAACTCGAATTTAATGTAATTTTTTGTAATTTTGCCTATGGGGCTTTAAACTAATAAATAATTATAATAATAATTAAAACAATGATATTTTTTATTAAATATATGATATGCAAGTGAAAACGTCCTTTTGAAACCGGTTTTGTATTAAACCGGTTATAACAGAGGAATAAAATGAAGATTTTTGACCGAAAAACTTTTTTTGTAAATTTTTTATTACAATTAAAAAAAGTTCAATTCATCTATAAAAAATAAAAAAAAATATTTTTTTTTCTCAAATTTTCTTTTATTCAAAATTGAACCGGTTTTAAATTCGAACCAGTTCTACAAACCGGTTTCAAAAATGAACCGAGATTCCATCAAACCGGTTTCCTACCCCTACACGCGACCGCTCGTTCCTCGTAAATTAAAAGTACCAGTCTGAGAACAAAAGTGAATAAGTCCCTGTGAGCTAAACCACTTAGTTCGCATCAATTTTGAGCTAACTTGGATTGAATTAGATTCCGGTGTTGTTTCTGGTGTTGTGTTTTTTTTTGTGGTGAAATTTCAATTGAAAGTTAAAATTCAATTTTGTTCAATCCGGATCCGTGTTTTAGGGTACGACAAAAATCCGGAAAAAAATCCGTGTTTTAGGTACGTGATCCGGGTCAGGCGATCCGGATCCGTGTTTTAGGGATAACCTAAGTTCCCAAATGACCCAAATCACCAGTCATAAAAACAAGGGTAAAAACATTCATCAATTGTCAAATTCTATCGATACCAGAGATTAATAATTCAAATATTCGATGAACAAATTGAAAAACATTGAGCTTGATTGACAATTTCATTATTTAAATTTTTATTTTAATAAGGTGGCCTGTGAAATATGTTACTTTATTGAATTTATTGTCAAAAAAATTTTTAATTTATCTTAAAAATAGTCCCTGTGTCAAAAGTATCAAAATGATGCTGAATTTTAAGATTAAATTATTTAACATTCAAGAACCCAAGAGGTTTTTTCAACCTTGTTTTATAATTTCTTTTGCTTTTTGCTTAATAAATTTAATAATTTTTGACATTTTTTTTTTAATCTAAAATTTTGAAAAATATTATTTTGTTTGAAAATGTTTTTATTTTTCTGTAGAAAATAAAGTTTATACGTTATGGTCCAAAAGAGCGTTTTTGGACTCACCAGAAATATTGTTTTTTTTTGTAAATAAATTGAAGTTCAAGCTAATTAACCATAAAATTTCAAAATCTACTTGAATTAAATATTTTTTTTTATAAATAAGATTTTCTCATTATTCTAGAACTAAAATTTTGAAAAATATTTTAATTGATCAATTTTTGTTTGAAAATGTTTTAATTTCTTGTAAAAAATAAAATCTATGCGTTATGGTCCAAAAGAGCTTTTTTGGGCCCACCAGAAATAAGGTATTGTGAATTTCAAATACAAATTGAACAAAAATTCTTGATTTTTTAATAAATAAAAATTTAAGTTAATAAAAAATATTAGAAAAAATACTGCAACATAGTTCAACATACTTTGTTGCATCTTTTTTGTCTGAAATAATTTTTCTCATTTTAAAAAATGACAAAAAATAAAGAATCAATATGATTTAAATAGATTATTGATTCAATTTACTAAAAAAAATGAAAATAAAAATTTTATTTTAGGTTAAAAAGGTGTAACAAAGTATGTTGCACTATTTTGCAGTATTTATTCTAATATTTTTTATTAACTTAAATTTTAATTTTTTAAAAAATCAAGAATTTTTGTTCAATTTGTATTTGAAATTCACAAAACCCAGAAATAATGATTATGAGGAAAATCACGACTTTAATAGTTATTTTGAAGATGAAATAAAATAAAATAGTCAACCATGTGATTCATATATAGACTCTGAACTACACGAATTTATACAAAACTTCGAATAATGGAACAAAATAGATTTGAATGAAAGATATCATGAAAGAAGACGGTTTCTGAATGTAAGATATGTTTTAATCCCCATACAAGCAGAGGATCGAGGGTTCAAAACCCGCTAAATGCTTTCAAAAGTTATTCCCAAACAAAATTTTGTATTTGAATAAAAATTGAACAAAAATTTGAAAATTTAAAATTAAAAGTTAATAGAAAATATTATGCAAAATGTGTGTCTCATGAAAATCTGAATATGAAGGATTAAATAAAAAAAATGTTGTAATTTTATTTAATAGTGAAAAACGTCATTTGAATTCTTACTGTCAATTAAATCTTATTTTTAAATAAACACTTTCAAAGTACAAGATTGAAACCTAAAGAAAAGATTCCTCCATTCAAATTCTAAAAAATTTAACTATAAAGTGAGTTTTAAGTAAAAAATTTCTCTAATTACTTTTAAATTATTTGGTTGAAAATATTGAATGTGAAAATAAATCTAATTTTTAATAATTTTTTGTAATTTAATATTAAAAAAAATTTGAATTATTATAACAAATGCTTTTTGTAAATTTAGCTAGTTGAATATTAAACGAAAGGTAACTCTTTAGCTTATCTAGCTTTTTCATCTAAAATCAAAACTGGTTTGAAACCTGTTTTTAGTTTAAAACCGGTTTTGGAACCAGTTCTGTTTTAAAACCAATTTGAATCCGAGAAACCGAGATACCAGTCTTATTTTTGATTCATTTTTATCACAAGAAAATTCCAAAAGAATTTATTAAACAGCTAATATAAGAATGCAATAAGAGACTTAAAAGATTCCTTAAATATTTCCATATGTGTTCGTCTTAAATAAACCGAATAACTGAAAATAAATTAATAATCTGAATTTTTGGCCAACTACAAAACCAACATCACTAATTTAAAAAAAAAAGTTCTGTACCTTTTGTCAAAAAATATATTTTTTATTAACCATCAGTGCATCAACTTCATTATCATTAGTATTTAAAAAATTATTTTAATAATGAATTTTATGAAGTAAAGAGATTCTATTGATTTACCAAAATTATTGTGGTTCAAACTGAGCTATTTAAAAATTTATTTTTAAAGAATTTTTTTCTAAATAAAAAAAAAGCTTAAACATGAATATAATTTTCTAAATGTAATTGAATTAAACTTTTTTAGAGCTTGTTTTTCTTTAAAAAATTGAAATTTTTTTCAAATAAATTATTGCTGTGAATTTAGACCATGATCATATTTAGGAGGTTTCACTATAAATCAAAGCCAAAATATAACAACAAGAATAATTTTATCAGATTGTATATGAAAAATAAAAACAATAACCAGAATAACAAGAGTAAGTGGAAAATCAAAAAAATTTTGATTCCATACAGCGAAATTTCGCTTTATTAAAGAAAACCAGAATCCAAAAATAAATTTAACAAACATTTACTATCATTAGCTATGCCAAAAAATCAAAAAATTAGCATTCTTTTGCTCACAAAAATTCTTTGAATTAAACTTAAAATATTTATTCCATGTCAACTTGGTAAAAGCAAATCTTGATTCTGTTAACCAAAAAAATGTATTAATTAATTCTTTAAAAAAATTGTAGAAATTTTTTTTATTTCTTCAATTTTATTTTGACCAAAAATACAAAAAATATCCCTCTCTATTAATTTTTAAAGGAAAAAAAATAACGAGTATACCTTAGTCGACTATATATATATAAACATTAAATTAATTCATTTTTGAAATAATTTTGAATAAAAAATTATCATTTGAAATTGAATAAATTGCACACAAAATTAATATTTGACAACTCAAAGATCCAATCTAAATATGGTGCTTTTTTTGAAGAAGCCCTTTTAAATAAAAAAACAATTAACTAATTAATAATTAATGGAAGATGAATAATTCCATTAATTTTTCTTTCCTTTTAATACTTTAAATTTGAATTTTTTTTTAAAAGGCTTTTTTTTAAATTTATAAAATATAACTAAGAAAATCAATGCAATAACATTAAAAAATTTTGTTTAATAAAATGTTTTATTTGAAATATCACTTTAATAGTTTAGAAAAAAATATATAAAAAAATTAGATTAAAAGCATTTTGATTTTTTTCAAAATTAAATAGTCCTGTACATTTAGACTAAATAAATTCGTCAATTTCTGGTCAATGTTCTTAAATTTAAAACAATACTAGCAAAAAAAAACTAGGAGCTAATATTCTCAAATCAGATATCAACTTTAATCCTGAAGAGCTAGTTGTATTTGTTGAACTCGCGGCGAGTGTAGTTGTTGCTGCTGCTCCTGGAGCTACGGTGGCTCCTGGAGCCACAGTGGCTCCGGCATCTGAATCTTGTGTTGTGGCTTCAACAGCGGAGTCATCTGTCGTATCTCCTTTTACATTTAAGTCTTCAAAAAAAAAGAAGATTTAAACTTGAAAATTAAAAAAAATCTTACCTGAAGTTATCGCTAAAAGAATGACTATAACAGAAATAAAAAGTTTTTTCATTTTTTTAATTTTTAAATTATGGATTTTCAAAAATTTTGTCGTTCTATTTATATGATAACAGGAGCAAGTTGGTGCCACATTACACAAGGAACACATATTTATTTAACTTTTAAATTAATATTTGCTTTTAGCTTTTGTTTCTCTATTTCAAGTTATTAAATTTTTTTCAGGAAATCGATTTATTCTCCTTAATTTTCAAGGAGTCAATTTAAGTGTTTTTGGAGAAAAAAGTTTTGAACAAATAATTGAGTTTTAATATTTAAAGAGAAATTATTTGAATAAATGATAAGCAACTAGTTAAATAAATTTACATAAAAACAGAATTTGCTGATGTTGTCGAATTACATTACATTTTATTAAATCTTAAAACAGTGTGAAAACACTTCTTGTTACGAAAAGAATTAAAAATAAGAAGAACTAAATAATAATCTTCATTTGAAATTCTTTTGTTTCTAAAATTTTAGAATAAAAATTAATTTTTTTTCCATCAAATGAGAATTTAAAAAATTTAAAGCTTTTAAGATAATTTTTTCTTTTGATTTGTAAAATAATGATTAATATGTTAAAAAAATTAAAATTGATAACAAATATGTTTTGATCCAAAAAATTAAATAGTCATTAAATCTTATTTGATTTTTTTAAAAGGATGCTTCTAATATTTATGGTATGTTAATATTCAACAGCCTTCATTGACACCTATAGATAAATTTTAAACACTGAAAAATAAATGAAATTTTTAGTTAAAGAAACATTTAATTTAAATTTAAAATCATTGAATTAAAAATTTGATTGCGCTCCAAATCATTAACTGTAGTCAGACATATTAATTTAAAGTAAGATATTATAATAGATATTATAGATATTAAAAGATAGATATTATAATTGATGATTTTTGTTTCAAATTAAAGCTGGTAGATTTCTTCAAAAAATAAAAAAAAAAAATTTATTTATATAATTTGTTTATTATCTGATTTTATATTTCAAAAATTTAATAATTTTTAACTTTTTGTTTTATTTTTAACTAAAGTTCGTATTTAATATTATTATTTTTATTCATATTCGCACCAATTCTGGCTTTTGATATTTTTTTTTATTTTTTAATCAGTTTATAAATATTTCTAAATTCCAATTTCATGCAAACAAGATGATTTAATGCGTATTTTTAAATAATTTTTTTTGTTTTATTATTTTATTTTGTACCAATAACAAATTGAAGGCATATTTGATGAATTTTAATGAATTGTAAAGTTTTAATAAGTAATAACTCAATTATTTTTGGCATTTTAAATGATAGAACAAAAAAAATAATAAAAAGATTTTTTTTTATCTAAAATTAGCTGTTTAAATTGTAAGACCTTGATCAAGCTTCTGGAAGCAATTCTAAAAAATGAGCAAACATCATTCTTTATCAAAATTATATTGCATAGATTTAAAGAAATATAATTTAGGTAAATAATTTTATTATTGACTGAATTTTATTTACAGATCCAATTTTAAGCTTAAGGAAAAAATAAAGATTTTTCAGTTTTGATCCATTTTATGTTCAAAAATTCAGAATGTTTAGTTTTTGTTTATTTTTAGAATTTTAAATTTTTTTTACATTATTGATAAGAATTTGCTAAAGTTTTATGAAAAAAAAAAAGTAAATAAAGAATTCAAATTTTCTGAAACCAATTGAACAAATTTCAAAAATTATTTATTAAATTTACATTAAAATCAATTTCTTGAAAAAAATAAAAAGATGATATAAATTTTGCAATTTGAACATTTGAGTTTTTTTATAACAATGAATATAAGCAAAGAAAATTAATTTATAAAAATTTAAAAATAAAAACATTAAAAGTTAGCAGGAAATTGATTTCCTTTTAAATTTTAATTGTTTTGTTAAGCTTTATTATGACGTTCTCGAGTATGAAATTTAAATGTGATTGCTAATTTTAAATTGAACAAGTCTAAATTTGAAAAATTCTATTGAAAAAAGACTTTGTTTCTTTAATTTCCCACTGTCTAAAAACACTTGCTAATGTTTTCTTAATTAAATTCTTTTAACAATATCAAATCTGCTTCAAAAAACAGAAAAAATTTAGAATGAAAGTTAAAAATATATTTTTATAATAATAAAATAAATAAAATTTTTACCAGCCTTTCATGACGAGGGCCTGAATTGATTCTAAAACGATTTCTTAAAAATCTAAAATAGATTAAAATACTAAATATATATTGTTCTAATTACTTAAAAAAATTAAAATGATCTATTGATCTATCTATAATCTAATCTAATTTACCAGAAAAGAATAATTAAGAGGAAATGATACACAAGTTGTTATTCATTTTTTTGAAAAACAACTTTTTTATCATTCAAAGCAGGCTTAGATGGCTGGCTTCATGAGAACAGCAATTTATAAAGTTTTTTGCACTAATTAAATATTAATAAATGTTTTTGGCAAATTAATAAATAGGAATTAATCTCGTTTTTTGATCATACCTGATCACAGTCGAAGCTTTCTTTGGTGTTCTAACTTTAGTGATAAAAAATATAAAAATAAATTAAAAAAACACTGTGATCATGTGTTAAAATCAGAGTTGTTTAAAAGTCCGAAAAAAAAGTCCAAGACCTTTTTTTTTTTCAAAGTCCAAGTCCAAACTTTTTTTTAAATTCAAAATTTTAAAGCCTGGGCTTGGAATTTTGAAAGAAAATTTAAAAAAAAAGTCCTGACTTGGACTTTTATTTTCTTTGCTCGGACTTTTGAGAAAAAAAAAGTCAGTTATTTCAACGAAAAATATTTAGGTAAAAAATGTCTTATTTATATTGAATGTCAATTTAATGAAATTTAAAGAAATTTTTAAAGCTTTTTGGCAATATGTATTTTTGTGCCGCGCTCATAAAATGGTTAATAAAATTACATTTGGTCTTGATGAAATTTAAAGACCATTTATTTTTTAAAAGTTTTGTAATTGTTTTAATTTTAACATTTTTAAATTTTTGATCAACAATAAATTTTTGTGATCAGGCATCTAAATTTGGGATTTTTTGATCATTTACCCGCATCCACAACTTATACAACATTATAAAATAGAAAAATAAAATATCAATTTATTTGTAAAATAAACAAAAAAATTAACAAAAAACAAAATGTAACAAAAAACAGCAATTTATGGCAATTTGAAGTTTATGATCAAAAACGATCGAACCAAGTTTAAAATATTAAATAAATTGCTATTTCTTAATAAAATTAATGCAGAAATACATTTTTTGATTTTACATTCTATTCTAATTAAATCATAAAATGCTCATTTCAGAGTGCACATCATCGAAATGATGGATAATTTTTAGTGGATAATTTTTTGCAGACATTTGCAGATTGTACCTTAAGATTTAACAAAGTATGTTAAATCAAAAAATTTATCTCTGTATTAATATAATTAAACAACAACAATTTATTTGATAGTTTAAGCTTTATTTGATCATTTTGAGCATTAAAAATTGATCAAAAACTTCAAGTTACACAATTTATCCAAAAATTGATTTATTAATTGATTTTTTTTCTGATGAGAATTATATTAGAGAAGCGTGTTATGATTTTTAAAGGATCATAGTCCCAAAAAAATATCAATCATTATCATCATAATTTTATATGAAAAAAATAACAAAATGTAAAAAAAATAGAGTAAAGACTATTTGTTAATCGAATATTATTTAACTGCAATAAAAAAATATTTAGTTTTAGTATTTAAAAGAGAGTCCGATTTGAAAATTACATTTTTTTCTCTTTGATTTGAGAATTCATTGGTTTTTTGCTTTAAAATATTTACTAAATGTTTCCCAGGCAACCAAATTATAAAGAATTATCAAAGAAATTTTATAGAAATTTGTAGAGATTATTTAGAGGTAATCGTACATTTTTCTCCAAAAATTAAAGAATATTATTGAATTTTAACAGGCTAATGCTCCACTCTGTAAAGTCTCATAAGAAATAAAAATTAGAATAAGTAAAGTAAGATTAAATAATAAACAAAAAAACCTTAATTATTAATCCTAATTTTATATTTATTCAAACCAATTTGAGTCAAAAGTTTAACATTAAGCACAAAATATAACAGCTTAAAATAAAAGATTATAAATTAAATTATTTAAATTTATCAGATGATTCAATTTTTAAAAAAATTAACTGAGATAATGATATAATCTAATTTTTAAACTTAAATAAATTTAAAAAAAAACTAGAGCGCCCGGAGAAAGAATTTTAAAAACAAAATTCAACAAAAACACTATAAATTTTGATATTTTTTATCATTCGATAGATTTCCTACAAAATAAAATACCAAGTATTAGATTGAATTCCTAAATTCAAAAGATTTTTTCAAATTTTTACTTAATTAAGTAGATTATTTTCCATCTTTTTTTATAAGGCATAACGAATTCAAAAAGATTTTGAAAAATTAATTTTATATCATTTTTATTAGTTGAAGTAGCCTAATAATTAGCTTACTATTAGAAGTATATTTAAAACTTTTAAATATACTTCTAATAATAAGCTAATGAATTTTGAGGCAAAGAAAATGAGACATCTTAAAATTTAGCCATTTTCTAAAATATCTCAACATTTTTAAATAGACTACAAAAAATCTCTACAATTTTTTTTATAGATTTTTTTTAACTTTAAAAGTATTTTTTTCCCTCAAATATTTTTTTCTTCAAAATTTGGGTCTTGTGAAGTTCAGTACAAAAGAACAGAACAAAGTGTAAAACAATTAAATAACTTTTTTCCAGAGTTGTTTTCAAGTCACAAGTTTTAAGTCAAGTCAAGTCAATGACTTGACTTGACTTAAAATTTTTTTTTAGAAAAAGGCTTGGTAAAGCCGGTCAGCTTGGCGGTCAAAATTTTGGACAGTTTAAAAAATCGGTAAAAAAAAAGCGGGCAGTCAAAGATACGGTCAACATTGTGAAAAAAAAGAGGTTAAAAGATCATAAAAAAATAAAAATTTAAGATAATTAAATATATTTATTGACTTGAAAAAAAAAAAATTTTAAGTCATTAGTTTGACTTGCACCTTTTTAACCTAAAATAAGATTTTTATTTTCATTTTTTTTTTAGTAAATTGAATCAATAATCTATTTAAATCTTATTGATTTGTAATTTTTTGCCATTCCGTACATGAGAAAAATTATTTTAGGTAAAAAAGTTGCAACAAAGTATGTTGCACTTCATTGCAGTAATTTTTATTAACTTAAATTTTAATTTTTTTAAAAAATCAAGAATTTTTGTTCTATTTGTATTTGAAATTCACAATACCCAGACCTTAATATTTGATGCAACTTTGAATGTTGCATTTACAGAATTAAGTTTAAACCTTTCAATTATTCAATTTTTATATATTTTTTTCTGTTCTTTTTATCACTTTGTACTGAATTTCACAGAAACCAAAATTTGTAAATTAAAAAATGTTTATTTCTCTTTTTTTTCTATTTTTTTCAAGGACTTTGAAATTTTTCTTGGGGTTTTAACTATTGCTTTGGATATGTAGTTTTTTTTTTGTTTATTTATTTTCATTAAACTCCTTGAAGGCGATGTAAAGTTATAAGATTAAAAAAAAAAGAAATATATAAATATATAAATAATGTGGTTAACAATTACTAATAATTAATAAAACGGTCCAAAATGTAAATTTGGGTTAAAACAAATTTTATTTTCTGATATTATTTTCAATTAACTTAATTGTCATTATAAAACGGCAACATAAAATACTTCTAAAAAATAATTAAATAAATAAGTATTTAAAAATCGATTTATTAAATAAATTTTTCCTGAGGGGGGGGGGGGGGGGGGGGGGGGAATATTTTAAATCGCATATTTTCGCGGCTAAATGCAAAAAATGCCGCAATTTTTTTTGAATTTCTTTCAAATACTCAAGCAAAAGTTAAAGTGTGCTCAAAAATTTATTTTCATTTATTGTCAAATTCAAATGCCATACAAATTAACATCAACTAATCTCTAAAAAAAATATTTACAATAATATCTTCATCAATTAAAAGCCAAAGGGGTAACAAAATAAGTTCATGAGATCATTCAGTTGAAAATAGAAATCGTGGCAAACTAGTTCAGTTTGCTTGGTTTTGTTCTTGTTCGATACCTTCTATGAATTCTTTTCCTGTACTTTCTAAATGGTCTTTTATAAAAGCGTCTCCTAAAATACTTTCTACTGGTTTGAGTGGTTGTTTTGACCGGCGTAGTTGGTCTTGCTGGCTGAACAAATCCATAGCTATTAGACAAAAGCGGAAAATAATTACTTTGTGGAAACACGTCTGTGAGCTTGGTGTGGACATACAAAATGCTGGACTGGTTTGCTCTGCATTCGTTCTGGTTGACATTTTTGTTTATCAATGGGTTTATCAATCGACCAAACTTATTGAAAGACAGATAAACGTGATTGTTTGAGCCTAGTGAAAATTGATGTGAGCCACCAGCTCGAACTCGATGATGGAACACACAAAATTTGTCCAATTCATTCAGGTTTTTGAGCACAAAAATACCTGAGCGATGAAAGCAAATGTATTTGTTTGTCTGCTTGGATTTTAGAATTGTAAATTTCCTGAATATTAAGGTTTCTATTAGAGTGTAGGGGTCTTTGAAAACCTCGTCAACAGGCACGTCAGCTTTTATGCGAAAGCTACGCAGACTCACGTAGCTTTGACTGCACTCTGATTTCAGGCGAACCATTCGCTGAAGACCATGACGTGACCAATCTCCGTTTAAATCTTTTAGCGCGTTTAGAAAGCGCGTTACCATAAATAGATCACTTCTTGTGTATTGAATGTTAGCCGGAGTTATGTAGGCGATATTTAGGCGCCGAAAATTTGTTGTATTGAATCTTAGTGAGTAGACGTTCTTGAAGCACTCCTTTGAAAAAAATAAAAAATTTTAATTTTTTTGTTCATTAGAAGATTGTTATTTTAATTTTTAAAAAGGACTGTTTTTGAGTAAATGCGATCATTTTGTTCATCTAAAATGTGAGCATTTTTAAACAAAAAATTTAAATTTTTAAAAATAAATTTTTTTTTTAAATTTAAAAAAAAATTTTTTATTAAATTTTTTAAATAAATTTTTTTTTAATTTTTAAAATTAATTTTAGTAATTTTTGATCATGTGAGGTGACCACAAAAAAAAGTTAAATTAAGACTTTTTGGTTTATTAATATTGGAATCGGTTAAAAAAAATTAATAATAATAAAAATATTTAAATAAATAAGTAAATTTAAAAAATATGTATTATTTAGGGAAAAAATTTTTTTGATGATATATCAACTTGTGGAAAAATTAATTCATAGAAAATTAATGAAATGTTACTTTTATTAATTAATAGAAAATTTTTTCATTAAACAAATGTAACATTTTATATAGAAAAATATTTCTAAGATAAACTTTAAGATACAGAATTAGATTAAATTTTTTAAAAAAATATGTTTTTTTAATATATTTTAGATTTATTTTGGAGATTAATTGCTGAAAGAAATAATGAGATAGGAAAAAAACAAAATCATTTTAATTACACTTTAAATTTGGTTTAGATATTTTTAATGATTTAATTATTAATTAAAAAATTTTTTGTATAAAAATTACCACATATTATAATTATTTATTAAATCAAAATTCACTTTATTTTAGAAATAACAAGAATTTTTCAATTTTCCAATTTTAAAAATCAATCAAAATAAAAAAATTACTCTTCAATTATGAAAATTGAACATAAATTTTACACCAATTTCAAAAAACATTTTTGCTTCTTTTTTTTCAAAATTATTCTCTATATTTGTTTATAAACAAATATAAAACAAATTTTTTTTCTTTTTTTCAGTCATCAACCTGAATGATGTTATTTGGTCGTGACGCGTCGTAAATTTTAATTTTTTCGATCTTTTTAAAATAAAATAAATTTTTATTTATTATATTTATAATCTAATTGTGTTATTAAAAGACATTATGTAAATTAAATTTTTAATTGAAAATTTTAATAGATTATAATTATTTGATAGATTTTCTGTGAAAAAATTTTAGGAAAAAAATCCTGCCAAAATTTTTTAAATTTTTTTTAAAACAAAAAAAAAAATATTTTAATCCACATTTTATTCAAAATATTCTCATTTTAGATGAAAATATTTTTGATGAACAGAATGATCACGTAGTCGACACGACCTCTTTTTTGGCATTTAGAACGATTAGTGTGGTATTTAAAAGCTAAAACTTGATTTCGAGGTCAGAAGAATATTTATTAGCAAGATAAAAAATAAATTGTGTACTTACAGTGGTTTGAATGGAGACGAGATAAAAATACAAAAACAGGACCAATTTCAAGTTGTTGACAATAACAAAAACCGAAAATTTAAATTTCTTGATTTTAAAACAAAACATTGCTGATTTAGCAGAAAAGAAAATTAAAATAAAAATAGAATAATTAATTTCATCTAAAAAAAAAAGAAAAAAAAAACTATTGAGCAAGTTTCAGGTATCGGTCTAATTCGAATAAGAGCTTTTGAACTAGATTTAAAATATAACAATTACGTCAAATGCTTATTTGTCTTGGCAAGTCGCGCTCTAGAATAGACTAAGCTTCTTTTCAAAGATTTTTGATTTTTTAAAACGAATGAATTTTTAATTAACTTTATTTGTTGGTTTTATTTTAGAAAAATTCAAATAGAATGACAAGGATTAACTTCGAAGTGATCAATCAGAGTATTTGCGCTCTAGAATTAAAAAAAATGATAGCCTTAGGACTTATTTGAGTATATCTCAAACTTTTGGATTGTAATTAAACTTTTAAAATTAATTAAAATTTTTTGGATGCATCCAATTTTTATGTGTTCATTTATTTAGATTGGCTAATTAATTAATGAACACCTAGTAAATGAACACGATCGGCTTCAATGTACATTCTGGACATTCTTTTTGTGTGAGAATCATTTTAGAAAAAAAAAAACAAAAAAAAATAAAATTTTTTTCTTATCTTTATTTTAAAAAATTTGATTAAATTTATACTCAAAAAATAATACAAATTTCACCATGGAATTTTTTGACACTATTTTTTTTTGCAAATATTATAAAATTGAAAAATGTTTGTATCTTATCTTAGAAAAGATTGTTTAAAGGTTGATGTCTCGACTTTGAATGGCTTTGTAAAGTTTTGAAATAATTAAGTTAAAGAAATAAACTGTTCATTCTTTTTGAACAACTACCTTTATTAATAATTTTATTAATGTAATAATTAATTTGAGGAAAAAATTCAGATTTTTTTAAAATTATTTTCTACTGTTTTAAGAATGCAAAACTTAATATTTTTTTCCAAGAGATTTAAATTAGGTTTGAATCTTAAAATTCAGTTTAGAATAAAGAAAAATAAATTTTATTTTTTTTTCTAAATTAGTTCAAAATTAGTTTTGTGAATGCAACATACATACAATTTTAGAATTACACAAAAAAATTAATAAGATTTTTATTCATGTTTATCTCTTCTTTTGTTCTAAATTTTACAAAGCCCTTGAATTTATTCTTTAAACTTTGTTAGCTGGTGCATTTTAAGCATTACCTTAATAAAACTTCTGCAAAAAAAATTCACAAATGTTAAATTTTAATTTCAGACTTTTTGAATGAGAAGATTCTAGAAAAATAATTAAAAACAATACAAAAGAATACTTAGATTTTTTCACTTTTATTCAGTATCTTTTTGCTCTAAAATTAAGAAAAGAAAGACATCATGGTACAAGTAGTGGAGATATTGTCAGCGAAACTTTGAAATTCTTAATTTAATGCGACTTCAAGTCTTGATTTTAAGACAAAAAAAAATATTTTTTTTTATTATGCATTTGTTGGAGCACCAAGAATTAAGAAAAAAAATATTTGAAAAATTGATTTTTTAGTATTTCGGTTTTTTACTAACTAAAATTTGAGTTCTACTGTTGTAAAATTTTAATAAAAAGGTAAAAAAAAATTAAAGTTAAATCTATTTTATCGAGATTTAGAATTTATAAAATGACAAATTAAAAAGTTTTTTTTGTTTTTATTTTTTTTCTTAATTCTTGGTGCTGCAAATGTTTTTTTTAATAAAATTTAACATTTTAAAAATTGCCTTTATCTTTATTGAAGCAAATTTACTTCAGAAAAAAAATTGAATTAATCATCTAGGATGTCATATTTATAGTAAACATTATAATAAAAAAAGGATATATTTTCTAAAAAATTTTCAATTCTTTCACAACTACTCACTTGTGTATCCAGATAATAAAATGATAAATTAACCAGCCAAACATGGGTCTGCGAAAATATCTCTCTTTTTCTTGATAAGATACTGCTAAATTTGTGACATTTAATTTTCGATATATTTTACCTTTAAAAGTCGCGCAAAAGATATCATATTTTAAAAAATAATGTTATCTTTACTAATTGGTGGTTAAGTGCAACTAAATTTTAAGTCTTCTAAAATTATTTCGTAACACAAAAAATATCTTTGTTAACTGAGAAAAGCAATAAAATTAACCTTAATTTATAAATCAAGTGATAAATATCCAAAAGCATTTGTGAAAAAAGAAAAATCCTCCGAGCCCAAATATACTTAATAATTTAAATGAAAAAAAAATTACGATTCTCTAGGATTTCCTCAAAGCCCTGCTCGTCTAACTATTTATCTTAGATTAAATTATTCTTCTATTACAAAATAATTTACCTTTTTTTTTTATTATAGACCCTAAATTAATTAGTTTCCTAGAAAAAAAAAAAAAAAAAAGCCCTAAATTTGGTGTTTTTTTTTATCAAATTGGTTCTATGCAATAAACGATAATGAGGGGTTAAATGAGACTAGCGGAATGAATTAAAATTAAAAATACCATCACCACTACTTAATTCATCACGACAACTGAATCAATCTTCTAGCTTGTCTTCAGTGTCTGATTTAGCAAAAAATTCACTTAATAATTGTCACTTGAGTTTAATGCTAAATCAATTTAAAAACTATTCAACAAAATTTTAAAATCAGAAAATTAAGTTACATCCTGAATTATTTTTAAACCGGTTCTTGTAAGTATTTCCGATTATTTTTCTAAATGAAACTTTACAAAAATTAATCACATACGGATTCTTTGTTTTAAACGCCATAGCTAAATTTAGATGCGCAAAAAACGTCGCTAGACTCTTGCGGCTTTCGATACCTGACTTAAAGAACCTTTTTTGTTGTGCAAAACAAACAAGAAACAATGCCAGCATCTTTTGAAACCAATGGTTTTCAGAACAAATTCTAAAGTAGAATAAAATTAAGTTTAAGTATTTTTAAAATCTTGAATCTCAAGTCGCTAATATCAAGATTTAACAAAGATAACTAATAGACAATTAATAAAATATTCAACAATTATTTTTTTTATTTTTTTTTTAATAAATTGATTTGGTTTTCTCCAGAGTTTGTCCGAATGTTTAGTTTTATTTAAATGAATGTTCATTAGCCTTCGTTTAAACCCTCATGCTACGAGAAAAATGTTAGAATTTTAAAAATAAATTCGAAATAAAGATTAAAAAAAAAATTAATTAATTAATAAAAAAAAAAAAAAAAAAAAATAATTTAGTTATTGTTACTAGTATTAAAGATTAAATGATGGAAAGAAGTTTTATAGCGTTAATTGTTTTCTTTATATGACAGATCATTCAACAATTATTGCTTTAGTTTAAATTTGATCTATGAAAATTGAGTAAGCCGTGTCCAAAATCATGCATTCATGTTTTTTTTGGTCTTGATTGCCTGAAATAAATGATAAAATAAATCTTAAAATGGTTTGCTCTTAAAATTTAGATTAGCCATTTAGTGACCTAAAATAAAAAATTAGAAGAAACGATAATTAATTTTTTTAAATTTCAAGAATCAAATATCTTTGACTAAACTAAATTTAGATAATTTGTTTAATGTATTTTATTTTTAAGCAACAACAAAATAGATGTCTCTAAAAGCTTAAGAATATTCTTAATGATTTAGTTAAATGTTAAAAAAAAAACACAGTGAAAATCTAAATTTAAAATAATTAACTGAAAAATTTAGAGTAGTTTTTTGAACTAAACGAAAAAATTTAAAACATAAAAATATATTTTTATATGTTTTTGCGACCATATCTACTTGGATTGTATAAAAAGTGTTTTTTTTTTAACACCAAATTTGTAAATTTGTAAGCCGTAATCTTCTCTTACTAGATGGTTAAGTTGAGAGCAATTTTTGTTAAGAGCAGAGCATTTTTGAAAAGTTATATAATAAATTTATCAACAATTCTAGACTTCAAAAAGAATCAAAAGATTAAATAATTGGAAAAAAAATTTTTGATCCTGAAATTTGCTTTAAAAAATAAAATTTTTCTAATTTTTTTTGATTTATTTCTTTTTGATCCTGAAATCTGTTTCAAAAAAAAAAAACAAAATTTTGCAAAAAAATCTAAACGACACTACTAAACTTAAGTACAGGAGATTTTAATTAAAAATTTCTAAAATAAAGATAATTTTTTTAAATATTCACTTATCTTATATTCTTAAAAAAATTTTCGATGAATACTTCTTTAATTTGATTTTAAATTTATTCTATCTATAACATCAGATTTTTATAAATTTTTTTCTATTAAAGAATAAGGTTCTCTATCAAACTTTTAAGAGTCCATAAATTAATTTTTTACCTCCTTTCACAAGTTTTTTAAATAAAGAGTAAATTTGCCACTGTTTCTGACCAAATAGCTATTTGATCATTAGTCATAAAAAATGAGAATATCTGAATAATCTGAAAGCTAATATTTTTTTCTCTATACGTGTTAAAATATTTTGTTTCTTTTTTGTAAATTTTATTTTTTTATATCTTAATCTTCAAGCTTCTTACAAGGAGGTAAATTTTTCCGAATTAAAATAAGAATAAAAAGATAGTGGGTGCTTTATTATGCTTAATTTTTCCTAATTTTATCCTAGGAAAAAAAGCGGAAAATACGCATTATTTCAGCTACAAAGGATTTTTCTAATTTCATTCTGATTTACCAGGAGTCTCTCTTTGAATATTCTTTTCAAAATTTTTAAAATAATTCAATCTTTTTTTAAATTATGCAAATCCAATTTGTTTTCAAAAAAAAATTGAAAATTAAAAAAAAAATCAACTGAAAATGTCTAAAAAAAATATTCTTAAAGAAGAATTTTTTTTTCACTTTAAATACATTAAAATTTTTATGATTTATATTTGTTTTTCTAAATTAATCCTCGATAGTTTTGCAATTAAAATTTAAAAAAATATCCAATCTAATTTTTTTTAAATATTTTCTTTTTTTTCAATAAAAAATCTAAATGTACAAAGCTATAAATCATTTTTGTTAAATGATTTAGAAATAAAAAAAAAATAATTGAAGCTATTACATAAAAGAGTGAACTTTGGAGAAACAAAAAAAATAAAAAAAATGCATTGAGCTATAAACAACCTATTGATAATGCCATTGAATACTGAAATATAAAATCATTTAAATTCAAGCCCCATTTATTTATTATATCATCGGAGCAAATTTTTTGTCTAACAATTGACCTTTGCATTCATATTCAAAATGTTATTCACATATGTCCTGAGATGCAGCAAATTTTGATTGATATTTTCTCTGGACGATTTCATAAAAACAAAATAAGCAATTGCATGAAAAAAAATAAAATATACAAGCCCGACTATCTTTATTTTATATTTAATTAAATTAATCAGACTCAAAACATTTACAAAAGAGAGCCCATGTTCTCTATCGTGTTTTAGTTGTCCCCACTAATTGCTTGCAAATATCAAGCTAATTGATAATTAAAAAATGTATTTGAACGCTCTATTTTATATTTTTTGCTTCATTTCTTCCTTCGTAGTTATCCTAAATCTTTGCGTGCCTACCATACCATGAAGTTTTTGTTGCATGGATTTATCTGATTCCTATTAAGTAATTTACAAACATTTAAATACAAAGCCCAATTCAAATCATCCAAATACCAAGAAAATCTTCACGTTCCTTCTGTCTCATCCTTAATTAAAAATAATTTTTTTTTAATAAAAAAAAATTATTCTTGTGACTTTTTTCAGAATAAAAAAGAAATTCTTGCGAGACTTTGTCACGAGATGATCATTTTTTTAATTCACAAAACACAATAAACTTTCTTTCACTGCTTTTGGTCACAATTGGTTTAAATTAAGAAAATAAATATAAAGACAAAAGCCATAAATGCTTAAAGTTAAATTTCCTAGTCAAATATTTGGTCGGGTCTCTACAGAAAAAAAGAACAAAATTAAAGAAAAAAGCCACTCGAACTTTGAAGCTCCTTGAGCGAATTAATATTTTTATTTTTGAAAAAAGAAAAACAACGAGAAGAAAAAACAAAATTATATAACTTGGAGAAAAGTTCTGGTACTAAAAAACAGTTTTGACCAAGTCCGAATTCTAAGCTAACTAGAAATTAAAAATCTCTTAGAAATCTTTTTAATTTATTTCGAAAGTCACTTGAATTAGAATTTTAAATTGACTGTTAATTGTATTCTTTTAAATAGCTGTTGATATTTTGACCTGTTTTCATTTCGAAATCGATGAAAAGTGTTAAAAGTAGAAAATATTTTTCTAATGGATTTTTAGGCCTCAAAACACTAGTAACGCCAAATGTTAAACTTTTTCTTTCAAGGTGTTTAAGTCAATATTTTTAAAAAGCACTAATGAAACTTTATTAGTTTAAAATTGGCTTTGAATGTCTCTTCAAGATTGCCCTGAGCGTTACACAATAGAAATATGTCGCAAAATGGTTCTAAAACTTTCATCCAGTCAACTTGGTCAAGTTTTTTATTTTTTAAATTTTTTTCAATTGATAATTGGCAAAATGTTATTTATTGTACATTTTTATATTTTTACATTTTTACATTTTTACATTTTTGAGAGAAGAAAATAAAATCTCAAAATCAAAAAATCTAAAAAATTTTCATTCAAGAAAAGTAATCATAAATTCGCAATTAATTAAAAGGGATTTTCCAAAAATTATCCTTGGTTTTTACATTTAAATTTTTCTAAAACTCCTTTTTAAGTAACTGCGAATTTATTATTACTTTTCTTGAATGAAAATTTTTTTAGATTTTTTGATTTTGAGGTTTTTTTTTCTTCTCTCAAAAATGTAAAAATGTAAAAATATAAAAATGTACAATAAATAACATTTTGCCTTGATAATTATATTTATGAAATAAAAACAGAGTTGTTTAAAAGTCACAAGTCTCAAGTCAAGTCCAAGTACGGACTTTAAAATTTTGAATACTGAAGAAGAATTGTGAAGACTTTTATGCTAAAATTGAAAGAAAATTCTGATATATGGCAAATCTTTTGCATTAAACAACCCAAGAGTATATTAATTTTTTGATATGTATCCTGATCTAGAAAATTTAAAAAAAAATTAAATTTTTTAAAAAATTTTTAAGACCGGACTTGGACTTTGAAAAATAAAAAAAAATTTTAGCATTAAAGTCTTCTTCAATCACAATTCTTCTTCAGTATTCAAAATTTTAAAGTCCTGACTTTTTTTTGGGCACTTTTAAACAACTCTGAATAAAAATGCAGTATTTATGATTCAAAAGGAAGATAGAAATGACTGATAAAAATTAATTAGATAGCAATGGAGACAATGAAAAACAAAAAGTTAATTATTGAATTATTTAATCCTTTTTCAAATACATCAAGATAAAAATGTTAAATTTTTCGGAAGCTTAAACGAATATTTCTATAATTACTTTAATCATAAAACTTTATTTTTTTTTATCTTTTTGATAAAGATAAGCCATTAAGACTATTTAAATTTTGCTTTTTAATTAAAAAATAATTGAAAGGCTCAATTTGATATGATCGATTAAGTTAAAAAAGAATATTTGACAATTTTTAACTTTGAATTTGGAGATACTTAATTTTCATTTTTCGCAGTTTGAATTTTTTCAATCTTGATTTCGACAAAAAAATTCTTTTATTCAAAAAAATAAAAATATGTTGACTATTTCGACAATTAAGAATAGGTATAATGAAATTGCAAACTATTTTACTTTTTTAATAGTTTACCATTTTTTTTTCATTATTTTTCATACTTTATCAATTTTTTACAACTATTGGATTTAAAACAAAGAAGAAAGACATTAAAAATAAAATAATAAATTTTAACTATTTTAAAATTGATATCTAATTATTTCTAATTACATAATTATTTTACAAAAGGATATAAATATTTAAAACAGTGGTTAGTGGATTTGAAAAATGATAAATTCATTATGGGACAAACAATCACAATTATGGATATTTTTTAGTTGAATATAAATTGGCTGAGTGGTTTCAAGAGCGAGATTTAGGCGTTGTTTTTAGTAAAGATTTGGCACTAGAAAGCAAAATACGCACTTAGTATTATTAAAGGTTTTGATTTTTTTATGGTATCAATTTTTTTTTGGTGATAAAAAAAAATTGGTTTCTGATTTTCTCTTTAATAAGGAGTTAAATTTAATTGACATTTGGATTGGAATTAAAAAAAATAAAATTCATTAATAATGAAAAGAAAGAATACTTAAATATAATAATAAAATTTTAAAAGTTTTAGATTAAAGTTAAATTTTAAAATTTAACTTTAATCTAATTTAATATTTTGGTTAAAATTAGTTAGTTTCAAAAATATTTTTCATGTGGCTGAAAAGAAGGACTAAGTTTCCATTCCAAACGGCCAAGACTTTGCCAAATTATATTTTAAATAAATAAATATATAATAATAAAAAAATTTTTTGACTTTTTATTTTATTTTGAAGGAGCTTTAGCTCGGTACAGTAAACAAATAAATAATAAAATAAACAACAGAATCATCAATTTTTATTTTTTTTTTTTTTTTTTATCAATCTGAATGAGTTTTAGCTCGGCACAGATGATTGAATAAATAAATTTTAAATCATCATCAAGTTTCGAATTTGTAAAGCCACAAAGCTACATTCAAAAATAATAGATAATATTGATGGTTCTTTATTATTTATTTATTTGGGTGCCAAAAGGCCGCAAATAAGACGATCGAAAAACTGGATCATATGTCATGGATCTCCAACTCTACTTTTACAAGAAATTTACATTTTATTAAAAAAAAAAATAAAAGTATTTACAATATTACAATGCAATTTTTACAATTTTTTAAAAAAGAAAAAACTAATTAGCAGCTAGTAAAAAACTAAACGTTTTACATAAATTGATTTGATTAATAAAAAATCACAAAATTTGATAACAATTAAAATATGATTCAGTATTCTATTTTAAGCAATTCATTCAATCCACTTATTCTTTTTCCTCCCGTACACTTCAGCATTTCATTAATCTGCCTATCAGTATCACTTTTTGATTCTTTATTTTAAACGCTGAAGAAATCGAAATAAAAATAAAGTTGAGAAGAAAAAAAATAAAACCTTTTCAAGAGTTTGATACCACAGAAACTAAATTAAAACATATATTTATTGAACAAAAGTGGCGTATTTTCTTTAAAATTTTAATTAAATATAATTGTTTAAAATATTTCAAAAACTAAATCTAATAAAAAAAAATAGGGTAATTATTAGATGGTCGTTCAAATTCCGTGATAAATTTATAATTAAGAAACTTTAAATTAACTAGGTAAGGTTTAGTTAAGAGTATGAAGTACAAGTTTGGAAAACATGTTTTAAATAAATGTACAAATATTATCAAAAAAGGGTCTTTTTCTCTTTAGTGACCAAAAATTTTTTTTGAGATTGGAAATCAACGTTAGTCACAAAACTTGTGACCAAAATTTTTCACCTAATTCATACTCTACTTTTCACGTATTTAAAAAAAATTGATAAAATATAATAAATTAATAAATTGAGAAAAAAATTGGTCATAAAAAAATTATTACGAATATCTTTTTGCTATTTTATAAAAAAAGACATTATAAAGTAGACTCTGTAAATCTGAAAATTAGAAATATTTTTTCTAACTTTTGGTAATTTTTTTTTTGATCATCAAATTTTTAGTTTGGCATTAGTCATATATTAAAAAAAATTTGTAAAAGATCGCAAAGAAGAATGACAGAAACCATAAGTGAGCCAAAAAATCTCAAATACCAAGGCTCCTTTTTCAAAATCTCACCTATTTGGAAGAAAGATAAAAAGCGATCTAAATGGAAAAAAAAATAGAATTTGAATGGAATTTTCCCCTCAATCAATAATCTGGTCTTTTTTGTACCAGAACCAATAACTTCAGGCTAATTAAATAATTATTAAGTCCAATAAACAACTTATTTAGCAACAAAATTGCAAATTTTTTGGAATTTTGGAACCAAGAAAAGTTGATCAACAAGAATCAGTAGATGATTAAAAAAAATGAAATTTAGTTGAGCAAATTCTTGCACTTCATTAGATGTCGTCTTTTTTTGTTATCTGTTATCTACAGTCTTGTTTTTATAAATTCAATTAAATGACGAATAAATTTAATTTTTAGAATGTAATTAAAAAGCTTCAAAAAATACTTTGGAACTCGTGAAACATGAAACAAATTTTTTAAACTTTTAAGCATTTTGATAAAGAGCCAGCCACTCAAGCCTCTTCAAATTTCACTGATATATAAATCTAAAGTATGATAGTAAATTTGGAAAAACATTAAATAATATTATTGAGAAAAACATGAAGTCGACAACAGTTTTTTACACTGTTTTGAGCCTCTTCATTGGCTTGAGCAATTGCTTAGATTGGTTCCACAAATGTAATTTGCCAAAAACAGTTGAAAATTTTCAGATAAATAAAGTAAATTTTAAAAAGGTTGAAAAAAATGCTCTTTTCTTTACTAATTTTATTAATCAAGTGTTGTTAGAAAATCTCTGAAAACAAAAACAAGATTATTTATTTCAACTTAATTTCATTTAAAAATTATATAATTTGTTTTTTTTTAAAAGAGTATTTGCACCATTTCAACACTTAGCATTTTCTAATTTTTAAACTCATTTTAAGATAATTGGAACATGGTTTATTTACTTGCATTCACAAGGAACTCTTATTGACCATTTTAAATGCATGAAAACAATCTACAAACCAACAAAAGAACCCAATGTCATTTTATCAAACTCAATTGCTTGGTCGTAAGTGAATATTAAATTTTGATTAGAAATTCTCAAAGGACAAAAATTGAGAACTTTGAGTTTTTCTTGTTAGTTTAGAATAAATTATAGCTTTGTCAGATTTATCAAGGCAAGCTTCACAATAATTTACAATTATAAATTCCCTGCTGAAGGGTTTCTTAAAAAAACGAGGCCCAATTTAAAATTCCAAAAAAAATAAAAATTCAACTTTCATATAATGGACCAAAATTTAAGTCACAATATACATACAATTTTTGTTTTGATTGTAAAGGGTGGTAAAAATTCGCCTCAATTTAATATATCTTAAAAAAACAAAATCAAATGGTTCATAGAACTATTAGTTTCAAGAAAGATAAAGCCCATACCAATGCAAAGATCGGTTCATCAATTTATGGTTTGAAAAAACTTCTATTTAAAAAGAGTTAGCTAACTTTTTATTGACCTCGAAAGTAAAAGATTATATTTGAAAATTTCAAGAAAATATAACTTTTTATTTTCAAATTGTTAAAATGTTAAAAAAAAATATGTTAGTTATTAATTTACATGAAAAAAATTCTTATTCTATTTAATAATATTAAATTACAACAAAATTTGAGACCTAGCTTAATTCTATTCATTGAAAATATCATTTAAAAAAATGAAAAAGACTAATTATTTTTCATTCCAAGCATTAGTTTTCGCTTCCCATTTGGTTTCGTCTTTTGATTTTTTGAAATTATATCCCGAAATAAATAAATACCGAAATTTTAATTTGATTTTTTAAATCATTTAAAAATATTAGTAAAAATGTACTTTTTTAGTAGAACAAATTTTTTCAACTCTTGATTCTTACTTGTCATCACATTTGCTAAATAATTCTTGTTCAGGACCATTTAATTCAATATTTTGATTTCAATAAGTTTTTATTCAAACTGAAGAAAAATAAATAGAGAGTTGAGAATTTATCACACATAAGAAAATTAAACAAAACCAAATTTATAAGGGAAATTATAAAAAATAATTTTTTTGTTCTATATTTTTAGTGATACAATCAATAATTTAGATACAAAAAAGAATAAATTACCAAAATTAACAGTACCTAACTGTAAAGAACTATATTTTTGACTCTCTTAGACTCTCTTAACTTGATTCAGCTTGTTTACTTGTTATCTATTTCTTTTTATTTTATTTTCTTTAACTTCAAGTTTCTATCTAAAATCTAAGTCACTTTTTTTATTATTTTTTTATTAATTATCGAGTATTTTACTAATTTTACGCATTTTAACTTTTATCAGACCTGTTTTAAATTTCATATTTGTTCTCTGAAGTAGCTTAGGCTCAAACAGAAATACAAATAAAAATAATAAAAAAAAATTAGAAAATATTTTCCGATTATCTAATTCCATTTTACCATTGCTTGCTTTTCTTTGTCTCGTGAGGTTTCACAAGACTAATTGGAATTTTATTTCTCATGTATATAAGATCTATAAGAATCTATTATATTTAATATCACTTTTAAAAATTAATTTTCAAATTTCTTCCTGGCTTAATTTAATATATTAAATTTTAACTAGTAATTTTTTTATTTTATTTTTAATTTCTTCTCTGTACTAAATAACAAAATAATGAGTTGAAAAAAAAGTAGGCTTTTTTTTACTCTATTTAAAATAGGGACTGAGAATTTCTTTGGAAATTCAACTTAAAAAATTGTATTTAAATTTCAAATAAAGCTTTGTTTAAACAATGTGGGTTAGCTGCTTATTATTAAAATTGCATAATTGTAGCTAAAAATATTTTTTATCAAAAATAAAAATAATTAAATTAAACTTTTTGAATTTTGAATAGAAATAAAAGTTTTTTGTGTAAATTTTCTGGATGTTAGCATATAATTAGTCATATTGATTAAGCGTTAAGTACTTTTCTTGCTATTTTAACTTTAATATTTTATTTTATCTGAACTTAAAATTTTTAAATAAATTTTTTCTATTTGAATCTGAAGGAGCAATACAGAAAACTAAACTAACTCTTTGAAAGTTTTGTATGATCAAAGTTGGTAGTCAGATCTTGAATTAATTTTAAAAATTAATTTCAATATATTTTTCTTTATTTAAAAACATTTTTAGAATACATCGAAATTAAAGTTCAAAAAGATTTATTTTACATATATTAAGAAAGATAAATCTTTTATAAAACAAGCATCTTACTTTGCTTCCAGATGTTTAAGAAAAGATTCGAATTGAAGCGCTCATAAAGTGATTTTCTAATCTTTCACAAAGAAAGCTTTTAATTTGGTAAAAATAATGAATTAATAATTGACAAAAAAGAAAAATATTTAGAATAAATTATTAATTATTGCATTTAAAATAAATAATTAAAAGGACGATATTCCAATAAATGACAAAGCCATTCTTTAAAATACTGAATTTATTTTTTTTTTATTTTGTTAATTTATTTGATATAAAAATTCTTTAAAAATCTCTTAGTTTTATTACTCAGAGCCATTTAACATTTTTAAATAGATTAAAAAAAAGTCATTAATGTATTTAGATCAAATCTAAATTTTGAGGCTGGCCATTAGATTTTATGATAAAAAAACGGTATTAATATTTTCAATCAAAAAAAAAATTTGAATTATTGTAAATTGTTATTATTTATCTCTTTTGTTCTCTTTGTATTTAAAACTTTTTTTTTCAATTAAATTTGTTGATCTTTGTGAAAACCATAATTTCCCAGACTGAAAGTTCTAATAAATTTTTGACAGTACAAGTCAGATTTTGACTTTGGTGACTTTAAAAAATTTTTTTTAATGAATAAGTAAATATAAAAATTTAAATGTTTGTTTTGATTACTCGGTTTTATTTTATTTTAGTTCAATAAAAAAAAAGAATTTTAAATTAAAATTTATTTATTTAATTTTAAATTTAATTTTACTAGCTTTTATACAAAATGGCTGGATTATTCAATAAAGAATTATAATGATTATGAAAATAAAATTGGAATTTTGTCTACAATGAACAAAAGCGATCGATCTATTGATCTGTGGAATGAAAATATTAATTATTACATTATGGATACCGATTACAATTCGTACTTAATAGGCTATTTTTGTTCATATAAATATTTTGGCTTTGCGTCCGAGCAGAACTATTATGTGCTCACAAAGCAGAAAGAAATGGATCCTTTTTTGGAAAAACGAATACAAAATTTACTAGACACTTTAATTCCAAGTAGCATTGTGATGAAAAAAACTGATTTCAATGATTGTATCGGTTCTCCATGAATTAAGCAGTGGTATCAAAAAAAATTGGAAAAATTGATTTTTTAGCTTTAGAATAAATATTTGATTGACCACAATTATCTGTCTTTTTTCTTAAATTTAAATTTTCAATTTTATTTATCAATAAACTAGCTTCAATTTTGTTCAAGTCTATCGAATAAAATTGATTAGACTTTAAGCCTTTTTGTACCAGGAAAAATTTGCTATAATAAACTAATGACTTGACACACTGTTCCAAAGTTGTCTCATTGAATATCATTCGAGATAGCTTTGTGAAGCATTCGACAAAGCCTTGATAGCCTAACCCAGCAAAAGCATTCTGGTTCGAATCATTAACCCGTTTTTTGGTGTTGTACATGTCCCATTTCTTGCTCAATTCAAAAAAAATGATGTCCAAATTATCACTTGATACTGATCTATTCGCAATATTACAGGACCTTGAAAAAAAATTTTAAATTTATATTAGAAAGGTATACAGAAAAATTTTAAATCTTGAAATTGAATTTAAGTGCGATTTTTCACATATTTATCCCTTGTTTTTTATTTTAAATTTTTTTATTTTAGTTGGTTTCACAAAAATTTTAATCAGAAAAAAATTGAAAATTTCTCTTTAAATATTTTTTCTTTTTAAAATCATTGAACAATTTTGAATTATTTTAAAAATAAAATTGTCAATTAAAACCTTTTTTGTTATCTTCAAACGAATTAAAAATTATCATTCGCATCGCAAATTATTTAAAAAAATCCTAAAAAAAAATCTAAAAATGAACATTTAAAGAT
This sequence comes from Brachionus asplanchnoidis, assembly GCA_025491095.1. NCBI lineage: Eukaryota > Metazoa > Rotifera > Eurotatoria > Ploima > Brachionidae > Brachionus > Brachionus asplanchnoidis. Next base: position 419,323 of record JAILYF010000050.1, on the reverse strand, counting down.
TGAAAATAAAAAAAAATTTAATTTGGCCTAATTCGTCAAACCAAATCAGTCATGTAAAATTTAATGGAAAAGTGACAGATAATAAACTTGAGCTTTGCAACATTTTTAACTGTTTTTTCACTTCAATTTCTTCTTCGTCAAATATATCAATTAAAAAGGCAGAAAAATTTATTGACGAACAAATCGAGTCAAATGATGAATATCAAAAGTTTAAATTTAGCTTTGCAACTGCAAATGAAATAAACGACCTTCTAGATAACTTGCCAACATCAAGTGCGCCTGGTATATGTGGGATACCGACAAGAGTTCTTAAAACAGCTTCTACCAAATTAAAAACCTTAATTGCTTATCTATTTAATTTTTCAATTTTAACGTGCTCAATTCCTAATGATTGGAAAACTGCTGTTGTAACACCACTATACAAACAAAAGGACCAAATGATGATTTGAACAATTATCGTGCCATATCTATTCTTCCGCCAATAGCAAAGTTATTTGAAAAATTATTACACAAGCAAATTATCTCATATCTCAATGAAAACAAGATTATTACCGATAACCAACATGGATTCAGGTCGAACCATAGTTGTGAATCGGCTTTGCATGAATTAATTTCTGAAATCAACATTATAAGAAGCAAACGATCAATAGGATTATTATTGTTCATTGACTTCAAAAAAGCGTTTGATACCGTAGATGCTAACTTACTTTTGCTAAAAATGAAAAAATATGGTTTTTCTGAAACTGCGCTACATTTATTAAAAAAATCATATTGAGTGTAGATTGCAATATGTTAAAATTGACAACTACTCCTCAAAAGCTCTTGAAATTAAACTTGGTGTACCACAAGGAAGTGTACTTGGTCCGTTACTATTTTTAATTTTTATCAACGACATGGTACGCTTTTTAAAAGATTTAATGATCAAGCTTTTTGCTGATGATACTACAATCCTAAAAATCGGTGAAGATCTACAGTCACTTGTTGGTGACTTTAAAAATTCAATTAAGAATTTGATCATCTGGTGTAAATTCAATCGCATTGACATTAACTGGCTAAAAACAAAAATAATGCTTGTGTCAAATAAAAGAAATTTAACTTTTCCGAAATGGGTTACAATAGACAGTAATGATATAGAAGTTGTTAACTGCTTTAAATTATTTGCTGTTACAATTGACAATAAGCTTACGTTTTTAAAATACGTTTCAGACTTGAGAACTTCCATCAATAAAAGAGTTTATACAATCGAACGTTTATTTTATTTGTCTCATAAAGTCAGACTACAATTTTTCAAATCTTTTTTACTACCGCACTTTGATTATTGTATGTCAATTTCAATTTATTTTCCGAAAAGAACACTCCAAAAATTGGCTAATACTTTTTATCGCTGTTTATATAAATTATTGAATCTAAAATTTATGGGTTACAAAGACAGAGGATTTCAACAAGATAAACATCGAACTCAGCAGATTTAACCTTGATTGCATTCAACACAGAATGATAAAGAGAATATCACGATATATATTCAACGTGGTTACCAATGATAATGGACCAATCAGCTTAAAAACTTGCTTTACAAGAAATAATTGTAAACTTTACAATTATTATTGAATAATTTTTGAAAAATTATTCCTTTTGTCCTCAGAAACAAAAACCTGTTTCACATAACGGCGAAAGGAAAATTTAATGATCACATGGAAGATACTTTTGTATATTTTTATTCGAAATTTATTAATCAATTTTTAATTAAGGACCTCGAATTAAATTATAATCTTTTTTGTCATAGAATTGAAAATAATATTAATAATATTTTTGTAAAATTTTGTACAATTTTTACCAAGTTTGATCTGGATTTCAAAATATTTTATTATTTAATTAAAACTAATATTACTACTTTTAATCAATTTTTATATTTATTTATTTTTGAATAAATGGATTCAATAGACCTATATTATTATAGGATTGACAAAAGTCTCTTCGATTGAATTGAATAAATAAAAACATTTAAAGATTGAAAATAAAAAAAATTTAAGTTGGCTTTAAATTGTTTTTGTAGCCTAAATTACTTTTTTCATCAAAAAAATAAATTTACTTTAAAAACATGCAGCATGCATATAAAAAAACGTTTAATAAAAAAGCAACTTTTTGAACCGACTCTTTTTTAATTAAGAAAACATTTTTGCATACTAAAAACCCTTTTTGTCATAAAAAAAATATCAATAAAAATATTTCTAAAATAAATAAAAATATTTCTAAAATTAAATTGAAATTTTTCAGCTAAATCTAAAATACGCCGAGTAAATTAGGGTTTAGAAACCAGCTGAGATCAAAAATAAAAAATTGACTAAAACTAATTTGTAAAAACTCGAATGATCCAATTTATTTTAAACAAAATATTTAAATTTTTTTCAAGGACTAACAAAGTTTTTTAAAATTGAAAAAGTTTATTTTTTTTTAGATAAAGTTATTCTATGGTAAATGAGCCTAACCGGGTGACCTATTATTTTTATTTCATATTTCGCACTCATTTTATTCAAAAACTACAAAAATACTCACCGAATTAGACCAGTTTTTTCTAGTCACCCCTTTACATCCTGCGGTTTATTGGGTGAATTAGGTTAACCCAGTTACCCCTGATTTTGTAAATATTTAGCCCGAGAACTAACCTCTTTTTCAGGATATTCACCGAATTCACCCAATTAGCTCAATAAAAATTAAAAAAAGGATTTTTTGTTTTTTTTAATAATATGAATAATTAAAATATTCTTTATTATTATTCTTTTAAATACACGCTACAACATAACTATTTAGAAAAAAATTTAAACGAATTATTAACGAATTTAAAATGAATTTTATGCTTGATTTTTTTAGTTTAAAAGATTAGTCGAGACATACGTCACAGTGAAACTCTTGCCCTTAGTTATTTCTAAACTTTTTCGGTAAACATTCAAAACAAACCCAATACTTTTTTTTCTAACTTCTTTTTGTTTATTTTGATTCATTTTTATAATATATTAACTATTTTTGATAATACAGAACGAATATTTTTATCAAATAAAATCAAATTATTTTTGTAGAAAAAAAAAACAAACTTTTTTGAGAAACAAAATTTTAAATTTTTCATGAAAAATGGCGTCAATGTGATCATTTTTGTCTTTTAAGTCTAATTAAGTTAAATATTTTATTTTTAGGGGCAAATGGGTGGGATTTTTGGGTATTGAAGTGAAACCTCAATAAACTCTTAAACCATAAAAAATAACAACATTAGACAGCGGACCCATCGGCAATCTTAAAATTCTAGTAAAATTATTTTCTACTAATTAAGACCCGCTGAAAACGATAAGCAAATAAGGTCGGTTTAAACTTGTTCCGTCATCGGATCAAAAATGGTCAAACATAATTACTAATTTGAAAAATTCTGCCGAATTAGCCGAAAAAAAGCTTTGAATTAAAAAAAAAAAGGTTTAAAAATTTTTTAAAAATATTTCATATATATATTTGGATTCCTCTCTTCAAGATCTACAAGAATATGTGGGTTGTTTAAAAAAAATAAATAAAACGACTGATATATTTCGGTTTTTCAAATTACGTCACCGAATTTACATTAAATACATTTAGGCTGTGTTACCATATACAACTTATTTAATTTTATATAGATAAAAGTAAATTTATGCATGTAAAGTTTAATTGGTGATTAAAAAAGTAAAGGCTTTAAATTTTTTTCTCAATTTTAGAAATAAAAAAAAATTCTTTATAAAATTTAGCATCATTTGAGACTAAAATAAAATTATTTTAAGCATCGGGCTAATTAAATGCTTTCTAAAGAATAGATAAATTTAAATATATGAACACAAAAAATATAAAAACTAATAATACCTTATAAAAAGTCGGAAATCGTCGTGGGTCATTATTTTTAAGGAATTGTGAATGGTAAAGAATATAAATAAGTCGGCAATGCTCTCTTGTATGTACAATCGATTATATTGACTTCCTAGATTATTATTCGGAAATATATTTCTCAAATAGCTGGCTGAAGTTAAAGCTGAAGAAAAAGTAGATGTTTTGATTGCATTTTTAGATGATTTTAGTGAAGATATATCTGAGTTATCTGTGTTGTTTGTTCGCGGTTCTGAGCTAACAGATCTTAGCTTTTTGATGTAAGACTGTGATGGCTTTGAAAGCAGTGGTATTTTATCAAAATTCAATTTTTTTAATTTCATTGAGGAAACTGAGCGCTGTTCTATTCGTTGTTTGACTAAATTTTTTCGGTGCATTGCAGCCTTTTCCGCTTGTTCTTCTTCTTTTTTCATTTTTTCTCTTCAAATAATTATAAATTTAATTGTTTACAAAAAAATACAAGCTCTTACATCATTTCCAGTTTTTTTTTTGGACATGCTAGCTTTAGAGTTTCAAGAACAAGTGGTTTTTTGATCTCGACATCAATCGGACTAGGCAAGGTCATGATTCTGCCATCTAGAGTTTCTGATTCAAAATCTATTCTCAAACTGGGATTACAATTTACTTCCAATAAAACAGGCTTCAAATCTTCTTTTAGCAAGATGTCGAATCCGATTATCTTAAAAAATTTAATTTAATTTTATTACAAAAATATTTATAAAAAAATTATATCAAGGCGAATCGTCTTGTTTAGTCCCTCGAGTAAAAGAAGAAGAAAGAATAAAACAAATGAAACTCAAAACGATTGCCGATTATAACTATTTGTTTTGATTTTTTTAAAGATTAATTATCAAATATGATTGAATTTAATTAATTCTAATTTATAAATTAACGTAAATAAATGACGGCACGTTACTCGCTTATTTAACCGGACGGGTCTGTATCTTATATTTTAATTAAAATTCTGGAGTAAAGGAGAATTTAATATTTTAAGCCATTTATAAAGGCTAAAATTCAGCTTTATTCCAGGAGTAAAGGCTGAAAAATAACGGACATTTTTGAAAAATTGTGGAGTTAATTTTGAAAATCATTAAAGTCAAATTTAGCTTTTATTCTAATTTCAAAAAAAAAAGTTCGGTTTTATTCCATATTTAATTAAAGTTTTGTCAAAGTATATCAAAAAATTTTTAATTTATTTTTCGAATAATTTTGCCATTTTCGTCTCTTGGCAAAGGTTTTCGACCTCTTTTTTTTGCAATTACCAAACCATTTACAATCGAATTCGACGCTGCAGTAGGTGCAGTTGATTTATTTTGATTTCTAATATTTTGATTGTTGTTTATTTGTTTTTTCTTTTTTTATCGTCTTCTAGAGCATCAGTAACACCTATGTCTTCTTCATTTATCATTTTTCAATTTTTAGCTTAAGCGATGTTTTTTATTTTAAAAGAAAATTTTTTTTAATAATTTTTAAAACACTCAGTTTTTCATATTGGAATAAAACCGAACTTTTTTTTTTGAAATTAGAATAAAAGCTAAATTTGACTTTAATGATTTTCAAAATTAACTCCACAATTTTTCAAAAATGTCCGTTATTTTTCAGCCTTTACTCCTGGAATAAAGCTGAATTTTAGCCTTTATAAATGGCTTAAAATATTAAATTCTCCTTTACTCCAGAATTTTAATTAAAATATATTATAACATGTCGGGTATTGTCTTAACTCCAATAGTATAAAGAAGGAACTACAGTTTTATTCCTGGAGTTTTAATCAAGCGGTTACGGTATTTGTGTTTTTTAAAATAAATTAATGACGAAATATTAGAAAAATAGGTTTTTCTTAATTTTAATGGATATAATCATTATTTGTGTTTTTTTTTTAATAAAATTGTGGTATCAAAAATGAATTCGCGCTTTTGGAGTAAGAAATTAAAAAAGAAAAACATTAAAAATGATTACTAAAATCAACAAAATAATTCCTGGTCTATAGACCTGAAATTATTTCTTGAATGCTTTTTATTTTTTTAATTTTATTATTTTTGCAATATATTGCAAATGATTTAGAAGATGAAATTAAAAATCAAAGTGATGAATAAATTAAAATATTTATTCAATTTGCGTCAGAACTACCAAATAATCATTCAAAAGAATTAATTTTTAAATTTGTAAGATTTAAATTTTTTTTTGAACTAAAAAATAGAGCGTTAATATTATCAAATCACAAAAATAGTATGAAATATCATAAAAATAGTAAATTATACCACTAATTTAATAAAACGACCACAAATTAAATTTTCAATCAAAAATTCAGTTTTTTTCCACTAATCTAGTTACAGTACTAATTTGAAACGTGGATTTTACGTAAACTTACGAAAATTTACGTAAAATAAGGTAAACTAATGAAATTTTACGTAAATTTACGTTCGTAAAATTACTTTTAAAAAGAAAATTTACGTAAAATCCATGTGTCAAATCAGTACTGTATATTACCAATAATTTTTATTTTATACAATATTTTGATTACAATTACCACAAATTTAATAAAAATTATTAAAAGAATTTTTAAAAATTACAAAATAAAAAAATTATTGCTTTCATTTAAAAAAAAAATATTTTTTTTTTAATTGCGTGTCACAAATTTTGAATTTCTTGATATTTCCGAATCTTTTATTAATATCATTATTATCAATTTATAATCCTCTAAAATAATAAATTGTTTATTTTATCATCTTTCAAAAATAAGTCAACTCTTATCAAAAAAATGCATTTTTAGAGGATCGATCTTGATCAAGTTTAGTCCGATGTACTCGAACCTCTATATGAAATTAGAAAGCGGGGTAAAGCGATCACAAATGATCTACACATGTAATTTGAAGACTTAAATAAAAAAGTCAAAAAAATCAAGGAAAAGATTCGGAAATATCAAGAAATGCAAAATTTGTGACACGCAATTGAAAAAAAATTTTTTTTTTTTATTTTAATAAATTTAAGCAATACTTTTTTATTTTGTAATTTCAAAAAATTACAAAATAAAAAAATTAGTTTGATAAATTTTATTAAATTTATTGTTTTTGTAATCAAAATATTGTTAAAAAAAAAAATTATTGGTAATATAGCTAGATTAGTGGAAAAAAACTGAATTCCTGATGGAAAATTAAATTTGTGGTTGTTTGATTAAATTAGTGGTATAATTTACTATCTTTATGGCTACAGTTTACTTTGGTCCTTAAAAAACAAATCTCTTAAAAAGCTAAAATTTGATTTTTTTTAATTATTGAAAACCAGTTTAGTTAATTCAACCAGCTAAATTTTGAAATTTTTAATATTCAAATTTGTTTTGATAATAAACTAAGTTTTTAAAATTTCACAATGCTCTTATGAAATTTGCTTAAAAAAAAGAGTAGATTACTTGAAAGCTTGAAGGACGTTGTTTGCTTGGTGAATTGTACAACTCATAGGCAAGCTCTACTTTAATTTCAGGTATCAGAGCAAAAACTGTCTTGATTATCAAATCATCAATTTCATTTTTAATCTTTGTCACATTGATGCCAATTTTAGACATATAACTATAGATCTTGCTCAATTTTCGTTTGCTTCCTTGTCCCGCTAGCTTTTGGTCATCAATTTTCTCTGAGCTAAATTGGTATTTATCATTTTTTTTATTCAATGAATAATTTGTCAAATGCATATAAATTTGATTCAGGTTGTTTATGTCAGGTTTTTGGTAATCAATGGTCGCAAAGCGCACCAGCCCTTCATCATATATATAAATCTCTAGTGGCTTTATCTTCAGAATGACCACATAGATCCTAAAATCCGATTTAAGTCCATCTATCAGAAACGGATTGTGCACGTACTCCTGGACAATAAAGCTTTTCGGATTATCAGTCTTTGGGTTCAAATATCCACTGGGCGAACTTATCAAGTAAATTCCATCGCCTTGACTTCCATCATTAGGCTTGACAATAAATGTGGTCAATGGTTGTTTCATTTTTGAATCTTGATCATGGATGAAGCGGCATTCTTGGCTAAATTCCTTCAATTGCTCTGGCAAAAACCATGTTCTGGGATAAAAGTTGTACTCACTTGGATAAAATCGTCTCATTACATTCAAGGAGTGAGTCAGAGGACCTTTTTTTAGCAGGAGGTTCATTGATGGAAATTTGTTGAGTCGTGAATCAGGCGAAAAGCATGAGAAAGAATTTTGGTCACGTCCTTCATGGGAAGCACAAGATTGCCAGATGATGTCGCAGCCATTCGCAAGTCCGTTTGGACATTCTTGCCAGCCCAGCTCAGCTATGCAAAGTTTCAGCACTTCAGTATTTGATCGGGCTTTAGATGTATCCACAGTGATCTTAGATTTTGATGTGATTAACAATTTTGATTTTGTGCTTTCGGATGCTCTTAAATCGATTGTACTTTCGTTTAAAGTTGGTCTGAAAATTGGTGGTTTTTTTGTTAAATAATCAAAATTTTTTGGCAATTCAATTTTTTGATCGCTTTTGAATGCATTGGAGATAAATTTTGCGCCCATTCCAACCGAAGATTTAATTCGGCGCAGATCTGGCTTTACCAAACTTTTTGAAGTACTCAATGGACGAATTTGTTTTAGCTTTTCTTCCATTAACATCTTAAATTCCATGTCATTGACTGATTTTGAATCTGGACTTATTTTATTTGTTTCATTCTTTAACAACAGCAAAAAATGAGGTTTTTGTTTAATATTAGTTAGAAAAATATTTATTAATTTATTAAATAAAAAAGCAAAAAAGTTTTAAATGCCTAAAACTATGAATCAAATTGATTTGCTCAAGGTATTTTTTTAAAAATAAGCATAACAATAAAACCCTGAAATTGAACTTAAAAAATTTCTTTAAATTTTTATTCTATCTGTGCAATTTGAAGGCAACTTGAAGTTAATGATCATGATCAAATGAATAAAATCTTAATAAAAATGTTCATATTAACTTTTTTTAATATTTTTTAAATTAAACATAAGATGTTGATTATTTTAATTGAAAAAAAAGAAATCTTTTTTTTTCTGATTGATTTTTAATTGATTTTTCTATTTATTTTTCTTTATTTGAAAAATTTAAAGAAAAAATTAAAATCCATTTTTAAGTATCCAAATTATGGCTTTAAATGATATTTTAATACTAATAAAAATATATTTCGGTGAAATAAAGTTAAATTTTGTCTTGCAAAATTTAAAAATATTCATTAAGATTTTAATTTACTTTAGAAAAAAATTCATATTATTTTCTATCTAAGCATAGATTAAACAAATCATGTTTAATAAAGTTTAGTAATCTTTTATTAAAAAATTGAATAAAAAACCTTTTTATCTAAATCAAAAACTAAACATTTTGATTTGAAATTTAAATTTGATCATGGACTTCAATTTGCCCAATTTGAAGCATTATTTTAGTTAATCGCTAAAAATGATAAGAAACATGTTAATTAATGATTAAAAATGACTAAATTTTTTATATTTATTTCTGAAAAAATACTCTTTTATCAAACTTGAGATTAAAAATAAATTTTTTTACCTTTTTAAATTCTTCATTTTTTTCATTTTGATTAGAAATTGCACTATTTTCTTCGTTATTTTTTCTCTCTTTTTCAAATACTTTCGAATAATCTAAATAATTTTTTTTTTAATTTTTCTTTAAAGATCAAAAGGAAAAAATTACCTAGAATTGATTTTTTGTAATTTTTAGTCGTCAAACAAGATAAATTTGACTCTGAATCGGACGAAAACGATTCATCTATAAATGAACTCGAATATATGCTAGTGTCAGTTAAGTCCGATTCTGAATTGGAACTTAGATTCATTTTTTTTGCTTTTTTTTGCACAATTTTTAAAAGGTTTTTAGCTAAAAAACATTTAAAATAAAATTTTTACTTAAACATTCTAAAATAAAACTAATTAAAGAAGTCTTAAATATAGAAATTTAAAAAGGTAAATTTCATAAGGTATTCTGTTTTGATGCGGACTTTCTTTAAAAAAGATACGACTAACGTTGCTTAGCTACTTTAGTTTTTTCTCTTACACAATCTAATTTTTAATTAAGATATGCAGACTTTTAAAAATTTAAAATTATTTCAATTGGTTTAAAGGAGAGAAATTGTTTGTTTTTATTTTTTTGAAAATTACAATTTTGGCTAAAATTTGATTTTTTTGGATTTTGAAAGCTCTCAAAAAATAATTTTATTCTTTTTTTATGCAAAATTCTATTCAAAGGAAATAATTTCATATTTGATTTCATACAAGGACTCTTGGTTAGAATAAAAAGCCTCTCCAAACTGAAACCATTGAGAATTTTCTTTATTAAAAAATTGAACAAGTTTGGTAAAATCTAGACAACTAATATAGGCTAAAAAAAATTTTTGTAATCGATGCTCTTTTAAAAATTACAAGTTTACGTAATATTAAATAAATTTTAAAGTCCAAAAAGTAAGTCAATCCAAAGAATATCATTGTTTAATACAAAAATTTAAATGAGGTTTATGGAAATTTTCAAGAAAGAGTTGAACCAAGTGTTATGCAATAACTAGTTCAATTATGAAATATAATTGATTTTTTAAATAAAGACTTGATTGGACAACAACACTAAAAAAATTGAATGTATAATTTATTTTATTTTAAAATATAAACTTTTCATAATTTTAAAATTGATATCTTATAAAATTTTCATCATTTTTAATATGAATAGATTTAAATCTTATATATTTGCTTTGATAATCCGCATAAATGTTTGATGCTTTCTAATTTTAGGCCTTTGAAAAGAGATTATGTTCTGAACAATTTTCTTAATTCAATGGATGGTTTTACACCAACATTTTGCCTTCATTTTTAATTTTCCATAACTTTTCGTCAATAAACTATTCAACAAAGATTTTTTTATTAATCGCAAAAGATTAATAGATCACATTTGACTGAAATTTATAATCATTTAATCCATCAATATTGTTGTGTATAAATATTTGTCCAAAAGTAGGCAAAATGTAAATAATTTAACATTTTTACATTTTCATATTTTCATATTTTCTAGTATTTTTTGTGCAAAATTTCAGAAAATTTTAATTTTTCATAATTAAATAATTTTTAATTTTTTTCTGTTTTTGAAGGAGTCAGAAAAATTAAAAAAATAATAACCACAAAAAAATTATTTTTTATTTTTTATTTTCATGCATGAACAAGAAATAATTTTTTTTAGTTAAATTTTTGTATTCTATTTTAATTAAATTTTGAATACTTCGAATATAAGATTATTCTTAAAAATGATTCAAAACGAATACATAAAAAAATTTCAAAAATATAGTCAGAATTTTTTTCTAAACATTTGTTTTTTATATTTGTCTTGATTCACCTATAGACTCTAAACACATAAAGTTGAACGTTATTCAAAATAATATTTTTGAAAATTTTTTTTTAATAAAAGTGTAGTAAAAATTCAGACAATTTATTTTCTTATCTTTTAAAAATTAATTTTAGTTTTAAAAGCTTGTTCTTGCCACATAGACAATAAGATCAAAAAATTGATCAGCTTTTAAAGAAGTTTAAGAATTACATGGAATAATATACAAAAATGTTTTTTACAAAAAGAAATTTACAAGATAAATAAAATAAAAAATATAATAAAAAAATGTATTTTCTCGGAGAGTGACCAAACATTAGAATTCCTAATTGTATCAAAATTGGAGTATCTTGACTTATTTCTCACCTCGGACCATTCTTTCTTTCAGACCATACTTTTATCCAATATCAAGAGTTCTGCATTAACAACATGAACAAGCACTGAAAGTGGTTTTAAGACAATATTTTGATTTTTGAGCAGTTTTTCATCCATCTTCCGGTCGGTTAAAATAAATTTTGCTGTTTTTAGTTGATTGGCCATTTACTGAAATATCAACTTTTTCTATTGCTTTCAGATTCAAAACTATTGACTGGGCCCGAAAAATTTTTCAATCAAAGTTTGTTTGATAAAATAAACTGTACTGAATCCTGGATACCCTTAAAAGATTGAGTAGATATGAGGGCTAAATTAGGATATTGACCATGGCTATTGGCCGGCTTATAAAAGCTTTTCTTGGACATTCGTTGAGCCGGATTTAAAGCTCTCGATCAAATTTTTGTGACCCTGAAGACCAAGTGATTCAATTTGCTTGATCGAATCCGATACCTCCTATTCAGTATAGTTTAATTTAGCGATCCGTAGCACATTTCGTGAAAAAGAAAGTTAATCTAATATTTTTGCTTAAAAATGCATTAAAATAAAGAAACAAAGAACGATTTTATTAAAAATAATTAAATTGTGTCTATTACTTTTTTTAATTTATTCTGACTCCTTCAAAAACAAAAAATAATCTAATTATGAAAAATAAAAATTTTCTGAAATATTGCACAAAAAATATTAGAAAATATAAAAATATGAAAATGTAAAAATGTAAAATTATTTACATTTTGCCCAAAAGTAATCAAACTTTATTTAGCTTAGTTATATTTTTACAAATTTTAAACAAAATATTCATGTGATATCTTTTAGGGTCTTTAGTTGAATTTTATCACATTTTTTAATTTTTATCTCAAATACATAATTTCAATAATCGATTCCTGAGTAAAAAAAATTTACTTTTAAGGAAGTCAATCAAAATAATGGTCTTCTTTGTATTTTTGTAATTATATATATTTTTTTAACATCAGAAGATATAAATTATCTGTGAAAAGACAATATGTAAACTATTTATTTCAAATATTTTATAGTCAAATTAATAAATAAAAATACAAAATCATAGACATAAAATTTATAGAATGATCACCCAATTTTTAATTTCATCATAGAAAATTTGTGTTAAAAAAATACGAATTGAAACAATAAAGCAAAAAAATTATTTTTCAAAATTTGTTTACGCTTTGCCTGTTATGTAATTTAAAACATTTTTTGAAAAGTAAATTTTTTGATCAGTTTCAGACTTCAAAATTGATTAAGCAAGCAGCCTGTAAATTATGTGATGAAATAAAATTTAACATTTAAATTTTTTCTAATTTTTAAAATATGAAATTTAATCAAATATTTTTCTTTGCCGCAATTTTTATAATTACATATAAAAAGTTATCTTTTGCTTGTAAACAGAAATTAATAAATGATAAAAGAAACTTTAATTAATCAGAATGGACCCCTAAACCTAGTTCTGGATGACAACTTGATCAAATCTATATTTTTGGATAACTTAAAAATTTTATTTTAATAAAAAATTGTTAAAATTTATTAAGTAAATTTTGGTTAAGTATCTAACTATTTGGCATGATATTTATTTTTTGGATTCGTTTTGATTTAATGGCCAAAATTTTACTCAAAAATTTTGAAAAATAAAAAGGCAACAGAAAATTTATAATTTTTGAAGACTAATACTTGAAAGTTTGCGTAAATATTGGAAAATATATTTCATTTATTATCCTTAAAATTAAAATTTATTATTGCATCGTGTAAGTATGAAATTTATAATATTTCAAAAAAAGCTATCTTCTTAAAAAATATTTTTAACATAATTACAAAAAAAATCTAAATGAAAAAAAAGCTTTCATATCTTTTGTTGATTCCAATAAACTTTATTTGTAAAAGAGGGCTACTTGAAGATCATTGTCAAATGTAAATTCCATACTAACATACTTTAATATCATAATTTGTTTTATCTTTGAACAGAAAAAAAATATTATGAATTTTATCTGATGTAAAAATTAAATTTTAATCACCATATAAAATAAAATAATAAAAATAATAATAATATTTTGAAATTTTGAAGTTCAAAATTCAACTTTGTTTCGCTGTAACATATTTTAATTTAATTAAAAAATATCATTTATTATCATTTTTATTTTTTTTTATTTTATTTTTTTTTTTTTTTTGAGAAAGAATCTAATCTATTCAAGTTATAAAATTTTGTTTATTGAAACTTTCATAATTCATTTTTATTTAGAAATAAATGCTAATTATTTAAATATTTTCTTAGTATAATCATCCACAAGTTCTTTCAAATCTATAAAAAAGATTGAATTTTGTTAACATTTCATCAAAATTTTGTATTCACTTTATTTTTTCAAAAATACTATCAAGTGGCTGAAAGGAAGGACTAAGTCTCCATTCCAACCGGCCAAGGCTTTGCCTAAATTATTTTTTAAATAATAAATAAAAAAAAATATCATTTAAAGCGTTTGTTTGAGTCATACTTTGGATGACTTAATGTGGATTTTAAATTTAAATTTAAAATCCACATTTAGTTAAATCTTTAAAGTTTCATAATAAAGATTTTGGAATAATAAATTAAAAATATTTAAAAAAAAATTATTTTTTATTTATTTAATATATTAAACATTCAATATTAAATTAAATAAAAAGTCTTATATCATTGTAATGCTTACATTAGTGCCATTGGGCCCGTCTATCCGATCTTTTCGTTAGACGTATTGAAGCATGTATTTATGCTCCTTCTTAACTTAAATGCTCATGATTAAGTTAATTAAACTTCCAGTGATATCGACACAGATGACACTATATCGCAATCATCATTTTATTGAGATTTTATTTATTTAATTAAATTTTGGTCATATGATCATGATCATTAACTTCAAGTTGTCGTAAAAAAACCATAGATTTAGTATCAATTCATTTGTCTTTTGGCGTTATATTTTTTACTTTATCTTTATTTATATTCTTGATTGAATTCAGTGCTTTTATTTTTTTAAACACTTAAGGTTTTAAGATTATTATTCTTGTCAAAACCTTGTTAAAGGTTAACTTTATTGTCTTCTTTTTTCAAATGTTGTTTAATTAAAAGCAGAATTCGAAATTTTAATATTTTTTTTTTCTTCAGCATAAATCTTAACCAGGCTTCCTTAAATCATTTAGAAAAACTAAAAATAAGTCTCCTTTTTTTTCTAATTTAGACATGGGATTTTCACTCAAAATTTTTTGAAAATTTGAAACAATGTTTATTCCATTAAAATTTTGTTTTTGATCACTTTTAAGGGATATAAAAATGTCAATTTCTATTTTTCCTTCAATATTTTATTTAATTTAAGTTGTCAAAATTTCATGCCAAAAAAGTAAAAATAAAATAATTAAAATAGAAAATTTATTTCAACTAAAGGTGATAAAGATTAAAAAATAATTTAATATCTAAAAAAAATAAATTCAATCAAAAATTGAATCTTCAATAGTCTTTTTTTTTTTCTCAATTTTTTTCTTCTGAACATCTGCAAAAATATCCTCATAATCGTCTAAATCGTCGAAAATATTTTTTTTCGCCTCCTCTTGTCTGCTTGTAGACTTCGAGGTACTAGATGAAGCTGGCTTATTTTTGACAGATTTTTTCTCCTCATTCACTTTCAAATCAACACTGAAAATATCATCATCTAAATTACCAAATAAAGATTTGCTAGTGGTCTTGGTATCCATTTTTTTTGGCTGTGATCTGGGCTCATTCTTAGGCTTGTTTTTAACTGCAAGGTCTACTTTGAAGATATCATCATCGTCTTCATTTAAATTATCAAACAAATTGCTCTGTTTAATGGCTGATTTCACTAATTTTTCCTCAACTTTGGATGCATCAAAAATTCCATCTGATGTTGCAGCCGATGCTGGTACAGATTTTATTTCTGCTTGAATGACTTCTGAATTTTGATTGTCATTACTTGGACTGAACTTATCATCAATGTTCTGATTTTCCAATGTTAATTTTCGTTGCTTGGTTGGATGTCTTTTTTTTGATGAAAAGGCTCTTATACGATCCTGCAAATAAAACAATGAAAATAAAATGAGGTTCCGGAAATGAAAACCTAACTCATGATTTTTTACTTCAAATAAGTAATCAATCTAGATGAAAAGTTAGGCAAGCCGTAGTTTGAGGGGGTTGAAAAAAAAAAAATTTCCGGTGCTAAGGATCTAAATCTACGCCTAAAAAAATTGACCATAAAAATACTTTTTTTCAATTTATTAATTTTTTTATTATATTTGTATAATTAAGTTTATATTTAAATACAGAACTGCTACGCCATGATGATTTTTAAAATTACGTAATTTTTTTTTTCTAAAATTAAAATTTTTTTATTAAAATTACCATGACTAAAAGGAAATTATATAAAAATAATAAAAACAAGAGCTTTTTTGGTCCTGATAGGGTATATTTACGAAAAATCATCATGAAGCAACAGTACTGTACAGTGGTGATTTGATAACAGTATTTTACGAAAAATTACGTAAATTTTGAGGATTTTGAGATAATTTTGGTAAAATTTGGTACATTTCAAAACGGCCAATTTCAAAATTCAAAATTTTTGAACGAATTTCTTCTTTTTGCGAAAATTGAAAATTTAAGAAGGTTTTTTTTACAACGATTTTAAAAATAACTATTTTTTAAACCAATTTATGAAAAAAAAAACTATCTTAAATTTTTGATTTTTGGAAAAAACAGACATTTTTTCAAAATTTTGAATTTTGAAATTGGCCGTTTTGAATTTTACCAAATTTTACCAAAATTATCTCAAAATCCTCAAAATTTACGTAATTTTTCGTAAAATACCTCTTTTTCACTTTTCGGATTTTACGTTAATTTACGTAAAATGTGGTAAAATTTGGTTAATTTTCGTAAAATACTGTTATCAAATTACCACTGTATAAAAATATAAATTTAACTGAGATTTAAAAAATTAATAAATTTAAATAAAGATTTTTTTTTCAAAATATTGAAAAAATGTATGTTTTGGCCATTTTTTTAGACGCATAGGTCTATAAATTAAAGATGCAAAACCTAAAAAATTTTCAAAAATTTTAATTGGTTTCAGAATATGTATAGTTTATATGGAATTATCGGGTAATCCTAGGACTAGATACAAAAAACCTAAAGAAAAAATACAATTTCAGCTTTTTTTTTTCCAAAATTCAAATCAAATAAATTTATTTTGTTAATAAAAGGCCTAAAATTATGACGCAAAATGTTATCCTCTTTCAGAATATGGCCATTAATAGGGGTCTATTTAATTTTTTGCAAGACAAACATCTCAGAAGACTTAATACTTTAAGGTGCCCCAAATGATAAACCGTAGTTTAGCCAAATAAATTTTAAGAATTATTTTAAATTTGAAACAGAGTGTAATTTTTTATGCTGAATTCAAATTTCTAGTTAGTTTTTATATAGAACTTTTAGTTTTTTTGCAAAAGACAACATAAATTTGCTAATATTCTTATTATTTTTGGAAAGAATTTGAAAACCAAAAAATAATTTGAAAAACTTACAAAAATTATTTTTAAAATCATATTTGAATTAATTTTATAAAATTGAAATGTCTTTTGAACTGAGTTTTTCTAATTGACTCATAATTTTACGTCAAACTTTGATTAAAAACAGAAAAAACACACTTTTATAAATCCTATTTCTCGCTTGATTCTTTTTAAAAATAAAAAAATAAATTGATATTAGAAAGTTCAAACTTTTCTCTTCAAAAGTTAGCTTTCCTTTTTTTGATTAAAAATTTTATTTTTTTATCCAGATTTAAGAAAAACTACCAACTTTTTTATTAAAAAAAATGGTAAGAGTTAGTAAAAGAAAAATATCTAGTAAGAAAAATGCCAAAAAAACTGAGAAAAATAATGAGAAAGAAGTTTTTAATGAAGCAGTTGTTAATGAAGAGTCTTCTGAATACCCGAGTATTCAACAACAAGAGGTTACTGACGATTTATATGATTTTGGAATGATTAAATACAAAAAAATCAATCAAATTTTGGATGTATATCCAACGTTGAAGTAAGGAATGCATCGACGCAAACTTCAGAAATTGGTACTACAAATCGTTTGTTTTAATGGTTTTAAAAAAGTTTAATTGGAACTATATAGCGGACTTAAATTCAATACTAATTGATAGCCTAGGCATTTGGAATTCAATTTATAATCGAATATTTAGTGTGATTTTTTATTTAGTTTTACGATTATTAAACGTTAGTTTCGAATCTACAAGAGAAATATTAGCAATTTTACGACTAATGGGAATCCAGAGATGTCATGAATGGGCTTTGACAATAATCGATGAGGATGATTTGTGTGTAGTATTAAGAGACAAGCGTGGGTCCTATAAAAGAATAATCAAGCTTTTAATAACGAGAATACACATCTTCAAAAACTGGCTACCGATTATGAATTTGATTTTGTCCTAAATACCACTGTGAGTTGAACCCAATTAAATGCCTATGGTGTTACCTAAAATCATATGTTAGAAAAAACAATGATCAAGATTTTAGTAAGCTTTTAGATCTTATTAACGATGGATTAAGACTTTTTAAAGATAAAAAGTTAAATGTAAAACTTTGGAATAGATTTTGGGTCGCATTAGATATGTATAATAATGACTCAAGTTATCAAGAAGTTTTAACGAAATTATTCGGGGCCAAATCTAGTAGTTGCCCTCAAACCCATAAAAAAAATAAAGATTTTAATACAAAATTAAATAAAGAAACTTAGTTTTGATGTATTTTAATTATTTTCTATGAAAAATGTCAAAAATACTTAATAAAAATTTTAAACGTTAAAAATATGGTTTTGTTTAGCGTGTTTTATAACTGAAATTTTAAACAAACAAAAAAAAAAGAAGCTAACTTTTGTTTCAAATTGGTCAAAGAATAAAATTAAAAAAAATTTCGGCTTAACAAAAGTGTCGCCTAGTCGGAATAGAAGACCAAAATTGCAAAATTTCGATTTTTTTTTCTTTTTTCATCAATAAATTACTCAAAATACTTATTTCTTTTAAAGAAAATTATTTTTCTAGTGTAATTTGATGTAAATTTTCAGAAAAAGCTAAAAAAAAAAAAAAATTATGGTATATGTCGATCCGAAAAACTGGCGAAAATCCTTGAAAAAAAGGACCCCCTCCAGCTCAAAAATATAAGCTTACCCATCGTTTTTTTTTTTGAAAAATTCAAATTTTTCATCATGAAAAACCCTAAAATGAGTTTTTTTAATATTTAAAGCTTTTTGACTAACTACAGTTAATCATTAGGGGCACCTTACTAAAGTCCAAGTGTCATTAGACCACTAGCATCGGAAAAATTTTTTTTTGTCCTTTCTGTATTTACATAAACGTAGATTAAGTCGAAGTCAAAAATAAAATAATGAGATAGTGTTGACGTTTTACATTTCCCTAAAAAAAAAATTTGAAATAAAAACTTTTTGAGCAGTATTGATTATTGGAGTTGTGGAGGCTGTAATTAAATTAAATGGATCAATTGAATCCTGATTGTTCGTCTCTTTTTTTTCTTTTGAATCAGTAGCAAAGTCAGCAAAAAAATTTGTTGTTCCAGGTTCTTCAACTTTTTTTATTTCAGGTTTTGAACTTTTTTCATCGATTTCAGAATCTTCCTCACTTTCATTATTATGAGCTAATTTTTTGAACAAACCACTTGATTTAAGTGCCAAAGGATCAAATAAAACATTTTTTACCACAGGCTTGGGCTTTATCAACTCCGATTCAGGCTTCAAAGCATCACTTTTGCTAATCAAATTTTCATCTTTTGAACTTTTCTGAACTGGTTTGGAGAATAAGTTATCATCATCTTCATTGATATCACCAAAGAGGCTAGTAGCAGATTTAGGTGTCGGTATCAAATTTTTGAAAGAATTGTCCATTTTTTTTGCTTGAACTTCCTCAACTTGATTTATTTCATGCTTTTTTTCATTTAATTTATGTTTGTTTGCCAACTTTGAAAACAAATCATCATCATCATCATCATTGCCATCATCAAAAAGACTGGCACTAGGCTTTGGTGTCTGTTCCAGTTTTTGAGGAGCATTGTTCACATTCTTTGTTTCCTTGTCTTCTAAACTATTTGAATCAGCATTTTTTTTATCTAATATCGGCGTGTTTTCTAGCTTGGAAAACAAATCATCATCATTATCATCTTCAAAGAGACTACTAGCAGGCTTGGGTGCTGTCACCAAAGGTTGAAATACATTATTGTTATCTTTACCATCCTCATCTTCTTTCCTTTTCATTTGAGAGTTTGGCTCAATTATTTTGTCTTTCTTTGAGAATAAATCATCATCATTGTCATCATCAAAGAGGCTACTCGCAGGCTTAGGTGATTGTGGCAAATTTTGAGAAACAACTTTGGTATTTATAGCATCCTTATCTTCTCTTTTTTTTATTTCAGACATTTGTTCCACCTTATTGTTTACCTTTGGGAACAAATCATCATCATTGTCATCATCAAAAAGACCAGTAGCAAGCTTAGATGTTTTATTAATATTTCTTGTTTCCTTAATCATGTCAGACTTTGGCTCAATTTTTTTGTCTATCTTGGAGAATAAATCATCATCCTCGCTGTCATCGTCAAATAAAGAATTTATTTTTGTTGGAGCTGCTGGTGGAATTATGGCAGGTTGTAGTTTGGGTTCGGGATCATGTTGTTCATTTTCAAAAAGATTTGATTTCAGGACCGATGATGTTTGCAGAATATGTTGCACATCTTTTTTATTTTCAGCTAAATTTTTCTCCACAGGCTCAAGCAAAGAGCTTGGTTTTTCAGCAGCTTTTATTGGTTTTATTTCTACTTTAGTATCAGTAAAAAAATCATCTTCTGACTCTTCATCACTGTCAAATAAATTCTGGCTTTTTTTATTTACTTTTGTCTGTGAATGCAATTCCTTTGGCAAAACTTTAATCGGTTCATTGGAAAATGAAATGACAGAACTTTTTTTGAAAAGCTCTTCATCCTCTTCATCATCAAACAAAGTCTGTTTTTTGCTAGTGGTTTTTGGAAATAAATTTTCATCTGATTCACCTTCTGAATTGTCAAAAAGATCAGTGCGCTTCTCTTCCGGTTGTTTAGACTGTTGAGTGGGTTTTTGACCAAGCGATTGCTGATTGCTGCCATTCGCTTTCATCGCTATTTTTCGGCTTAACTCAGAGGCAAAATCTAAGGTTTTTTCTTGCTGCTCATTTTTTGGTTCTTCCTCTTCTGGCACAGACTCCTCTGATTCAGACTCCGAATTAGGCTCATCATCAAATAAATTATCAGATTTTTTTTTGCCAGCAAATAAATTAGTTGGTTCCTCTTCGGACTCGTCTTCGAACAGGTCATTTCTTTTTCCAGTGTTATCAAATAATTGCTCATTTTCTGATTCAGAGTCATCGAGCTCGTCTTCTTGACTTTCTGATTCCGCTTCACTTTCACTATCAGCTATTTCTTCTTCTTCCTCTTCTTCTTCCTCTTCCTCTGCCTCCTCTTCGACTTCATCATCCAAATCTTTAAGTCCAACATGGTCATTTTCCAAATAGGCATCGGAACCAATTAAATATGGCAAACTTCTTAAGACATAGGGGTCTTTGGTTTCATAAATAACCAAATCTTCATTTTTGTCCTGATCGTCTTCATCATCGGACTCATCTAATTTAGAGCCATCTATTTGGTCAAAATAAGTGTCCATTATTGACATTCCAATTTGAACCGATTCTGTGATTACTTCCATTAATTCTTGTTCTTTTTCTTCTTTGGTTTTTTCAACTTTTTCCTTTTCAATGCTGGTGCCTAGGACGGTAACATCTTGCTCATAAACTCTCTTAATGAAAGCATTCACAAATTGACTTGGTCTTATCATATTTACTTACATTTTCTATGAATTGAGTGTTTTCCAGTTGTAAAAAGTTGGTAATTGCGTTTTCGAATTTGACATGGCATTGCTAAAATTTGCACTAAAAATTAACAAAAAAGATATCAAGACCAAAAAGCGAGCTACTTGTTCCTCGAATGTAAGCTTTTGAAGATCTTTTTCAATGTTGGCTGCTTTGGTCATAAAATTTTCGGAAAATTTTTTCAAGTAAAGCAAAAGCTTTTAGAAATTAAATAAATTGTTTAAATTAGAATTTTTTTTAATAGTTTACGCCAGCATCTCCCGCCAACGACCAATTATTTGAGCTATTGGTTAATTCCTGCGGATGCCAGGGTTTTTCCCATGCTTTTTGCTTTTCAATTTCGTTTTCACTCATTTTGGTTGCCAATTTTTAAACAAGTATATCATGTGAATTTTAATTTGGAAAATTTATGAAAATTTAAAAAATCATATGATCATTATATAGAGAGAATGATGCCAAATAATTTTATGATTAAACAACAAGGACTTAAAACTAGTCTTGAGGATATTATTATCAGTAATTTTATTATTATTACTAGAGAATCCATTTTGTTGTAAACAATGTAGAAAATATTGTAGGTTTTGCTTTATACAGTGATCTCACACTAAAGTAAAGCAGAAGTAGAGCAATTAAAAAAATTGAAACAAGTTACTTTATTTGATTTAATTAAACTTAATAATTAACCATTCAATTTATTTTGTTAGTTGTAATTGTAAATAAAAATTTTATATAAACAGTTTTGTCACCTTTTAGTTTTATCCCCACTTGATACCAGAGACATTTAGGGTGATATAAATGAGATTTTACTGTAGTAAGAAATTTATAAAATTTTTATTTAGTATCCAATGTTTTTTTTTAGTTTTATTTGTAATATCATCAGAGATTTTTATTCCAAGTAATTAGCCAACTTAACGGGAATGGTAAGACAAGTGATGAAATCGAATTAGCTTTTTGGACACAAATTAAAACTTGAATAAATAAAAAATTTGAAAAGACTATTGAAAAAGTAGAATATTCGAATAAAATCTTGAATATAAGATAAATTTGAATTTAAATTTGATTTATTTTTTATTTTTGAAATTAAATTCGAAAATTATCTTTAGTTAAATTAAAATTCGAACTTAACTTTAATTTAAAAAACAACTTGAATTTAATATAAATTCAACTAATAATTTAAAAATTTGAAAATTTGAAAAGAATATTTGAAAAATTAAGTATTTGAAAATTTAGTTTTTTGTACTCTTGCAGCATTGGTTAAATCAGAACAGCTATTTTTTGGTATCTGGTAAGATGAATGGGACTATTGTAATCCTGAAAATGTTAGAAGAGTTGCGTTGAATGGTGAAAATCTGGCACACTTTTAGTATATAAATCGAATTGAAATTGGAATTATTTAATGAATTCTTTTTTAATTTAATTTTTTCTGATCAATTATTTTTTTGATTAATATTTATTTTCAAATTTTAAATTGAATATTTATTATATTCAATTTTTGATCCAAAAATTTTATATTTTCAAATATCAATTCGAATATTTTAGAGATTCAATTTTTAATTTAAATAAATTTATTTTCAAGTATATAATTCAAAAAAATTTTTATTCAAAAATTAAATTTAAACCTAATTTTCATTCGAAATGCTACTTATTCGAATATCGGTTCGAATATGCATATTCGATTTCATCACTATGTAAGACATATAATCAAAATAGCTTTTTAACTATTAGATGCTTGTAGTGATGAAATCGAATATCAATATTCGGAACGAAATTCAAATAACTAAGAATTCGAAATAAAATGTTATTCATATAAAATATTTAAAAAAAAAAATCCCGAAAAAGTTATTTTAACAATATTTAAAATAATAATTTTAATACAAAAAAAATTGAATTTGATATTTGATTCACTAAATATTTGATTTTTATATTCGATTTGCTTATAATATAATATAATATAATTTGCTTATGATCAAATATTCGAATTATTGAATAATCGAATATAAAAATCAAATTTTTGAATATTCGAATTAAGTATTTGAATAAAAAAAAAAAAAAATAAATATTTGAAAAAAATTAGATTCGAATTTAAAATTTGAATTAAAAGAAATTGAAAAAATATTTAAATACTGAACGAATCAAATGGTTAGGATAAAAAAAATTACAAAAAAATGACTAGAGTTATATTAATTACTAAAGCAGTAATAAATTTTCACTAATAAAAACAACTTTTCTAACATTTTGTTGGCTTATTCTGTTTCTCCTGTCCCAGACGCTGTACTCGGCACTTGAAAAAGCTGTTCAGACTGAACTGACATTGCTGGATTGCAAAATATTCTAATAAAAGCCTGGTATAAAATAGGATAATTATCTAATTAGTTTTTCAAAACTCAACAGGATAAATTTTTTAGGGAGGAATTTTTTTTCCCGAATTTATCAAATATTGAATTCAGAATTGTTAAAATATTAAATTCAATATTTGATTTTTTTTTAAATTCCAACACTGATTTCGACTTCTTTTAGATTCGATTAATAAATTCGGATTCGTATAAATTCGAATAATGCATTCAAATTATTTACAATTCAAAAAATAAAATCGAATTTTTCAAAAATCAAATTTAAAAATCAAGTAAGAACTTGTTCGATTTCAATAATTTAAAATTGGGATTTTTGAATTTAAAAATCAAAAATCTTGATTTGAATTCGAAATAAGCTTTTTTTCGAGTTTCGATTTGGATTAAAAAAATTAATTCGATTTCATCACTAGATGCTAGCAACACAATTTTTATGTAGTGTTTGTCTGCTTGTTTTTGCACGTCAGAAAAAAAATTTTCGGTGCTAAGGGTCTAAAGACACCAGAACTTAAGCAAGGCAGTATGTCTTCTGAGAGGTATATCTTACTAGTTACTCCATAAACCACCATCAATCAGCATATATTCTGAAAGAGCACAGAATTTTACGTCATAATCTGAAGTATTTTTGAAACAAAAATTTTTTGTTGGACTGGAATTTCAGAAAAAACTTGAAAATTAACCCTTTTTTTTAGTTTTTTTGTATCTTGTCTTAGGATTACCTCAAAACCCAATATAAAATACATATATTCAACGGTAAGCAATTATCGTCCTGTGTCTTTAACTTCAATTCCTTGCAAAATTATGGAAAGCATAATAAGAACCAAAATGGAAGACTATCTTTATAAGAATAATATTATATCTAAAGAACAGCATGGATTTGTTAAGAAAAAGTCATGTACATCTAATCTTCTAGAAACACTAGATTTCATCTCAATGAGTCTAGACAAAAGTATTCCTGTTGATGTGATTCTGCTAGATTTTGCGAAAGCATTTGATACTGTTCCGCACAGACGACTAATAGCTAAATTGAAAGCGTATGGCTTTGATGGTCTAAAATGGTCTTAAAATTTGACACTAAAATGGATTGAAGCTTTCTTGAAAAATAGAAGACAATGAGTTATTCAAGGTGAAATTTTGTCGGATTGGGTTGAGATTTTTAGCGGTATACCACAAGGGTCAGTGATTTGTCCACTATTGTTCGTTTTGTATATCAATGATCTACCTAAAGGAATAGAGAATGTTGTGAAATTGTATGCAGATGATGCTAAAATTTTCTCGCAAACGGTATTAGAATTAAGCGCCGCAAAACTAAAATCAGATTTAGATTTAATTTTCAAGTGGACTCAAGATTGGCTACTTCTCTTCAACACATCAAAATGTGTGGTTATGCATTATGGTCATTAAAACAAAGAATTTCCTTATTTTATTAATGGTTAGCAGTTAGCAACGTCAGAAACCGAAAGAGATCTTGGAGTTATTTTCAATACAAATCTTAAATGAAAAAATCAAGTGAAAGAGGCTACAAACAAAGCAAATCAAATGTTAGGTCGCATCAGGAAGTCATTCGCTCGTTTTGATTGTAAGTTATTAAGATTTTTGTATTTAAATTTTGTTCATCCTCTTTTGGAATTTGCGGTGCCTGTATGGTCTCCAATTCTAAAGTCTGACTGTGAGAATGTTGAAAAGATTCTACGCAGAGCTACGAAATTTGTTTCGTCAATTAGAAACAAACCGTATGAAAGCAGATTGAAGGCTTTGAACATTCCAAATCTGGTGGAAAGAAGAAAAAGAGGTGATCAAATTCAATTATACTAGTTCATGCATGGAATAGAATCGGTTGAAAAAAGCAACAATTTTAATGTCACAAAAAACCAAGGAAGAGTTCACTGCCTCAAATATCACAAAAAAATATCGAGGCTCCAACAAAGAGATAACTTTTTTTTCAACAGAACCGCTAACATATGGATCTCGCTGCCAAATGAATTAGTTGAAGCCCCCAATGTTAACAGCTTTATAGCAGGCATTGATTGCTGGATGAGCAGCAATCAATCACATCAGCTGTCTTAGTGTGCCTTATCAGCACACTCGCTGGCTACAGTCAAAACTACTTCTACTACTACTAGATAAATAAAAAAATATAATTTAATAATAAGCAATTCATAAGAGAAAGATAAGGTAGCAGTTCTAGACGCGTGGAACAAATTAATTAGTCTGCTATAGCTTTTATTATTATTAAAATATGGGTAAGCAAAGCTTTATATGCGAGTAACGAAACGTTAGACTTTTTTTTTTCAAAAAATTTAATTTATTATAAAATTATAAATTTTTTGATTTTCGGGTTTATTATTGTTTTTTTTAACCTGAATTTATAAATTATAAAAAAACTTTTCAAAACTTGATCAAAGGTGTTATTCTTTTGAAACTTACTTGTCTAGTTTGCTGTGTTTGTTTAGCATTTTCGCTCTATGTTAATTTTAAATTAATTAATTTGTTTACTTTAATAAAGAATTAAAAAATTACGTTATTTTTTTTAATTAATCTTTTAGAAGATGAGTTATTTTTATCCTTGATTCAATGTTAAATTAATAAATTCAAATTATTATAATTATGAGTTTATTCTTGAATGTTTTACTTTTATAATAGGCCTTTTTTTATTATAAGAAAGGTTGTTGATGATTACATTTTATGAGTTTTTTGGAAGATATATGTTTTGTCTTATAATTGGTTTAATTGTTATTCTAGAAGTATTTTTTAAGTGGGGGTGTTGTCATTTATCTAGGTATTATAAGAGAAATATAAATTTTAATTTAAAGACATAATTAGTTTTGTTATTTATTAGTAAGTAAAATTGGCAGTTTAATACGCCAATTAGACAATAAAGCTCTTATCCAAAAAACAATGATTGTTGTTAAAAAGCAGCAATAATTATAAATTTTATCTATTGATTTTATTTATAAAATATTAAATAAAAGTATCGAATAAAAGGTATAATTTTTTTTTTAAATTTTAATTTTTTTAGTCTTATGCGTCAATAATTTAAAAAAATAGAAATAAATTCAAAATCAAAGATTTATATATTATAACGTTTTGGACAATTGGGTGAGTTCGGCATCATCATTATCATCATCATCATCAACAGTTTCTTCGGTATTAATAGCAGTGCGTTTATTTGAGTTTTTGAGTGGTGGAGTTGGTGTTGAACTAATTTCAATTGTATCAAAATTGAATGGTATAAAATTGACTGGAGGGTAAAAAACATTTTTTTCCATATTTTTTACACCGAACAAACTATTTATAGTAAAAACTTCTTCACTGTGAACATCTTCAATTGATTGACTGTCTTAGATGTTATTTATGCTTTTATTTAAATTGTGTAAGTTAAATATTTTCAAATCGCGCATTCTAAATTTTCAATACACTCTCATTGTGAGACTATATAGCTCGTCACGGCTGCTTCGCTCCTCGCAATTATTATTTGAATCTTCAAGAATGGTACCATTCTGGTTCTGGGTATTTAGACTGTATAGGCTATTAGATTTGGCATTAAAATCACCTCCTAAAATAAAATGGGTATCCTTATTTGTAATATCTTCAAGTGGCGGACAAAATATAGAAAAACGAAATGTAGAATTTTTTTCAAAATATAAAATGACAGAATATAGACATGACAAAATATAGAAAAAAAACAAAGAAAATTTTAAGCAAAAAAAGACAAACATGAGACTAATTTGAGAATTTTACGATTAGTGACAGATTTAAAAAGAAAAAGAAGTTTTAGGTAATAATTTACTATTATATAAAGAAAAAAATTGAAAAAAAATTATTTAGACTATTAATTCATTGTATAATTTTCATTTATTCATTTGTATAATTTTGAATTCGTTATTTTTTCTTCCTATATTTTTTTTTCTAGGTAAATTGGATATTTTTTTCGACATTTTTCTTTGTCTTGTCAATTAATAAATTCTTTATTATCACATAAAAAAATTTTTTTCTATATTTTGTCTTTCTATATCATGTCACACTGCCTTTCATGTAGACTATAATTCAGAGTACTACTCGGTGGGCTGTAGAGACAGAAAACAGAAAATGGAATGGAGTTAAGGTTAATTTTAATTCCTACAAGTTATAGGTTTCAATGGTCAAGTGACAGATCCTGAAAAAATTTGACTTTTTTGTTTATGAGAATGGCAACCCCTCCACCGAAATTATTTCTTGGCTTTGAGATTTTACTTCATCAACATTTATTTTAAAGCCATTTAAGTATGCTGATGAATATACAAACAACGACAAGGACAATTTTTGAAAATTGCAAATTCAGTGGCAAACGAAAAGAACATGTATTCGCAGTTAAGCGATACTGCAAACATGCTCTACCAGGCTCACCAAACTCTGGATCACCCTCCAGTGTACGGTTTATGAGACCCACATACGCGACCAGAACTAGACCATCACCATACGATGCACCATCAAGAAGAGCAATCATTCACCAACAACAACAACAAGTTCACACGTACCAAAAAGCATACCAAGGTCCTCAACTATACTTGAATCAAGCACTGACGCCATTCAACATCCACATGAACCAAAAACCATCATCAGAAGCAAACAAGAATTATATTCAAATGAACGCGAGTCAATACAACAACAACAACAACCCGATAAATAACTTAAACGAATTCAATAGTCAAATAGACCATGAAGCAAACTTAACCGAACCGAAAACGTTTACGTTAAAATTCAAGAGCAACAAGAAATATGAAAACAAATTCAAAGACTACTTTACTTAAGAAGACTACATTAAAAAATTAAAACCAAATGTGTCGCTCAGAACAGCGTATATAAACAAAAACGATGAAAAGGTTTTAAAATCTGACTGTGAAGATCAAATCGAATCTCTTAAAACATGGCCCAGAGACGCGTTCTTGTATGGAATCGTCGAGGTTATTAAAACGAGAAATTTTCACTTAGCCTTACACAATGTAGACGTGAACTTCAACATTGAAGCACCGCGTGCAAAGGAGCAATTAAAGCAATAATATTGTATAAACAATGGTAAAAAATGTCCTATATGGCTAATAAACAGACAGGACAAAAACTCGAAATAGACAAAGCGGTCATGTCGGATATAGAGAAATTCAACGAACTAATTAAAACTGGCAATATTAAAATAGGTTACAGTCGCATAAAGATATCACCATGGCGGTTTGGCATTACGCCTGACCCGCGTTTTAAATGCCAAAAATTCGGCCATACTGTGGCTAACTGTACAGCCAAGGTTGAAACATGCCTTCGCTGTGCAAAAAACCATAACTTTAAACATTGTCCGATAAAGGACCTAAAAGAATACCACTATGTCAATTGTGGACAAAATCATGCTGCCTGTTCAAAGACATGTCCTGAATTGGTAAAAGTAGTTGAAAATAAAAAACAAAAACAAGACAAAAAAGTTAATACAACAAGGCCAATGATGAGAATTTATTCACAAAATTATCACGATGGAATTCCAAACAAACAAGCAATCGGAATGGTCAAGCTAATGGTAGAACCTTTCAAAAACATAAGTAGAATCACTGCGGCAGCAAACGAAGACCCCAGTCCAATCTTGGAATTAATTAGCAATTTTAGGTAACGACTTCAGTAACCAAATGAGTAACATTTTATTTAAAAATTTCGAAAACGATGATCCATTCATGAAAGATAGATTCCTAGAGAATAAACAATTATGATCATCTAAAATTTCTACACATTAACTATCAATCGATCAATAAATCCATTAAAAAATCACAAATCGAAAATTTAGCTTCAAATCACGGAATCGATTTCATTAGTTTAAACGAGACTTACTTAAAACACAATTAAAAATTTGAGTTCAAAAATTACTGAGTTTTTCGAAAATACAGGAAGTCAGACAAGAAAAAACGTGGTGGTGGTGCAGCGCTGCTGATTAAAGACTCATTCAAGACTGAGATCATCCAATTGTCCGATATTTTACTAAATAACGAAGGAATAATAGGCGTTGAATTGGAATTAGACAATCTAGAAAAATTAGCGATTTTCTCGTACTACTCAAGTCCTGACTCGGCAATAAACACGCAATTCTTCGAACATGTTGTTCAAAACTACACGAATTTGATTATACTAGGTGACTTAAATGCAAAGAGCAAAACATGGTATTGTAAAGAATCTAATTACAAAGGTCTTTTTGTAGAAGAACTGGTAATCAAAACTAATCTGTTCATTTTAAATACAAATTAACATTTCAAAACCAACATTTCTACGCAGTTCAAATGCCTTAGATCTATCAATTTGTTCAGCAAACATGTTGAAATATTTCTCAAAATTCGAAACGTTAAAGGACTCAATCAGCAATTATCAACCGACAATCACTAGCTTTAGAAATCTCAAAGTTAATGGAGATCCAAAAACAATAACAAGAATCAACTGGAATAAAATTTAAAATTTGTTTAAACAACGTAAGCTACGATGATAGTGTCATTCATACAAAAGAACAACTAGAAACACAGGCCGATCAGCTCGTTTCGAATATAAACAAAGCAATAGAATCTTCGATAAACGAATTCAACGTAGCATATACCACAACCCAAATTCTAGCTGTACCAGAAGAACTATTGGCACTTATAAGGAAAAAAGAAAAGTAAGAAAAATTTTTCAAAAAAGACAATTACCCGAACATAAAAAAGTTCTTAATTCGATCAATCGTAGAGAAAAAAAAGAACTAAAAACTTTCAAATTAAACAAGCTTCGGCAAACTGACTTTAAAATATTAATCTGCATACTTGAAAACCTAGAAAAACGGTTTTTTAGGTGGGGTCAAAAAATATTTTTTTTGACCCCACCCCCTCAAAGATCGAAAAAAAAACAAAAGCTAGTTACCTTTGAGCTAAAATATCTCATGTTCTAATAGACATAACCTTATTAATATATATATATTCTGTAAGCAAATAGTCTCATCTACAAAATGGTGTATTAATTTAATCTATTATTTTACCAATAGATCGATATTTTGGCAAAAAATGGTAAAAAAATGATATTTTTTCATTATTTTTGTATCTAGTCCGCGGTTTACCCCCCGATCCCTACTTTTTTATACAGATTCTGAAACTAGAGAAAATTCTGAACAAAATGATGGGACCACTTTTTTAATTTATTGAATTTAAAGCAAAAAAAAAATTGAATAAAATGAGTTTGAAACTAATTTTTGAATAATCATAATTTTTTATTATGTAAAACGTCAGAATTAAATGTCAAATTAGTTTACTTGAATTTTTAAATTTTAATCTAATAAAGAGTTAGAAATTTTTAAATGTTCTGCAGTTTTTGCTTTGGATTTTCCAGAAAAATATGTTTTTAAAACGTTTGCATAATTTACACCACTTTTGTAGGCAAACAAACATCGCCAAAATCTTCTTATTAGTTTCACATATATTTTTTTATGTGAAACCTAACCCAAGAGCTTTAGCCCTAAGTATTTCGGTATTGATAGGTGTACCAGAGTTATTACAATTTTGAATAAAGTTTCTTAACCCTTTATCAATATGTGGAAATTTAGTAGATTTTGTCGTTTTTCTTAATTGAGATGCATTTGAATTATAACTCAACATAATATTCTCCCTATTTTGAATGATTCTCACTACATTCGTGTGACTTTTAAGACCAAATTTTTCGGCTATAAGTTCATATTTGGTGCCTTTATCAACTTCGTCTAAAACTCTCTTTTTTGTTAAAATATCGATTGCTTGACGAGGCATTTTTAAAATGAAAGAAAATCGGAACAATAAAATTATTTTTTTTTCTAATTTATTTTTTTGTACATGTCACAAAATCAAAATAATTTATAACTACTTAATATAGAGACAAATTCTAATTTTTTGTCTTTTTTTGATGTCACAATATCAAAATGTCACAAAATAAAATTTAACAAAATCGAATTAAGTTAACATGGAAATCATAATACCTATTGTGTGTTATTCAAAAATTCTATCACAAAATCAAATTGTCACAAAATCGAATAATACAAAATCGAGGATAGACTGTATATTGTTGCTGTACAAATAAGCCTTGGTGTTTATGACTTATCGAAACCAAAAAAAAGAAATTTACTTTGTCAAAGTTACAGGGAAAAAAGATTACTAAATCAGGAAGAAAGTATCGGGACAATTTAGACGAAATTGTAACTATTGGTCCTTCAGTTTCAGTCGATACCCTAGGACTACAGAATGGTTTGAGTTCGAGTCAAAGTCAATTACAATTAAGTGAATTGAAAAAATTAAAAAAAAGACAAGCTTTTTTTGTTACTTGTTTTGATCAACAAAGAGTTTGAATTCAGCTGTAAAATAAAAGAAGATATGCTGCTTACAATGCCTGAAGATGTTCCATATGGTGCTTTAAATGTTGATTTTGTAAAATATAAAAATATATTTGAAGAAAATTGCTTTGAAAATTTAAATGTTACATTGTCACAAAAAAATTTGTTAGACTCAAAACCTACTCAAATTTTCAAAATTTATTTTTTTTTTAAATTTTGTCGTATCATTCATTATTAAAATTGTGTAATTTAAATAAATTTTCATTTTGAAACTTAACATTTTTAAATCCGGATCCGTCTTTTAGGCGATTTTTCACAGGCATTAAAAATCCGGAAAAAAAATCCGTGTTTTAGGTACCTAATCCGGCGATCCGGATCCGTGTTTTAGGGATAACCAAAAAAATTCCTGATCAAAAGTACTCAGTTTTTGAAAAATTAATAAATTTATTTATAAATCAATTAAAAAATGATTTTTACACTAAAAAAAAAAACGGTTTGGCTGTGATAACCTTTTTTTTGGGTGTAAGGTGCATTTAAGGCAAAACTACGTCACTACTCTGGGATTCTAAATTTTTTTACATATTCGTGTTCCCCATGTATGATAACCCATGTTTGTTGGTTTTTTTATGTTTCTACCTATTTCAGGTAAAAAGTTATTTAACTTTGAAAAAAGGCGTTTTTTGATGCATAGCAACATTAAAAACCCTTTTTTCTCCCAAAAATACTCCGATTTGTATATTTTTTTTTTCATTTTCTGATTTTAAATGCTTTAAATTTTATTAGTCTTGATTTAAAAATAAAAAATATTCTTAATTTACCTGTTATTTTTTTACTTTTATACCTTTTTTTTCACAAAAAAGAGAGCCGAGCTTCGTTGGCAGGTGAATATATCTAATATTGTATATCAGTAGATAGATCTACTCAATACGCACAAACTAATGAAGAGCTTTTTTTATATGATCCCTACTTGCCAAGATATTGCCTTTTACAAGCAGCTGTTTTTGAGAAAAAATTTATTTTTAAACATTAAATTAAGAAAATAGTTATTTAGTCCCTTTCATTCAAGTTTCCAGCTATGTCTTCAATAATCGTAGGCATAGTTGGTTCATGCTGATCCGATTCACCTGACCTGACCCGCGTTTTAAATGCCAAAAATTCGGCCATACTGTGGCTAACTGTACAGCCAAGGTTGAAACATGCCTTCGCTGTGCAAAAAACCATAACTTTAAACATTGTCCGATAAAGGACCTAAAAGAATACCACTATGTCAATTGTGGACAAAATCATGCTGCCTGTTCAAAGACATGTCCTGAATTGGTAAAAGTAGTTGAAAATAAAAAACAAAAACAAGACAAAAAAGTTAATACAACAAGGCCAATGATGAGAATTTATTCACAAAATTATCACGATGGAATTCCAAACAAACAAGCAATCGGAATGGTCAAGCTAATGGTAGAACCTTTCAAAAACATAAGTAGAATCACTGCGGCAGCAAACGAAGACCCCAGTCCAATCTTGGAATTAATTAGCAATTTTAGGTAACGACTTCAGTAACCAAATGAGTAACATTTTATTTAAAAATTTCGAAAACGATGATCCATTCATGAAAGATAGATTCCTAGAGAATAAACAATTATGATCATCTAAAATTTCTACACATTAACTATCAATCGATCAATAAATCCATTAAAAAATCACAAATCGAAAATTTAGCTTCAAATCACGGAATCGATTTCATTAGTTTAAACGAGACTTACTTAAAACACAATTAAAAATTTGAGTTCAAAAATTACTGAGTTTTTCGAAAATACAGGAAGTCAGACAAGAAAAAACGTGGTGGTGGTGCAGCGCTGCTGATTAAAGACTCATTCAAGACTGAGATCATCCAATTGTCCGATATTTTACTAAATAACGAAGGAATAATAGGCGTTGAATTGGAATTAGACAATCTAGAAAAATTAGCGATTTTCTCGTACTACTCAAGTCCTGACTCGGCAATAAACACGCAATTCTTCGAACATGTTGTTCAAAACTACACGAATTTGATTATACTAGGTGACTTAAATGCAAAGAGCAAAACATGGTATTGTAAAGAATCTAATTACAAAGGTCTTTTTGTAGAAGAACTGGTAATCAAAACTAATCTGTTCATTTTAAATACAAATTAACATTTCAAAACCAACATTTCTACGCAGTTCAAATGCCTTAGATCTATCAATTTGTTCAGCAAACATGTTGAAATATTTCTCAAAATTCGAAACGTTAAAGGACTCAATCAGCAATTATCAACCGACAATCACTAGCTTTAGAAATCTCAAAGTTAATGGAGATCCAAAAACAATAACAAGAATCAACTGGAATAAAATTTAAAATTTGTTTAAACAACGTAAGCTACGATGATAGTGTCATTCATACAAAAGAACAACTAGAAACACAGGCCGATCAGCTCGTTTCGAATATAAACAAAGCAATAGAATCTTCGATAAACGAATTCAACGTAGCATATACCACAACCCAAATTCTAGCTGTACCAGAAGAACTATTGGCACTTATAAGGAAAAAAGAAAAGTAAGAAAAATTTTTCAAAAAAGACAATTACCCGAACATAAAAAAGTTCTTAATTCGATCAATCGTAGAGAAAAAAAAGAACTAAAAACTTTCAAATTAAACAAGCTTCGGCAAACTGACTTTAAAATATTAATCTGCATACTTGAAAACCTAGAAAAAACGGTTTTTTAGGTGGGGTCAAAAAATATTTTTTTTGACCCCACCCCCTCAAAGATCGAAAAAAAAAACAAAAGCTAGTTACCTTTGAGCTAAAATATCTCATGTTCTAATAGACATAACCTTATTAATATATATATATTCTGTAAGCAAATAGTCTCATCTACAAAATGGTGTATTAATTTAATCTATTATTTTACCAATAGATCGATATTTTGGCAAAAAATGGTAAAAAAATGATATTTTTTCATTATTTTTGTATCTAGTCCGCGGTTTACCCCCCGATCCCTACTTTTTTATACAGATTCTGAAACTAGAGAAAATTCTGAACAAAATGATGGGACCACTTTTTTAATTTATTGAATTTAAAGCAAAAAAAAAATTGAATAAAATGAGTTTGAAACTAATTTTTGAATAATCATAATTTTTTATTATGTAAAACGTCAGAATTAAATGTCAAATTAGTTTACTTGAATTTTTAAATTTTAATCTAATAAAGAGTTAGAAATTTTTAAATGTTCTGCAGTTTTTGCTTTGGATTTTCCAGAAAAATATGTTTTTAAAACGTTTGCATAATTTACACCACTTTTGTAGGCAAACAAACATCGCCAAAATCTTCTTATTAGTTTCACATATATTTTTTTATGTGAAACCTAACCCAAGAGCTTTAGCCCTAAGTATTTCGGTATTGATAGGTGTACCAGAGTTATTACAATTTTGAATAAAGTTTCTTAACCCTTTATCAATATGTGGAAATTTAGTAGATTTTGTCGTTTTTCTTAATTGAGATGCATTTGAATTATAACTCAACATAATATTCTCCCTATTTTGAATGATTCTCACTACATTCGTGTGACTTTTAAGACCAAATTTTTCGGCTATAAGTTCATATTTGGTGCCTTTATCAACTTCGTCTAAAACTCTCTTTTTTGTTAAAATATCGATTGCTTGACGAGGCATTTTTAAAATGAAAGAAAATCGGAACAATAAAATTATTTTTTTTTCTAATTTATTTTTTTGTACATGTCACAAAATCAAAATAATTTATAACTACTTAATATAGAGACAAATTCTAATTTTTTGTCTTTTTTTGATGTCACAATATCAAAATGTCACAAAATAAAATTTAACAAAATCGAATTAAGTTAACATGGAAATCATAATACCTATTGTGTGTTATTCAAAAATTCTATCACAAAATCAAATTGTCACAAAATCGAATAATACAAAATCGAGGATAGACTGTATATTGTTGCTGTACAAATAAGCCTTGGTGTTTATGACTTATCGAAACCAAAAAAAAGAAATTTACTTTGTCAAAGTTACAGGGAAAAAAGATTACTAAATCAGGAAGAAAGTATCGGGACAATTTAGACGAAATTGTAACTATTGGTCCTTCAGTTTCAGTCGATACCCTAGGACTACAGAATGGTTTGAGTTCGAGTCAAAGTCAATTACAATTAAGTGAATTGAAAAAATTAAAAAAAAGACAAGCTTTTTTTGTTACTTGTTTTGATCAACAAAGAGTTTGAATTCAGCTGTAAAATAAAAGAAGATATGCTGCTTACAATGCCTGAAGATGTTCCATATGGTGCTTTAAATGTTGATTTTGTAAAATATAAAAATATATTTGAAGAAAATTGCTTTGAAAATTTAAATGTTACATTGTCACAAAAAAATTTGTTAGACTCAAAACCTACTCAAATTTTCAAAATTTATTTTTTTTTTAAATTTTGTCGTATCATTCATTATTAAAATTGTGTAATTTAAATAAATTTTCATTTTGAAACTTAACATTTTTAAATCCGGATCCGTCTTTTAGGCGATTTTTCACAGGCATTAAAAATCCGGAAAAAAAATCCGTGTTTTAGGTACCTAATCCGGCGATCCGGATCCGTGTTTTAGGGATAACCAAAAAAATTCCTGATCAAAAGTACTCAGTTTTTGAAAAATTAATAAATTTATTTATAAATCAATTAAAAAATGATTTTTACACTAAAAAAAAAAACGGTTTGGCTGTGATAACCTTTTTTTTGGGTGTAAGGTGCATTTAAGGCAAAACTACGTCACTACTCTGGGATTCTAAATTTTTTTACATATTCGTGTTCCCCATGTATGATAACCCATGTTTGTTGGTTTTTTTATGTTTCTACCTATTTCAGGTAAAAAGTTATTTAACTTTGAAAAAAGGCGTTTTTTGATGCATAGCAACATTAAAAACCCTTTTTTCTCCCAAAAATACTCCGATTTGTATATTTTTTTTTTCATTTTCTGATTTTAAATGCTTTAAATTTTATTAGTCTTGATTTAAAAATAAAAAATATTCTTAATTTACCTGTTATTTTTTACTTTTATACCTTTTTTTTCACAAAAAAGAGAGCCGAGCTTCGTTGGCAGGTGAATATATCTAATATTGTATATCAGTAGATAGATCTACTCAATACGCACAAACTAATGAAGAGCTTTTTTTATATGATCCCTACTTGCCAAGATATTGCCTTTTACAAGCAGCTGTTTTTGAGAAAAAATTTATTTTTAAACATTAAATTAAGAAAATAGTTATTTAGTCCCTTTCATTCAAGTTTCCAGCTATGTCTTCAATAATCGTAGGCATAGTTGGTTCATGCTGATCCGATTCAGTTATTGCACTATTCGATATTTTTGTGTGGGATACATTTGTTGCTTTTGATTTACCACTAAAATAGGTTTTTAATATAACTTCAAATTCTATATTGTTATTGTAGGCTATTATAACCCTCCAAAAGCGTCTTCATAATTTTACATGAACCAATTTCTTCACAAATTCATCTCTACCATTATCTATTAATTCCAACATTAAATTAAAATTTGTATTGGTCCGTTTCCTGACATACTGTTTTACATAGCATCAAAGTCCTTCAATAGGGTTCATTTCACAATGAAATTTCGGCAAGTACGTAACTTTGATATTATACTTGCTAGCTAACTCTTCTAGCTTAGTTATTGGCTTAAAAACTGGATGCTCTTTGAGCATATCTTTAAGCTCATCGAGCTTCACTACCTCCTGAATACGCTCGGCTGCAAGCCTGTTCTGGAGCAATTTTCTTAAATGCTGTTTTTGCTTTTTCATTTTCAAAGTAAATTCTAATTAATTTAGTTATTAAGATTAAAAAAAAATGATTTTTAATGACATAAGTCAAAAATTTAGTTATTTAAGACTGAAAAATTAAAAAATTTGAATTTTTTCTCAAAAACAGCTGCTTGTAAAAGGCAATATCTTGGCAAGTAGGGATCATATAAAAAAAGCTCTTCATTAGTTTGTGCGTATTGAGTAGATCTATCTACTGATATACAATATTAGATATATTCACCTGCCAACGAAGCTCGGCTCTCTTTTTTGTGAAAAAAAAGGTATAAAAGTAAAAAAATAACAGGTAAATTAAGAATATTTTTTATTTTTAAATCAAGACTAATAAAATTTAAAGCATTTAAAATCAGAAAATGAAAAAAAAAATATACAAATCGGAGTATTTTTGGGAGAAAAAAGGGTTTTTAATGTTGCTATGCATCAAAAAACGCCTTTTTTCAAAGTTAAGTAACTTTTTACCTGAAATAGGTAGAAACATAAAAAAACCAACAAACATGGGTTATCATACATGGGGAACACGAATATGTAAAAAAATTTAGAATCCCAGAGTAGTGACGTAGTTTTGCCTTAAATGCACCTTAGAAAGCAGATTTTTTGTTGTCAAAACACGACATCCTGCTTTTTTCCTAAAAGTTTAAATATTTTCAAATTTTAAATTGTTTTTTGCACATATGAAAATAATGTAAAAATAAAATAATTGCAAAAATAAGGTTCTTCTGAAAGAGAGCAAAACACCCAAAAAAAAGATTATCACAACCCAAATTTTTTTTTACGGTTTGATTATGATTGTCTTTTTTTTGGGTGTAGAAAGCAGATTTTTTTGTTGTCAAAACACGACATCCCTTAAAAAAGAATTTTTAATTTTTTTTTCAATTTTCTAAATAAAAACTAAACTTGTCCTATTTCACTAAGAATTTTAATTTCAAATATGAAAATGCTCGAAAAAATAGCTTAATTTTTTTTTATTAATTCAATTAAATCACGTGACTAACACAATTGTGAAAAAATTCTATTTTATTCTTTAAATCTATTTAGAAAGACAAAACTTAACTTTATTTTATTTTTACACAACCCTCGCGTTGTTTACTGAATAAATAATTTTAATAATAATAACTTGAAATTATTTTTTTATTTTAACTGAAAAAAATATTTAAAAAATCTCACTTTTTAAATATTATTTCAACAGTAGATACATTTTTTAATTCAAACACAAAAAATTTAACCATACGTTTATATATTTTATTATTTTTTTGTTTTTTTTTTATTCTTTAAAAAAAAAATGTATTAATCTCCTTTAAAGTTCAAGTAAATTACAGACCATTAAAAAACAAATTAAAAACAAAATTAAACATTTTTAAAGTTTCTCGTCTTCTTCATAAGGAACAACTTCGTTTTGTTTTCTTTTTTTATCTGACTTATCTTGATCTTCCACATACTTATAATTGTAGCTCAAAGCCAAAAATACTAATGTAGCTAGTAGCATGAGTCCAGCAAAAAAAACATATTCATAAACTTGGTCATCAATTGCTCTTGCTTCGGCAATAATTACCACAATTAGATTGCCAAAAGCCACGGTCAAGAACCAAATGGCTTGCAAAACAGACTTCATTGTAGTCGGAGCTTGGGAATAAGCAAAAGATACACCACTAATCGAGAACATAATCTCTCCCACTGTCATCACAAATATCTGAATTAGCTGCCACCAAATGACCACTCCATTTTGATAAAAATCTGTCATCTGAACAAAATCAAGCTTGTTGGTGATTGGATTCTGGAACAAAAACACAGTGTACTTGGCGCAAATTTCCAGCAAAAAATCATCTGATTTTATACTATTTTGAAAATTTTGTTTGTCCGTAACCTCAAATAAGTAATTTGCATAAGATTGTTCCTCATAGCCTGCCGATTTATTATACGAATTTACTGTGAAATTTTTACCAGACAGTTTAGCTAGATACCTAGTAGGGTCTAAATTAAAAGTTATAAATCTTATATTAGATTTTCCAATTATTTTCTTTCCAAAATCAAAATCAAATTCTTCCATTGAGTCCACTCGTCCATTGGCATCTTCATAGAAAATAAATACTTTTTTGGAATTTTTTTTGCTCATGATTAAGTTGCCGGAGTTTTTTCCACTACACTTGAATTGGACATTTTGGTCCGATTCTTGGACCAGATCTACAAACGAGTCTGGCAGTTTGTATACCTGATTTTTGAGATAATCAACTTTAGCAGCCTCTAGTAATTTTTCTCCGCTTTTGTAAGTAAGCTCTAGATCACACGAAGCCATGTTGATTATTCTAATTTGGCTCATTGGGTTCGCAGCACTGGAGGCAGATTGCATTTGCTTTTCTAAAACTGCGGCAACTCCGAACGAGGCCGAGGCAAACAAAAGACCGACAAGTATTCTCTGCAGTTGTTTTTTCAAAAGGTTAAATTTGGCCAAAAATGGATAAACAAATGCGTCAAATATTGGCACCAGAGCAACAATTAAAATTGGATTGATGGCTTGAAATTGGTCGGGTTTAATGGTAAATGAGCGTCCAATTCGGCCTGAAAGCTGCTGGGCTTGTTCGGTCCAGCGTGATCCTTGCTGGTCATAGAGTGTCCAGAAGATGGGAAGAGGCACAAAAACCACAAAGACCCGAACAACAGCTTTGACGTCAGAGATAATCTGCTTGGAAAAGTTGGACTCTTCGGCATAGTCCAACCAGTGGTCTTTTTTGATGAATTTTTTCATTCTTATTTTATTCCTAATGCCGCAGAATATAATTTGTACTGTTTGTAAGATGATATTTTTTCCTTTTTGCACTTTTGAGCGCACATAAAAAGGTGTGCCTAGGAGAAAAAGAAAAATGGCCACAAGCATGAAAAGAGCTGGTACACCAAAGGCCAAGGGGTAGCAGTCATTTCCAAAGCATTTCACATCAGAGCGAAAAATGGGAGTCAAAATAGTGGCCAGGGTGCTGCCAACATTAATAGATAGATAGAATACAGAAAAAAAATTTTCCAAATAGCGTGTTTGAGTGGGCTTGAATTGGTTGCCGCCAAAGGCCGACACACATGGTTTAATGCCACCAGTTCCAAAAGCAATCAGTATTAGGCCTATGACGGGACCGTAAACATTGGGTGCACCCAACGGAGTTATGCTGGTCAAAGTGACAATTATCTCTCCGATCAAATAGACTACAGATAAGCTCACAATTGTTGAGTAAAGACCTATAAAGCCATCGGCTATTATAGCACCTAAAATTGGAGTGAAATAGCACAGACTGCTGTAAGCATGGTACACGGCAGTGGCGGTGTTTTCGTCCAGTCTGATAAATTGGGTGAAATAAATGAACAAAATTGTTCGCATGCCGTAGAATGAAAAACGCTCACAAAATTCATTCACTATGATTAGGAAAACAACATATGGATATTTTTCTTTTTTGGCATTTGGTCCAGATTGGTTAGATTCAACAGCATCCAAAGAATCGTTGCCTCTGTCTACATTAGCGTTTTTTTCACCA
The DNA here is from genome assembly GCA_025491095.1 of Brachionus asplanchnoidis. NCBI lineage: Eukaryota > Metazoa > Rotifera > Eurotatoria > Ploima > Brachionidae > Brachionus > Brachionus asplanchnoidis. Next base: position 377,712 of record JAILYF010000050.1, on the reverse strand, counting down.
TCTTTTTGGCTGGACATGGCCGAGCTAAGAATTGAGCCTAATAAAAGAAACAAGCTTTGGTTGTATTTGAAAAGATATTAATTGTTTGCCAAGCCGAAGCTTTTAAAGCTATCAAATCTAAATAAAACTAAAATTAACTTGATAAAATTTTCCAAAACTCTTGGATAAGATAATTTTTATATCTAGTCTAATTTTGAATTTTTAAGATGTCTTATGATTAACTCACCTAAAATCATAAAATTTGTTAGAATTAGCATTTAGATTTTAGAATAGCTTCTAAAGGTCGACTTCACAACAGTTTTATTTCGTTTTTAGAAAAATTTTAAATATTTTTTGAAAAAATTTTTTTATTTGCTTTAAGGTCAATAAAATGATACAAAATACACTTCTTCTTTTTATGCTAGATTTAATTTTTTTTAAGACTGCTAATATTTAAAAAAAACAATTATGGTCAACTCCTGAATAATTTAAAAAGGCAAAATAATTTAATAATAAAAAAGTCCTTTAATTATTACCTATTATTTTTATGCTAAATAATAAAAATAAAAATACTTATTAAAGGCATAATTCTATTTATTAATATTAAATATAATAAAAAAATATCAAAAGTGTATTAATTGATGCAAACATAAAACAAGAGAAACACGATTTGTATTTTTTTTACAAAAATAATTAATACTCATTAAAGATAAGTTATCTTTTTTATGTCTTGAGAAAGGAGGTCTACTATGATTTTTCTTACCGCAGATTCACTTTTTATAATCTTATCGGTATTTTTTTGTTTTTTTGTTTTTTAATCATTGACTATTTACTCAAAATCAGACTCAGTACAGTTGACATTCAATTTTTTTTTGTTCCAACATGTCCAATATTGTTGAGGGCTTCATGTATTAAGCACAAATTATTCAAAATAAGAACTGAAAATAAACATCAAACTGAAAAATTACTAATTTTTTTGTTCTCAATAATTTTACTCATTACTGGTAATGTGTATTTCCCAGCTTGAATGGTCATGAATCTGGTCGATAAGACCGAATCGTTATAATGGTTGTTTGGAACTATTTTGAGTTTAACTTGGCATTTTACACACTGATACCAAATAGTACCCCAAGTAGAATTCTTTTTTGCACACTTGCATGTTCAAATCTTCTAAAGCTGGCAAGATGTTCTTGAGTCAAATCGAATGTTCGAAAACTTCAAAACCGTAGTTAGATTTTACCTTTTCCTCTAGTTTTTTTTTCTGGGAATATTCTCTGTTGCTAGAGAATCCAAAAACACATTAATTGGTATTTATTCTAAAAAAAGACATTTTTTTTCGTAATATCTTGTTTTTATTTTAAATTTCATTTGTTTTATTTTGTTTTATTTAGTTGCGAATACATTAGATATAAACTTGTTTTAAATATATTTGACAATTTTTATTAAATTGTTTTTTTTTAATTAAAAATAACTTTTGTTATTATTATTATTATTTATTTCATAAAAATTACGCCTGTCTTGGCGATGTTTAAAAAAATTAAAATAAAAAAAAAAAAAAATTTAATGACATTAAAAGTAATTCTTGTTTCTAGTTACAAAAAAGATAAAAAATTTATGTACATAAAATTTAGCTATTTTTACAAAATATACAGAATTGTTCAAAAATAATGTTTTTTTAGTTATTGTTTTTTCTGTTTTTTACGTCACATTTCAAATCGTGGTAAAAATCTAAATGAAAACAACTTTTTATACCGTATTTTTGTTTTCTAAATAAAAAAATTTTGTTTTTTATTTACATTATATGCTAAAATAAAATAATTACTTAATAATAAAAGACAAATGTTATATTCGACTGAATTATTTTATAAAATTAGACAAAAAAAGAACAAAATAATAAATTACTGATTATTTAAATGAATAAAAATTAAACAAAGTAATTTTAGTAAGTTGAATTAAAAAAAAAAGATTAAAGGCTTACTTTTTTTGGAAAAGCGTTTGAACATGGTGGATTTGATTTAATGGATCTTGGGTCTGGCTCATCATCGGAAGAAGAAGATTCTGACTCCAAAACAGCATTCTATTTTTATTGAATAGAATCTGAAGATTTTAATTGAAAATGACAATATGAAAACTTACCATATTTCCGTGTTTAAGAAGGCGTGCATTAAAACCTGATTTGCCAATTTGGGCGCATGCGCCTACATAGACCTCTCCATGTTAAAAAAAAAGTTTAAAAGTGCGACGCACTAGAATTGGAAATTCGGTTAATAGCGGGCGTTTGTAATAAAAAAACCAAATATTAACAATGCGTTTACAATTAAAAATCTTATTTAAATTCACAAGTTTTATATGACAAAAAAAAAAGTACTAAATTTATATTATTTAAAATTTTAGGTAGAAGTGCAGCTTCTCAAGTGTAAAAAAAAAATGTTTTTAAATATAAAAAAAAATTTAAAAAGTCAAATTTTGGGTACAGAGGCGGCTTTAAGAAATAAATTTTTACAATGTTTATATACATATTTAAATTTTTTGTTTATTTTTTGACCCTGGCTTTCGACCTAAACGTTTCCGAACGGTCCCATCTTTGTTATGAACAATGATGGGTGTTTGTGTATTTGTGTTTAATGGTAAAGCTTGAAGTGGCTGGCGTACTTGAATTGAAATACTCGATGTTCCATTTGTGCTTGAAGTTGCTGTAACTATGGGTGAAACTAAACTTGAACTCAATTGACTTAATTGTTGTTGATGGCCTTCTGTTGTGTGAGATGTAAAAATGGGCGAACTTAAAATTGTATTCGAATTTGATGTTTGTTCCGAATCGATTCTTTCATTTGATAAACTCATTTGACTCAACTCAACTGATAGAGTTGAAGTTACTACAGGTGTTGAAGATGCTACACTAGGTGAGACAGTTCTTTGCTCAAAACTAGAACTCGAGACTCCGTCAGTCACACAGTCTTGGTCATCTTCAAAGCCATCAATGTCATCTTCTTCATTTAGATCGTCAACATAATCATTCATGACGCAGTTTGTTTTCAACATAAAGTTCAAATTACTATGCAAATTAAATTGTGAAGTAATACCACACGACTCAAAGCTTGAAGCTATATACTGAGGATCGATGCCACGCCATATATCAGAAAGCCATTCGATACATTTGGCATATCCTGATGAAAGAGCTTTCAACAACAAGCTAAAAGCTTAATTCAAACAAAGAAAAAGGGATGTATTGTGATATGAAAAAAAAATTTTGATGTAAAATTCGCATGATTTTAGTCTAAGACTCGAACTAGACAGCAGCATCTATAACTAGAAAAGACATAAAAAATAATTTTGTAATATTAATAAAAAATTTTTTTTTCATCTTTTAATGCTGCACTTATACTCAAAAAATTAAAAAATATCTTTTTCCTTTAATTTGCTTTTTAAAAAATAATGCTGCACCAAAGAAAGTCTTTCAGCTAAAAACGCATTGTTAATATTTGGTTTTTTTATTACTAACGCCCGCTATTAACCGAATTTCCAATTCGAGTTCAATGGACTTCTAAATATTTTTTTTAACATGGGCGAGGTCTATGTAGGCGCATGCGCCCAAATTGGCAAATCGGGTTTTAATGCAAGCCTTCTTAAACACGGAAACACGGTAGTGCATTTATCAAATAAAATCAAAATTCTAAATAAAATATTTGGGTTTAGTTTTAAAAAAAAATTTTCATTGAAAGTAAAAATTATAAATTTAAAAGTTTCCGATCAATGTATATATCATTTTGATACATCATACAGGTGGCAATTGAGTTGTTATGCAGAGTATTGATTACCTTTAACTCAGTACATAAGCTTGAAATTAGTTGGATTCCAATTACCAACCCAAAGGTTAAGAAAATATCCTGAAGCTGCACTTGTTCATGCTCCAGTTAATGTTTCCCAAGCTTCAGCCAGTCTTTCAGTTAATAATCAAATTACTGACTCTGTAATGAAATCTGAATGAGAATAGAGTAAAGATTTTGAGTTGAGTTTTTTATACTACAATAAAGACGTGTTTTATTCTTTTGGAATATTTTTTTTATCCTAATAAAAATTAAGCTGTTATATCTTTTAAAAAAATTTTGTTCGTCAAAATTTTTTACTTTAAATATTTTTTTTATCTGTAAATTATTGATTTTGTTAGGCTTTTTCAAATATTGTCAATTATTTTTATTTTAGTCTATTTTATCTTTAATATAAATTTATTGAGTAAAAGTAATTTTTAATTTTTGGTACAACTGTTTACAACTGTATATCCCATTTAATTGTGTCAATATTATTTCTTGGAATAAACTGTTTTAAATTTAAATTCGAGATATTAGACAAAATTCAAAAATGATATTTGATTGAAATTTGAAAAAAAATAATTTTAATCATCAAATATAAGATATCTTTTATCTTTTAATTACTTTAAAAAATGATATTTTTTATTATACTCAGTTCGCAAATAAAGTCAACTAAACAAATTATTTTTACATTTAAAGATAGGTTTATTTTTTGAATTTGAGATGAATTTCATTTTTGTCAAAATTTTTTTGAATAAAATTAAAAATAAATTTTTCGATATTATCTTTTGTATCATGATTATTTTTGAGTTTATTTATTAGATAAATGCCTGTCGTAGAAAATCAAAATAGTTTATCTTAAGAAGTAAATTTAAATAATAAAATGAAATTTACTTTGAGCTTTATCATGTTTAATAGTAAAAAAAATTTTAAAGGCTCATTTTTGTTACTTTAGTTTTTTTGATTGAATTACGAATCATAATAATACAACTAAAAGTCGTAAAATCATCAGGTGAACAATGTAGTGGCATTTGTGTTACAACAAATGGATTTACCCATTTTACTTGGAATAATCATAATGGTGGAACTTGTTGGATGAAAACAGGATCAATATCACAACAAAAAGCTATTTCCTAAGATAACAGTTTCGTTTGTGGGACAGTTAACAAACAAGAATCAACTCAACCAAAAAACCCTTTATCAGACCAACCGAGTCATCAACTATCATCTTCTCAACCGGATGCAAACATTGATTTGTTTTAATCATTTGATTTAAAAACTAAAGGTCAATTTCCCCCTATCCAATCGAATTTTGTCCTGGTTTTAGCAACATCATTTCTAAATTATTTTACACCCTTCTAAGTGTAACACTCTCTCTACCCCAGCCCCTTACTCCGGCCCCTGCTCCTACTCTATCTCTATATATATTTGTTTTATTTTGTTTAAGTTTTGAGTTTAGTTTAGTTTTCAATAAAGTTTTGTTAAAAGAATCTAAATTCTTTATTTAGTAGCGCCACGCTATTAAATAAGACATAATTTTATGCTGTTTTTGAATTTTTAAAAATATCTTAGAAATAATTTTGCTAAATGTTCTTAAAAATTAAATTTAATTTTTAAGAACATTTAGCAAAATTATTATTATTAAATAAATAAATTATTATTAAATAAACATAACCAAAATTATTTATTATCCAATTTAAAAATTATGGGGGCCGGTTGTTTCGTAGCATGTAACATTTCATAGCATTTTTTTTTCATAGCAAGTGAAAATTTTTTCGTAGCAAATCAATTATGATTCGTAGCAGATAATTTAGTAGCATTTTTTTTTTCATAGCATCAAAAAATTAAGCAATTAAAATAAAATATTTATTTAATGTCGTGTCTTTGTTTCGAATTTATCAATAATTAAAAGAAAAAAAACGTTGCCAGGTATAATAGATCGACTCGATAGAAGATTTTCTTTAACATTCGGCTTAGATTTGATAGTTCGACCGGATCTAAATCGTCTTATAGACGGAGAATAGTTAGATTTATCTTGTAAAAATTTCTTATTCACACTAAATTATGACATACCAAGAAATGAAAATTTTGCAATGAAACAAAAGATGCAATGAATTTAAAGATGCTATGAAAAAAAACGCGCAATGAAATTATCTGCTACGAATCATAATTGATTTGCTATGAAAAATATTCATGTGCAATGAAAATTTTTTTGTGCTATGAAAAATAATTTGCTACGAAACATTACAGACCCAAAATTATATGTCAAAAAAATGTAGAAAAATTGTTTTAAATTTAAAATATGATTAAATTTTTAATTTTTCTAAATTAATTAGATACACGGAGGACGATTGGGGTAAATTTTGATGTAAAAAACAACATAAATATAAAGTGGATTGTCTGATTTTGTCGATGCTAAAATAACTTTACATATATATTAAATATTTTTAAGCTTAATATTGATTTATTTGAATGAATTAAAAAATTACATTATATTAAATTTTTATTTATTTAAATGTAAATTTTGTAAAATTATATTAGGTTGTTTAATAAGTTTTTTCGTTTTTTTCTATTTTTTTCGTTTAATCTATTCCAAACGGTGCCATATGTTACATACATCTCTTTAGCGAGCTGTCTAGTAAACCGCCTCGGGTCTTCCTCAAGCAGCTCTTGCAAATACGCGTCACCAGCTTCGACGGTTCTCCCAACGCGTTATTTGTCATTGAGGTCGAAATCTCCAGCTTTAAACCGAGCAAACCAATTTTGACAAGTACGAACAGTCAGAGCGTCGTCGCCATATACCAAACAAATCGATTTGGTAGCCTCTGTCGCATTTTTTCCTTCGTTAAACTTGAATAACATGCAATGGCGGATATGCATTTTTTTGTCATACATTTTTATTTAGTTAATTATTTAGAAATTTAAAAAGCAAACATATAATCTTATATCTCATTTGAAAGAACAAGAGTTGCTCTTTCAAATGATGTACAACATTGCATAAAAAAATTTAATCTTTGATGAGATTTTTTTATTTAAAAATCGACGAAAAAACTTATTAAACAACCTAATAAAATTTAAATAAAAAAGTATTTAAACAATAAAATTTTAAACAGAATTTTTTTCTTTATTTTTTATTATATCAATGGATATTTTGGAATTACAAATTTTTGATTTTGATTTTCGGCGTCATCGTACAAATCCAACGGAAATGGACTAAATATAGATTCGTAATCAATTTCGGAATATAAAATTTCGGCTTCACAAACACTATAACCCAATTTAAAATTGACGTATTCGATCGTTTGCTAGTCTTTTATAATAAAGACAATTTTATTTTTTATCTACTATTCAAGAAACTAATTTCTAAAAAAACTTGTTTTCTTTTTATTTTGTTTTTTTTTAATTTTAATAAAATAGTTTAAATTCAATTCCATTTCTTTATTTTCTTGAACCATACCTTTTGTTAATAAGCAGCCTTAAAGATTTCGCTTTGGTAAACCAATAACGATTATTAAAAGCAGTTTTTTTTTACATTTATATCATTTTTAACTAGTTTTACATTAATCTGAATTTTATATTTTTACCTAAATGTATAAAATAAAACTAACTTAAATGTAAATATTTAAAAATTTACATTTAGTTTGGCAACCGTAAGTTGTTATATATATGTAAAAAAAATTGTTACCTCTATTGTTGTGTGTGTATATATAATAATTAGATATATATAACTACTTTATTTTAAAAAAATAATAAAAACAGGAACTAATTTTTTTATTTTTAGCTTTTCTCTATTTGTTGGTTTTAAATCGTCAATCATCCAGTTCTCTTCATTCATCGAAAACACTGCTTTAAAGTATTTCCCGAAAAAAAGAACGCTGGAAAGAACGCCGTTTTAACGCTGGTAAAACGGCGATAAAAACGTGTCATATATTTTTTTAAATTGTTTCAACAAAAGAAATTAAAATCTTATAGCTTTGTTTAGAGAAAAATTATTTTTGAAAAATAAAAAAACGCTCAAAAAACACTTAAAAAACGCCTTTCGGCGGCGTATAAAACGCAGACGAAGAACGGCGTTCTTTGAGTTTTTTTTGAGCGTTCTTTTTTTCCGGGTTTTTTCAAAAAATGTACAAAAAAAAAGTTTGTAAGTATCAAAAGTTTGTTTTGAAAGTAATACATCTATGTCCTTTTTCCTTAATATCATTAAACTTCTTAATCCACACCGTTTTAGCCATATCCCAGTTATTTGTACATTTGATTTAGGCACTGTGCGATATTTGTTTTGGCATCAAATACACCAAAAACGTTTACAACACGACCATTTGGACAACAAACAATGAATGGTTTAACTAAATGTCTTTTTTTATGATCGGAATATGTTCTTCTCTGAAACGAATTATTTGAGCTTTTTTTGGCAAGAGCAAAAAAAATAAAATTAAATGATATGTTATAAATTTCATATTAACTTATTATTTACCATCAGCTATGTATATAAGTTGGTCATCTTTTGTTTTAAACAAAGAGTCGGCTATTTCGGTACTTTGAGTAAGTAAAAAATCTCTTGTTTGGTTTTTAAGATAATCTGGTACCTAGACCTGCTTAAATATTTTTTACCCTGATTTATATAACGATAAACTTCTTTTCTGCTTTTTAATTGCAAGCATACAGCAATGCTTTCTTGATCTTAGCAAGTTTTAAGCCAATAAAGGTAAACTAATAACGCCTTGTTTTTTGTTCTTTTGTTATTTTTTTTTTCATTTTTTTCTATAAAGATGCAATTACTTTAAATTCTTAGCTTTTAAATTCAGTAATTCGCAAACAAAATTCGTCACCAACTCGCACAAGATCCGAAAACACATAAAAAATGAATGACTTGAAACATTTTACTCGAAAAGATTCAAAAAGCTTTTTAATATTTTCAGCTTCAAAGTTTATTTCATCATTATACGGAACAATTTTTTTTTTAACTTTTCTTTTCTATTTAATCCATAATCATTTAAATGATTTAAGCAAACTCTACTACCAGGTCGTAAAAAGACATTTGTTTGAACATATAAATCAATAACACAATCAGCCTATGAGGTTTTTAGTTTTTTCCATTTATTAAGCTTTTTACAAATAAAACACTGCTTATGCGACAGATAAGCAATCGTTAAACGGGTACAAATTATTTTTGTACCTAATTAAATTATTCTAGTACCTAATAAAAAAATAAAAAAATTAAAGCAATACTTAAATTGATTTATTAATACCTAATTTAATTTTTTTCGTACCAAAAAAAAAAAAAAAATCACAAGTGTTTAGGAAAAAAATACAAATAAATTGCGGTAAAATAAAAGAGACATTTGATGATTTGATAAAGTGTAATTAATTTTTTCTAAAACGTTTAGATGAAACTTTTTCGACATCCTCTGGATTTTTACGTTGCCGTCCTCTTTTCTTTGGTATTGTAGGATTTGAAATTTTTGTTATTGATATTGACGAACCACCTAAAATATGTGTTGTTGTAGCTCCGTTGGATACGTCGGTGTCTTCTCCCGGTCTTTGAAGAACCGGTAGGAGAATTGAGGTTAATGATTCTTCTGAGTCGGTCATTTTTATAAATTATTTTTCTTATTTATTTATTTTCAAATTTTAATGAAAAATAACTCTTATTTTTTTATTTATTTGTTTTCTGTACCGAGCTAGAGCTCCTTCAGAATAAGTTAAAAATTAAAAAAATAAAATAAAAATGAAATAAAATAAAAATAAAATTAAAGTTAATAAAATAAGATAAAAAAAAAAAGAATTAAAAAAAAAAGAATTAAAAAAAAAAAGAAATAAAAAAAAAAAGAATTAAAAAAAAAGTAAAAAAGCTAAATAAATGAAAATTAAGAATATATAAAATTGGAAAAGATTGTTACATGTGGCTCATGTTTAAATAGTTCAAGTTTCAGGAAAAAAAGAAGAAATAGTAAGGTAGCAATTACACAATGGAGTTGGGTAGTCAATATATCTTGATTCGAAACCTTCTTTGTATTCCTTCACCAGTCTTACAACCAATGGAATAGAATGACTCAGTCCTGTCCCAACATATCTCTCACTCAATTCAAAAAGCCGATTCGAGACTGTTAGTAATTTTAGTTTATTAAAAGCCTCATGATGTACGATGTTGGAGGGAGTATCATATTTTAACTTAAGAATAGATCTGACTGCTGTATTCTGAATTGCTTGTAGTTTTTTGATATTATTTTCTGAAAATGAATTTAAGCAAGGAAAAGAATAGTCTAAAATTGATCCGACTAAAGATTTATATAAATTTCCTAGTGTGTTTTGATTAAGACCCCATTTTTTGTTTGACAATATCTTAATAATATTTAGCCTTTTATTGCAGCGCTCTTTAATTTCATCTACCAGTATATTAAAGTTTAATTTAGAATCAAATTTAATACCAAGAAACTTGATTTCTTTTTGTCTCTCTATTCTGTTTCCATAAATTTTTAAGTTAAGATTATCACTCTCTTTTTTGTACCTAGAAAAGACTACTGAACACGACTTTTCAACTGATATCTTCATTTTCCACTTAATAAGCCATTGTTCTAGTTCGTTGAGGTATTTATTGATCTTATTTTCTAGGTTCCCCTTTTTGTTATAAATGAAGAATGTAACTAGATCATCTGCGAAAAGCAGAGAGTATTCATTATTTGTTTTGTTTCTTTTAGGGATGTCATTAATGTATATACTAAATAAAAGAGGACTAATTACTGAGCCTTGAGGAACACCTGCAGTTATTTGATATTCTTCGCTCAAATGGTCATTCACAATTACCTTAAATGTCCTAGAGTCTGAAAAGGATTTTATCCAGTTAGTCAAGTAATGAGGTGGATTTATTTTAATCAATTTAAAAAGTAAACCTTCATGCCAAACCCTATCAAAGGCTTTAGAAATATCAAAAAAAAGGCCACAAACTCTTTTTTTTCTATTAAATGATTCCACAATTTTTTGAATTAAGAAGAAAAGATTATCTGCTGTTCGCCGGTGTTTCCTAAATCCAGATTGCTCCTGGATAAGGAGTGAATTTTGCCCTAAAAAATTGTATAATCTTGAATATACTATGCGTTCCAGTAGCTTTCCTAAACAACTCGTTATACTAATTGGTCTATAATTTAAAGGATCTTGTAAAGTAGAGGCCTTTTTTTGAATCATAGTAATGTAAGATGTTTTCCACGCTTTCGGGACTCTACCTTCTCGAAGAGATAAATTAAAAAGTTCTATGATTTCTATTAATGAATTTCTAGGTAAGTTTTTTAACATTAAATTATGAATTTGGTCAGGTCCTGATGCCGCTTCATTTTTTAATCTCTTTAAAGCCATAATTAATTCATTTAAGCAAATTGGATCATTAAAATTAGACTGGTTATAATTCCTAAAGAAAACAGAGTTAGAATTTAGTATTTCGATATCTTTCTCAGTATCAATTAAATCAGAATTAGGACTAAATATTGAAGATAAGAGTTCTCCAAAGCATTTTCCCTTTTCTTCATTAGTTTTGAATTCCCTTTCATTTAAAATCAAGTTTGGAATTAAATTTGATCCTTTTTTTGTTCTAAATTAATTTATTTTTTTCCAAAAAGGTCTACTTGTCAGTGGGTTTTTTCCCATCATGCATTTATGTGAAGCAGAAATAATTTTTTCTGTTATTTTATCATTTAGTTGATCTATTGTGAGGGAACTTTCAGTGACATTCACTATTTGAGAATTTAAAATCTCGCTGAATAATTGCGAGTTTGCTTTCTTATAGTTAAACTTTTTAGCTGCAGATTTTTTTTCTAATTGATAGCCAATAGAAATCGATGCTTTGATTGGGAAATGGTCACTAGTCATGTCTTGACTATTTAAGACACTAAAGTCGGTAATTTTGTCAATTAATGAAGATGAAACTAAATAAAGGTCAAGAATTTCAAAGTAATTCTTATTAAAAATATTGAAAGTAGGAGTCTTATAATTGATTACTGAAAAGTCTAACTCGTTGATTATTCTTTCTAATATTATCCCGTTTTTATTTTCCCCTACGCAGCCTATTTGCTTTGTTCTAGCGTTTAGATCACCACCTAAAATGTAGTTTCTACATGTTTTATTAACTGTTTTAAAAAACTCAAAGTTCAGAAGCACATTGGGTGGATTATAAAGACTAAGTACAAACAATTCATTATTCTTTCCTAAGTTCATTTTTATACAAAGGAGTTCGGAATTGAATTCCTCGTAAGAAAAATCTTGTATAAATTCGATTCCTTCTTTAATTAAAATAGCTACTCCTCCTCCGTACTTGTTGCGTGGTTTTGTTAAGAACTGATAATTTTAAAAATCAAGATAAATATTTGCCTCACTCAAATCTATCTTTAATTCATTGAGCAAAACAATGTCGGGACATTTTTGAGCTAAAAAATTGTCTAAGAGGTGAACCCTACTAGGTAAATGAAGAAAAGTAATAATAAATAATCTTCAAGTAATAATGATTTTATATTAAAAAAGGACTAATTAAGTATGTGGTAATGAGATAATTGGATAAGATTAAAGGAATGATTGATAAGTTTGACAACTAATTTTAGGTACTAATTAACAGAATTTAGGTATTAAATAATTAAATTAGGTATGAAAATTATAATTATAATAGAGTCTTTATAATCCACCCAATGTGCTTCTGAACTTTGAGTTTTTTAAAACAGTTAATAAAACATGTAGAAACTACATTTTAGGTGGTGATCTAAACGCTAGAACAAAGCAAATAGGCTGCGTAGGGGAAAATGAAAACGGGATAATATTAGAAAGAATAATCAACGAGTTAGACTTTTCAGTAATCAATGATAAGCATCCTACTTTCAATATTTTTAATAAGAATTACTTTGAAATTCTTGACCTTTTTTTAGTTTCATCTTCATTAATTGACAAAATTACCGACTTCAGTGTCTTAAATAGTCAAGACATGACTAGTGACCATTTCCCAATCGAAGCATCGATTTCTATTGGCTATCAATTAGAAAATAAATCTGCAGCTAAAAAGTTTAACTATAAGAAAGCAAACTGGCAATTATTCAGCGAGATTTTAAATTCTCAAATAGTGAATGTCACTGAAAGTTCCATCACAATAGATCAACTAAATGATAAAATAACAGAAAAAATTATTTCTGCTTCACATAAAAGCATTCCATATCTTTCACAGAAAATCTACAAAACGAGTCTTCCGCCAAACATTGTTAATTTGATAAAAGAACGTAGGAAAGTAAGAAGAAATTACCAGAAAACTCGCTGTAAAAAGCTCAAGCAAAAATTTAATCAACTTACATCTGAGTTAAGGGCCTCTTTAAAAAAATTCTGGAATCAAAATTGGTTTGATTTTATTGAGAAGATGGGAAAAAACCCACTGACAAGTAGACCTTTTTGGAAAAAAATAAATAAATTTAGAACAAAAAAAGGATCAAATTTAATTCCTAAATTGATTTTAAATGAAAGGGAATTCAAAACTAATGAAGAAAAGGGAAAATGCTTTGGAGAACTCTTATCTTCAATATTTAGTCCTAATTCTGATTTAATTGATACTGAGAAAGATATCGAAATACTAAATTCTAACTCTGTTTTCTTTAGGCCAAAAGTAGGAATTACAATAGAAATTGTCACATATTTGCATCCAGATAACTTAAGAGTTGCATTCTATAAAGGCTCAAATACATGGATAATTTCCATAATGTTGTCTTTATCAAATATACTGATCAACAAATCTTCATATTTATGACGAATGTCAGGCTTAGTAAAAGCGTGATTAATTGCATCTAATTGTACGTATAAGCAATCATATAAGTTGAGTTCCATCTTGTTTTAACATCTTGTATCAATTTATGCTGCTCAATATTAAGTAATATCTGAGCTTCAGACAGGTATTCAACTAACTTTGTTGATTGATTAAAAACACTGACTATTTTTCTACATTTTTCAATGAGACTTGCATAATTTTGCATACATTCGGCTTTTATATCTAATAAAAAATTTTCATCACCCCTATTTTCAGTCTCAAACTGTTAAATACACTTATTTCTTATTAATGGGACCTTTTGATTCACATTTAAAAATTGAGAATTTGATGGCTCATCCAAAGAATCAAGGGGCTGAATACAACTATCCATTTTTTGAAAAAAAATTATTTCTAATAAAGAAAAAAGTACATAATTAAGATGAAAAGTTTATTTTAAAAAATTTGAATTATTTGTTAAAATTAAATTATTATTAATTTAATTTTTTAATATATTATTTTTGTTTAGGAAAGTTTTTTCCTGAATATACAAAAAACAAAGGTAATCGCATGCTTCAAAAATTATTAATAATCAATTAAAGGACATAAAATTCAAAGGTGACGTTGGAGCGATTCATTTTGCTTAAAAGTGAGAGTGATCTTCTCTATCATTTCATAAAACACTGGAATAGCAAAAAAAAGTATAAAACTCATAAACTCATGTGCATGCCATAACTTAAAATCAGATATATCTCTAGGGGCATAATTAATAAAATAAGGCGTACGAATACTTTTTAGTCTTGAATTTATTTCTTCAAGGCTATGCTTTAAAGAATAAGTTTCTTTTGATGAATGTTCAAACCACTAAAAAAATAATTTTTTAATAGATCCTAGAAAAATTGAATACATATAGTCAATTATCGAGCTTTCTATTGGAAAATAGAATTTTAACTTTGACAGTACAGTTTGACCCTTAATTCCTCTTTCGCCCGACAAATTATTTTCAGAATTAGATAAATCGATATTATTACTTTATTATTCCTAAAATGCTTATCTATTTTTTATTAAGGAAAAATATGATGACTTCCTTTCTTAAATGGAACAAATAATCCACTTTGGTAGCATTTGATGCAGCTAAAATATCCATTTGAGTTAACTGAATTGAGGATCATTGATCTTGCTGGTTTATCAAAAACACCAAAAATACAAAAGAACTTATGAACAAAACCATCTACTACCAAACCATATTCAAGCATCGTTAGATCCAATATTATCGGTTCAAGAAAAAGACTAAAGTCTTGAGGTTTACCATCACTTACCATTATATCTTTAGAGAATTTTTACCAAATATTAATTGAATATTTATCATTTTAAAAATTTTAATGAATTCATTGGAAAAAAATTAACCTGCTATGATGATTTTATCTATATCATATCTTATTTAAATAGGTAATTCATTAATTGCATGAAAAACTGGCCAAATACTGATACTTGATTTTCTTGATAATTCGATACCATCAGTATTCAAAATGAAACTATAATTTGATTGCATCGAGTAAGGATTATTTGAATCAATACTTTCTTTGAATTTTTTATAGAAATCTCCATCGTAGATGTCCTCTTTTAAGTTTGCATTTATTTTGTCCGAAGCCTTAACGGGCAGAATTTTTTTGGTGAATAGACGATCTTCCACGGGAAAATAATAAAATGTACTCAACCTAAAAATAATTCTTTTAAATATCTTTTTATTTAATTAAAACTTTAAAATATTTATTCGTATTTAGACCAGAGTTGTTTAAAAGTCAATGGTGTCAAGTCAAGTGCAATCCGAACTTTTTTTTTATTTTTTTCAATGGAGTATAAAAATTTCTTGATATGAAGCCTGATCTAACAAATTAAAATTTAAAACAACTCTGATTTAGACAAGAAACTTTTATTGAAAGATAGTAAAAATATTCATTAATTTTTTAAAAAGAATTCAATAAATTTATTTTTTGAATTATTAATTATTCAATACAATTAGAATATAAAAAAAACCTTAATTCATATTAATATATATAAATAACTTTTTAAGTTGTCAGCTCTAAGGCCAATAATTGTTTATTTGACCTAAAAGTATTATTCTATTTAATTTTAACTAAAGAATAATTTTTTCTTTTATCCAATTCGTTATTAAATGAAATATTTAAAAATCCCTTTTTAATTTTACAGTCAAAAAAATATATAACTAGGCCTTTTATTAAAAAAATCTTATTTTTCAATATTTATTTGAAAAATAAACCTTGTTGATTCACTTCAATCAAATAAACAATTAATTTTAAAGTATAAAAAATAAGAAAATGATACTCTCAATGATTTAAGTGTGTAAGTGTCAGTTTTTTTGACATTTAGAATTTTTATTATTCATCTTAAAACTAAACTTTAAAAAATTGAGTCTATGTCTTGACTTTTTAATTTAAAAATAAAACTAAAATAAAATTTCAATTGAAAAAATCTTGCATTATGTAATTTTTTTATAAAAATTTACCTTTTTTTTATTTTGCAAATGTTGCAGTTCCGATGTTTGGATTGAGTAAGATCCATGTGATCTTTGCATTTGTGGCAAAACCATTTTTTATTATAGTGTAGCGTGTTCAAGAACTAAAATAAAAGATTTATTTTGTTTCAAATAGTTTATTTGAAATTTTATAACTCAATCTTATCTTTTCTAAAATAAGAATTTTCAACTAAATTTATAGATAATTTTTCGGCTTAAGATTTAACAAGAATAAGAGGAATTTATATTGTAAATTAAAAGATGATGCAACTATGATTTTATTGGTTAGTTTGACAATAGAATTCATAAATCATAGTTGCAATGCGTGATTAAATAAGCTTAGCAAAAACTTAAGAACATTTTTTGTTTTGTTTTTGCAAAGTCATCATTTGAACAGTGCAAAGTACAGTTCTTAAATTCAAATTTCAAATTTCAAACATTATAAATATAATCTTAGTTTTGCACTGTTACATTCCTCCGACCTTTAAGAAAACTTCCTAATATATAAATAAATCTTACTAACTTAAAATAGAAAAATAACAAAATTAAATAGATATAAGTTTTTTTCGAAACTAGAGTAAAAATTTTAAATGAACTCAAAAAAAAAATAAATTTTTTAGAATTGTTTAGGTGGCTTGCTGACTCTACCACTCTTTGTTATTGTTACATTTGATTTTTCTTTTTCTTTATTCTTAGAACCTTTCTTTCTTCCTTTCTTTGTTTGTTGTTGAGCATTAACTTCAAGTTAACTTTCAGTGCCATCATTACTTTCTTCTTCCTCATCATCAGCAACCACTATTTCCTCATCATTAGCAACCACTTCTTCCCCATCCTCCTTACTCGAAACTTCGTCCTCTACTTGCTTTTCGTTTGGTTCTTGTTTAGTCTTAAAAGACTCATTACTTGAAACACCCAACTGTTCAATTTCTTGACTTATTTCGTCTTGTGGTTCAACAGTGTCAATTTCCCTTACATCAGCATCGATAACATTTTCAACAACTGGACTAACTAGGGGAAATAAATTAAACAAAACATGATATCTGTTTGTTTGTTTTTGTTTATTAATCTCTTTAATTTCGTACGGCTCAACAATTTTGTTAAAAATTTGATTTTGAATAGCTGATCTAATTTTATAAGGCTTTAGCCTATTAAAATGAACTTTTTGAACGATTTTACCATCAGCAGATTTAATTTCGTAGACAAACTCATTGATTATTTTTTGTATAATAAATGGACCAACAAATTTAGCTTCAAATGCCTTTGAACCACCAACTTGTCTACGACCATTTTTAACTAACACGAAATCACCTATTTCATACTTAAACTTGTTTTTAATAAATGAATCATAGTATTGCTTTTGTCTTAATCGAGCTTTTTTAAAGATTCGCTTCGACCAATTCATTTAACAATTTAGCCTTACTTGACAATTTAGCTACGTAATTTTCAGCACCACTATGTTCTAAACTCTCATCAATCGCCCCAGTTAAGATATCTATGCTAGTTCTTGGTTTTCTAGCAAACAAAACTTCAAATGGTGAAAACCCAGAAGACGACTGATTAGAACAATTGTAAGACATTACTGTCTGGTTTAAATAAAAATCCCAACATTCTTGTAATTCATGGACATGTATAATCAATATTTGTTTTAATGTTCGATTCATACCTCAACCAATCCATTACCTTCAGGATGATAACTTGTAGTTCTCATCTTAACTATACCAAACCTCACACATAACTGTTTGACTAAGTTTGACTCAAAATTAGTACCTTGGTCTGTAATAATACCTTCTGGTGTACCAAATTGGCAAACAATTGAATTAAATAAGAAGTATGCGGTAACTTCTGCTGAAAAACTTGAGATTGCTTTAGCAATGCAAAATTTGGTAAAATAATCAATCGCAACAATAATGTATTGATTACCATTCGATGTCTTAACCAAAGGACCGGTAACATCAATAGCTATTAACTGCCATGGCCTTGAAACTTGAATCGGTTGGAGGGGAGCCCTGACAGTCATATTGGAATGCTTATATCTTTGGCAATAATCACAACAATCACAAAATACTTGTATAAACTTTTGCATATCGACCCAAAAAAATTTCTCATAAATTAAGCCAAATGTTTTTGCAAATCCTCGATGACCAGCTAACCCAAAGTCATGGTAAGCTCGGCAAATGAAATCAATTGCATGTTTTGGTACCACGATTTGATCAAACTTTTTAGCACCATATCTAACCAATAATTCATTTCTGACTTTCAATTCTCGTCTAATTTTAAACCACTCATAGTCACCAGTATAAGCAGACCAATTATTCTTATCAACACAATCTTTAACAATACAAATCAACTGGTCTTTCAACTGTTCTTTGAACCAGTCTATACCATCATTAAGCTTAATCAAATTTACTTTTGGGAAAATTCTTGATAATAAATCTGGAGTTGTATAAGTAGAACCAGGTTTGTAAATTATTTCATAATCTAGGTCTTGTAACTTGTATAAAAGACGACCTAGTCTTCCATTCGGTTCTCTTATTTTCTTTAATGACACCAAAGGCTTATGATCGGTAATAAACTTGATACGACGACCGTAGATATATGGATGATAATACTTTGAAGACCAAACTATTGCCAACAACTCTTTCTCAATAACTGAATATCTACGTTCACACTTAGTTAAATGTCTTCATCCAAATGCAACTGGAAGGTCTTTACCTTTTAATTTTTAGTTAAAGCAGAACCAATAGCCCATTCAGATGCATCACACTCAATCTTGAAAGGAAGCTCATAATTTGGTAGAATTAAAATTGGAGCTGAAACCAATTTCTCCTTTAACTCTGTGAAAGCTATCTTGGAACTATGCTGGTGGTAGTCGATATTGTTTTTGATTAATTGGAAAATCAGTATTTGTGACAATCCTGTGTTGCAAAACTTTTGTGAATCCATTCGTATTGTCCCACTTAAAAATACTTTTAAAACGATTTAACAAACTCATTAGCTTGGTATGTTGATCTTTGTTTAGTTTGCCAATCTTCAACTTATCCAATTTCGTATCAATCTCGGATTCGTTAACTTTTGATGTTTTTAATTTTAAAGTCTCTCTTTGATGATTAAATGGTTCATTAAATGGTACAATAGCCTGTGCTTCATTAACTTGACCAATCAATTCACCTTCTTTTAATTCAATTGGCTCTGGATTACCATTTATAACACTTAAAATAACATCTTCGGATTCTACTTGATGCAAACTACAAGCAACTAATACAGCTTTATTTTCCATCTCTAAGTCTGGTTCAAACATAAGTGTTGTTTAACATCTAACATTGTTAACTTTCGCCTTAATTAACTTTTCACACAATGGTTCTAAAGTTATTTGTTGAGCAACCTTAACCTTTTGACAACTACTAAAATCGCATTTAGATTTGGATCTTATTTAAATTTTGTCATCAAAATGATCAACTACCACTTTTTGAATTGTTAGAAAGCCACGTCCCAAAATTGAATTTTCTGATTCAATATCGTTTGAAATTATGAAAACATGGTCACCAACCCAATTACCAATTCTTAAGTTTACTCTACCAATAAAACAATCAATCATTGTCTTATTAGTAGCTTTTTCCAATTTGTATTTTTTCTTAGCTAAGCCAAGCGGATTTTTACCATCGAGGACCAACTCTTGTACATTTTTCGGTAACGCATCCATCTTTATAAATGAATGAGAAGCTCCACTATCGACTATAACCTTCAATCCAAACACATCATTATTACCAGTACCAAATAAACACATTTGAGCATTCAGTTTGATTAAATTAACCTTGTTAAGCTCAAGTTGTAAGGTGTTAATCTTTAATGAATTATTAAAAAGACCATCAAGTTCATCCTCACTAGACGCTTCATCATTTTTAGACGCTGTAATACCATTAGATTCAATTGTTTCTTTTTTTTCACTACCTCGTTCATGCTTATTTTAGAATTTCTTAGACCCATCTTGTTCTTCTCTTTTTTTCCGTTTAAAACAATCAGCAGCTTTATGACCAAATTTTGAACAGTAATTACATTCTCCATTAAATTTGTATTTTTTGTCTTTGTTGAACTTATTGTTAAATTTCACAATATTTATTTCACCATCCGGCTCATATTTAAATTCAGGTTCTTCTTTCAACTTCGGCTCGTTAAAATAAATATCTTGTGCAGCCTCATCTAAAAGTTTAACCAAATCAGCCCACGGTTTGTCTGAAAACTTTGCCATGGAACGTAAATGAGGCGGCGTATTTTCTAAAAAATGCGTTTTTACTGTTGATTTACGTTGTTCATCTGGAACATCAGGCCATGCCTTTTTTAGCAGTCGTGATAATTCGGATGCAAAATTAGCTGGAGATTCATTTGATTTTATACGTCTCTCTCTAAACTCTTTCAAGTATCTCTCTGTCGTTTTAGTACAACTTTGTTCCAAATTCTTTAATCACGTCTCAATTTTCTTCTTTTCGTCAACTGTAAGCGTTGAATACGATTCTTTCGCTTTACCTCTTAAACATAATGGTAAAATTTGACATTGTCTTGCTTCATCCCAACCAGAAACTAAAGCTTGAAGCTTGAAAAATTCAACAAATTCATCAACGTCACCACTTCCATCAAAACGAAGAGCAGCCAAATTCTTGGTTAAATCCATTACAAAAATTAAACAATTAAGCTTAACACAATTCAAAATTCACTAAGCTTATAAAATAGGACAGCAACCACAAAATTTTTTTGAACAACCTAGGATACACCACCAATGGATACAAAACATTAGGAATGGAACAAACACAATAGGAATGGAACGGACACAATAGGACTGGAACGGATACCAATTGAAACTTTACCGCTATCACCAAATGTAGCGTGTTCAAGAACTAAAATAAAAGATTTATTTTGTTTCAAATAGTTTATTTGAAATTTTATAACTCAATCTTATCTTTTCTAAAATAAGAATTTTCAACTAAATTTATAGATAATTTTTCGGCTTAAGATTGAACAAGAATAAGAGGAATTTATATTGTAAATTAAAAGATGATGCAACTATGATTTTATTGGTTAGTTTGACAATAGAATTCATAAATCATAGTTGCAATGCGTGATTAAATAAGCTTAGCAAAAACTTAAGAACAGTTTTTGTTTTGTTTTTGCAAAGTCATCATTTGAACAGTGCAAAGTACAGTTCTTAAATTAAAATTTGAAATTTCAAACATTATAAATATAATCTTAGTTTTGCACTGTTACATTAGTTGATATTTTGGCCAGTTTTTTTCAAGAGTATTTTCATTAAGCTATTAAAATTAGTAGGAATATTATTGCCCGTTGTTAAATTAAAAAGTCTTAAGACTGATCGGAAAGCGTCTTAAGTAAATTTTCCACTGTAAAAAAGTGACATAAGACACATGTTAATTAAGCTAGATTCATCCAATTTATCAATTTGCTCAATATTATGCCCTTTACCGTCAAAAGATAAATCCTCGTTTGTTAATCGGCATTCAGAATTTTTTTTTTTGTCGATTGACACATCTGTTACATTTAGGATTTCTTGATTGTCGGAATCCCCATTGATTTTTGAATGGACTGTGTGATCCGCCGACTGTGAAAAACATGGGTAAAGTTGGCTTAATTGTTGTAGGATGGCTTCTTTTTTCTTTCTTTTTTTGTAGTAATAAGTACTTTTCGGTGATTTTATCCTATGATACATGCTTAATATGAAAATGCTTAAACAATTTTAAATTAAGCTTAATAAATTTATTTAGTAAACACCGCGTGAGTGATGTAAAAAAAATATTATAAAAAAAGCTTAATGCTCATATATTTGATTGTATGCATAAGCACTATTTAATTTTTGATCAATATTTTAGTTTTATGCTAATTTTAATGTTAACTTTCAAATTTTTTTAACCAATCATAAATATAGGATAGTTAAAAAAAATTTTGTCTTAGAAATGTAAGCTTAATTTAAGGATAATCTCTAGATAGTATTTTGAAAATATCTTTAATTTAATTGACTTGGCAATTGACCAGAGCATCATTGAATTAAGCTTATATGACAATTTCGAAGTAATTCGAAATGCTTTCGGTAAGATATTTAATAATAATAATAAAAAAAAAAGCTGCTACAAGTTTTTAACTTGTTATAGTATGAATCAAATGACCATACTTTATCAGCTATCTTTAATTTAATGTCTCTTTAGTATCCAAAAGATTTTTAAAATGGTTTGTTGTCTTAGCTTTGACTGTCTGATTCGGTAAATTGTTCCAAATCGGTACGATACGATTCACAAAGAAATTGTGCCGCTGATCACAATTACTCGTTATTTGCCTTTCAATTCTTTGATTGTGACCTCTAACACTTGAAATAGTACATTAGTATATTTGCCATAAAAACAAACAAAAATTAACAGTTTGATTGGATGCCCTAGAATGTCTTCCTAAAATACTAAAAGTACGTCACTTTAAAAACTCTAGATAAAATTTAAGCTAAAATTTTAAAGGTTTTATCATCTAACCAAAAGCCTTTCTTTAGTTCTGAAAAAGGAACACCGGCTATTGAACATCAAGGTTTTAATATAATTAGAAAAATTTGTTTTGTTTCACAAGAAAGTGATAATGAAACAAAAAACGAAGAGAATGACTACGGAAAGATATTTTATCTTTACGTAGAAATTTCTTATGACCGATAATTATCTGTAAGTAGAAAAAAAAATTAAAAGATATAATATCTTTTTGAATTAAATTAGCTCTATAAAGATACTTTGATGAATTTGAAATTTTGTTGCTATCTTTATAGGTTTCACTTTCTTGATTTACTTCAAATTAGTTGACAACTAATTAACTCTTATAAAAATGTTAAGCAAGTATATTTATTGAATTGAATTAACCTCCTTTAAGGAGAAGTAAAGTAAAATAAAAATAAAATTTTTTTTTTTTTTTTTTTTTTTTTTTTTTTTTTTTTTTTTTGTGTTTATGTGTTTTTTTTTAAAAATGAAAAATTATTATCTAAAAATAAAATTACAAAAATAAAAAAAGGAACATTAGTTCGAAAATAGAAAAAGGCATGAAAGTTAGAAAGCAAGATAATTTGGACCAAAATTCATGAATTTCTTTTATTTTGAATTAGCTCATTTAGGAGAGTTCTGTAATGTTTTAATTTTAAATTGCAAAGACATAACCAAATTGAATCAGATATACCATCATTAGAAATCAGATTAATCTTAAGATTTTCTTTAAGTTGGTTTATATTTACTGAAATTTTTGAGGTTTCAATTTTAAAGTACTTGGAAATAAGTACTAAGTCGGAGGAAAAAGATTTATTAGAGGGGGGGTCACTTAGCATATATTTTAAAAATTGTGATGATAGATAATTATATTTAATTGTATCAATAAAAGTTAGTTTTGAAAATAGATAAAGTTCATCAAAGTTGAATAATTTTAGTACTTTTAAGACTCGTGACATGTGACAGTAGGCTTTTAAACCAAACATTTGTCTAATTAAGTTGTTTTGCAATTTATTTATTGAATCCTTTGTGGTCGAATTAAGAGTAAGAGCCTCAAGACCATATGTGAATTTAGATAAGCAAAATGTTTTGTATATAAATGATTTGAATTTAGGTGAAGAGGTAGGACTATTTTTAGGCAGAAGATACGAAATTCCAAAAAAGCTGCTCTGAACTTTTTTAAAATTTATAACTGCCTGTGTGTTAAGGTCAAGATTAGAATCTATAATGAATCCTAAGTATTCTAACTGATTTGCTTCTTCAAGTTCAGATCCATTAAGGTGAAATACCGACTTAAATAATTGAATGCCAAAGTTAACAACTTTTGTTTTATTAGGGTTAAATTTTATTCTCCATTTATTCCCATAAGATCCACAAATATCCAAAAGCACTTGTAGATGGGAGTCAACTGGGCTTATTAAGATTATATCATCTGCGTAGACAATGATAGAAACATTAAGATTTTTATAAAGAGCTCCAAGCTCATTGTTAAGACATTCTATTATAAGATCATCAATATAAATGTTGAAAAGAAAAGAAGATAAAATAGCTCCTTGTTTTACACCAGTTTCAATTTTAAAGGGTTTAGTTGTTAGATTATTTGGAAGAGATAAAACAGCTAGTGCTGAGTTATAATAAATCCTAAGCAATACCCAGTAGGAAGTATGCAGTCTCTTTAATAGTTTATAGAATAAGCCATCACGCCATATTTTGTCAAAGGCTTTTTCTGCATCTAAAGATGCTATCCTACATCCAGAGCCTTTATTGATGTAGTTAAGAGTTGTTTCTTTTAATACAAAAATGGCATGGTTACATGAGGTTTTTTTCTTAAAACCAAATTGGTTATTACTAACTTTGTAAAGATCAGGGGAGTTAATTAGAATAAGTTTTTCTAGGATTTGAGCAAAGCAGTTTGAAATAGAAATAGGTCTTATGTTGTTTAGATCATAGTTGTTTTTTAAATTGTCTTTTAGAATAGGATTAATTTTAGAAGTATTAAGATTTTTTGGGATCTTATTGAATAGTAGAAGTTGGTTGAAGAATTCAAGTAGAATTTCATAAAAGCCAACAAAATTTACATTTTTTAAAAGGTTATAGGAGATTTTGTCAAAACCAGTTACTTTTGAGTTATCAAATTCTGATATTATTTTCTTTAGTTGAGAAAGCTCAAAAAAAGGCAGAGTATCAGGACGAGTGTAGTTCACAAATGTTTCATTCACATGTTTTTTAATATTTAGCTGATCACTTGAGAGAGAGGATTCATCCTCTTTGAATAAATTTAAGAAGTGAGAAAAGAGTTTATCCGGTGGGAGGGTTATTTCTTTTCTAACATTTCTTTTATTTTTAGACTGTGCAAGTCTTTTCCAAAATCTATTCCTATCTTTTAAAGAGAAAAGACTTTCTATTTTTGCTTGCTCTTTTAATTCATTTAGATAAATTTGTTGTCGTTGAGCTCTTCTAAATTCTTTCTTTAATTGTCTTCTTTTAGGTTCACAGGAGGGATCCGTTTTAATTTTCTGATTGATATCAGTTAGCTTATCTTTTATCAATTTTAATTCCTTATTGAACCAATTGTTTTTTTTTGGCTTATTTGCTAAATTGGAGGAAAAGTAAATATTTTGATAGTCTAACGCCTCATGTGAGGCTTTAGAGATTGAGTCACAAATTGATTTATAAAAGAGATCAACATGCTCTTGTGCATTAAAAATAGGTTTCGAGGGGTCTGCGTAATCGAGACAAGAATTTTGAAAGTGATAAGATAAATTATTATTATAGAATTCAAAAACTTCAGCTATTTCAAGTTTTAGTCTTGGTTTGACTTAAGGCTTAAGATAGAGAGATTCAATCTCACAGTCGAGATTTTCATAAGTAACATCCAAAATAAGGGCAAGGTGATCACTAAGATTTCCCAAGTCATTTATAATGTTACATTGAATAGATTTTAAGATATTCCCATGATCTGAGACTAAAATATGGTCAAGGTTAGCATAATATGGGAGGGAATTTTTTTTATGCTTTGTATAGGTATACGGAGTAAATTGTGTGTTTAATGAGTCCAGTAAAACAAGGTCATTATCATGTATAAAATTGTATAGTAGAGTATCTAACTTATTTATATTTGAGGATTTTTGACAAGTGAGCCTGAAAGGATCTGCATTGAAGTCACCTATTATAAACATTGGAGTATTTTTTTCTTTAAAAAATTTCATGTGAGCTATTAAGATTGATAGAGTAGTTTCATATAAAGCTATAGAATCAGCCTTATGCTTTTTATTATAAAAGGGCATATAAACCCCAAAAATTACAAATTCTTGACCCTTGGTTTTTAAATGGACATAGCTCGAATGTCTATTAAAAAAGTCACTATCAATCAAATCACATGAGTCATCAAGAAACCAACATTGGCCACCATAAGGTCGCCCAGATGATTTACCTAAATAATCAGGCATATCCGACTGATAGAGTGGAGTATTTTTATGAAACTTAGATGATGCTAAATCATTTATAATATGAAATTCATTTTTTTTGGTCCATAATTCATTCAAATAGCAAATATTTGAAATATTAACTAAATGATTACAATAAGATAAATTTGATTTTAAATTGAAACAATTAAGAAAAGAGATAGAAAAAGAATTTAAAGGCATTTTAATTACGTTTTTATTGATTTGTGTTGGATTGATTTGGAGTATTGCTCGTTTTTGCTTCAGATGAAGATTGTGTATTTTGATTGCGTTCAGCATATGGCTTACGATAGCGACAGACAACAGCACCTCTTGGCCATATAGTTTTATCTTTTACTCTATCAAGATCGAACACACTTATTGAAAATTTGAAGGAATTGAAATTTTGATGAACGGTTGAAATTTGCTCAAAAGTATAAGTTTGGACTATTTTATTTACTACCGATTTTACGTTTTCGAGAGTTTCTTCAGTTGATATTCTACCCAAGTAAATATCGACCTTTCTCTCACTTAAATTAAGACCAGTGTTATCACCTTTACCAGAAGTTTTGATATAATTTTGAATTGAAGATTTTTTAGTCCTCTTCCTTGGGCCTGCTAATTTAAACTCATTGTATTCAATTGATTTTGTTGGTTGAGAGGGGTTTGAGGAATCAAAAGCCATGATTTTTGATTGTCCATTCGGACGTGATGTTTGACGAGTCACTGGTTTGGAGGCCGGTGTAGCATTTGTGTTTTGATTAGTACCATCATCAGTTTTTTGTGATTTGTTTCCTTTTGAGCTACCCATTTGTGAGTTCAATTTTGTTGGTGAGTCTGTCAGGGGCCTTTTATTTGTCTGTTTGCTAGGAATAGCGGTAGCTTGTGAGTATGATGTGGAATTCTGCTTTGGAGTATTCAGTATCGTATTACGAGGTGTCAAAGTTTCATTTTGTGGTAATTTTGGGAATTCGTTAGTATTCATTTTTGATTGTATTTGCTTTAAAATCAAATTATTATTTTGAATTATCGCTTTGAGCGAGTTATTTTCATTTTGTAATGAATCGATTCGAGACGATTGAAGTTTAACTAGATCGATTAGAGAGACAATCTGATTGATTGTATGTTTAGCATCTATTTGCACTTCTTGAATAGAAGTAAAAATTTCTTCCAAATCATCTACATAACGAGGTGACTGGGTGGTTTTTTTAAAGATCAAGAGCAGATCTGTTTCGGAAAACGTAGGTTGTACACTTATTTGTGTTATCGAATAGATGTCTTTAGAAAGAGTTTTAGCACTCGAGTTAGGTTTGATATTGTACAAATCTTGAATTTTGTGATGAGTCAAGAATTGAATTGCCAATTCTTTTCTGAGGTGCTTTATTATGTCAATTGGGAATGATTGAATACGTTTTAGCAGATCATTACATGGAATTCTTGCTAGTTGAACCAAGTTTGACAGATAGTACGTCGTAATTTCTGTTTGAGATTTCTCATTTGAGGTTCGTGTTGACAAATTGGCAAGACCAGTTAGACACTCAGGTTGAGAGAGTAGTGGAGTAGATGATTCTGCACTACCAGGTTGAGAGGTATCCATTGTTTCCACACTCTCGTGCATGGAAGCAACAAGAACAATAAGAATAATAAGTTAATTTATTATAATTTATTAATTTCAAAATTTCAATTTTGCTCATACAATTTTTAAAATCAATTTTTATTTAATACTGTAAGCTTAACACTTAGTTCTAAAGAATAAAAATGTCACAGATACAATCAATTCATCATCATCATCAACAACATCAAGTAATCCAACAGATTCACAACCAGGTTGTTTCGTCAAAATAAATTTGAATGGAAGAAGTCTAGGTTAAAGTGCTCCAAAACGAGGAGCTCCAACAAAAGCACAAAGAAAGAGAAAACTAAAAAAGAACGAATCAAAACAAAGTAAGAAAGCTAAACTTGATGATGTAGTTGTTGATCAAGCACATAATGATGAGTTGAATACTTGCAAATTATGTCAAAATTTGTTAGAAGAAAATCCTCTTAATTGTAGTTCTTGTAAATTTTCTTTTCATAGATCTTGTGTTAAGGGTTATATCCCAAGGAATCATGGTCTTGCAAGGGTTGTAAAAAATCTAATTAAATCTTGAATTCTTTTCTTTATTTTTTTTTTATTTTAAATAAAATTTTCACACTTAATTATCTTTTTCTAGCCTCTTATAAATTTTTACACATATTTTATCTACCTGTAGAAAATTTTTTTTTCAGATAGTTATCTGTCGTAAGACAATGCTACGGAAAGATATTTTACTTATATGTAGCATCTTCCAAAAACGAATCCGACTTTTTTCAAGCATGTCTTGCAAAAATAATAATCAAAAATCTTCTTTTAATAGTAAGGAGATACCGGATCGATCGAAAAAACTTTATATGGATAAATTAAAAATCGAGTTCCCACACATAATTAATAAAATTAAAGAAAATTGTAAAATTCGTTAATGCGCACCTTGTTTTTGTGGCCGATAAGGTTTTTGTGGCGTGGTAATGGGCCTACAAGTCCTGCTGCGGATTTCGAACGATTCGGACGGCTAGGTCCGACGGTTTAGTCAGTTCTTCCGGATGGCTTGGTCAGACGGCTGGGTCGGTTCGGTCGGACGGTTCAGTTGGTTTGGTCGGACGGCTAGGTCAAAGTTTGTTAATTAATTATTACTAAAATTTACGGGTAGAACAATAAAATGGGTTTTGTGAAATTAAGTACAAAAGGATAAAAAGAACAGAAAAAAATGTAAGAAAATTGAATAACTTTTTTTCTAAAGGTTTAATATTAATTCTGTAAATGCTACATAGTGCAACATTCAAAGTTGCATCAAATATCAAAATCTGTTAAATTTGCAGAGTTTAGCAGAAATTAAATTTCTATATAATCGAGCCGAGTGCATTTTGCAGAGATTTTGCACATCATTAGCAGACTTTTACAGTTGATGCAACTTTGAATGTTGCACTATGCTGCATTCACAGAATTAATTTTAAACTTTTAGAAAAAAAGTAATTTATTTTTTTTACACTTTGTTCTGTTCTTTTGTACTGAACTTCACAAAACCATAAAATGAAACAAAAACAAATTAGATAAAAAATAACAGACAAAATATTTATATGAGCTAAGAAATTCATATGAGAAAATCGAAGCGAAATATGATAAACAAATGTACTATTTTAAGAAAGTCTATGATAAAACACATAAAAATTTTGAATTTCAATTGGTCGATCTGGTACTTGTGTATTGTCCTGTGCAAAAGAAAGCATATTCGCAGAAGTTATTATCAAAATGGCAAGAGCCTTATACAATTGTTGGAAAACTGGATCCAGTAACATACATAATTGACAGAGGTAATAAGACAATTGCCGTGCATGTGTAGCGTTTAATGACTTTTACGGCGTTCAATATTTCGCCTAAATAACTAATCATTATCATAAAGGGTGGCCGTGTATGCAATTGTCTTGGACATAAAGGAAATTTCAAGATGGTCTCACAAATTGCCTAGCTTTAGCGGAGAGTAACAGTGTCTAGAAATAGCTATAATTTTCAATTTTTTTCTACCTGATTAAACCTTTGCCAACGGTAAGAATTAACGGTAGGTTGTAACCATTGGGGTCATGTCGTTTTTAAAATACTGACTGTAATTATTTGTTTTTACATATGCACTAATGTAACATAAAGTATTGGATGCGAATCATCAGAGACGATGATATTTAATGGCGGGGAATATGTAATTCACCCCACATGTCACTTGATCATCAGTTTCTCAACTAATGCTCTATGATTAGTAAGAATTAATATACTTGTCACGTATCTCAAAAGATAGACGCTTCTAGATGCTGACATTTGTATATTAGCCCGCATCTTGTCTTAATTATAAGCCCCTTTTCTTGACACGAACTCATGGATAGAATTAATGATTCTATTCTCAGTGCTAGGACAGATATTTTAGTTATTACACTCACTATATAAATTGTTGGAGCTCATAAATTATTTAATAAACTATTTAAAAGTATTGTTGTTTTTAATATTCCCGCCTTACAAATATCTATATTAGATTCGAAGATACAATTAAAGAGTATTTTTAAAAGAAAAAATTAAATAAAAAAGAGATTCAAAATAAATTACAAGAATAAAATTTTCTATTTTTATTTTAAAAAAAATCTAAAAACTTAAAAAATATTAACAATTAACTACAATAAAAAAAAGTCTAATTCTTAATTTAATTTTTCTAGTAAATATTCTACTGTCAAACGATCATCAAGGATCTCGTTTGACATTAGCTTGAGAACAATTTCAATATTTTTGGTGAAATTTTTGGACCAGTCGTAGCTAAGTCTTGAACAAGTGTGAGAAAACGTGATTGTAAATCGACTCAAAAAAGTGTACGCAAAAACAGCAATAAAATTCTGGTCGAACTGATTGTTGTAGGTAGTGTTAAAAAAATTTAAATTTTTGAATTTAATATTCTTAATTTTGTCTTCTTGAAACGATATTTTACCAATAGATGACTGATTTACCACAGTTTCTTCATAGTCTGTCTCAAGTCCATTGTTCAACTTTTTCCAAAACTTAAGACCCTCTCTATTTTTTTTCATTTCGTGAACTTTTTTGCTGCCCTGCCTTGCAATCGACCACAAATTATCACCATGGTCGAATTCGCCATACCAATACAGCATGCTGACAGCAAGCATCAAGTCTTCGCTTGAAACCTCTTGGTCCAAACTGTAACGCATATTTATTGCCGAACCATTCAATACTCTAAAGCTAGTGTCATCTAAATTCCTAGATTCATTGATCAGCGAAAGCATTACGGCCACAGAGAGCACCCCTTGCACAGTTGTCTTGTTTATTTTGCATTTTAGGCACAAATTTTGGGTCTCATGTTCCGTCAAGCGAAAACTAAGACAAAATCTACTAAACTTACTCAGTTGCTTTTCAACACATAAATCCAAATTTTTGACATAGTTTTGATATTTGTCAAACAAGCTCGATTCAGAAGCAATTTGATTTAAATCAATAGAAGAATAATCAGCACTTTTGAATGGGTCGAAGAATTTTTTCGACTTTACTTGAACTTGTTTTGCATCCATTCCACTTAATAATTTGTCCAAAAAGCAGAACAAATCCTTGAACACTGCACAAGCGCCTATGCCATCACAGCCTTTTCAAACACATTAAATAAAAAATTAATTTTTTTAATTTTACATTTAGACTTACAGGCATGATTTATTGAGATAAAAAGTTGAAAATTTTTCTGCTGAAAAGAATAAAGCTTAGCGTGGAAAACTGTTCTCTGTAAATTTGCTGGTAATGAGCCAAAATTGTTGAATCGTTCTTGAGTCTTTTCTTCACTCAAAGAATTCTTGTGCTCCAGCTCGACACATTCCAAATTTACCAAATCAAACTCTTGGCTATTTTGTTCCACAATTGCTTGACCATTGGCAGAAAATTTCATGCGCAGATAGGGATACTTGCATTTACACAAAATAAAGCTGTCTTTCAGACATTTCTGCAGTTTTTTCGGTTCCACAAAAGTAGCCAGGTCAAACTCAATCAGACAATTCATGCTCTCAAAGTACTCGAGCATTTCGAATTTGTTTAAGTATTTTCCTCTTACAATCATTTTGATTTTAGCTTGAAAACTAAAATTCGGCTCTATAAGTAGTCATTTTCGGCTAGCACGGTTCCTGTGTAAAAATCCTATTTAGATTGGTACAAATCTTCGCATGATTTTTCTAGGAATTTTATTTTTATGACTAAAAATAGGTTTTTAAGTAGGATGGTACGATAACAATACCAAGAACTAGGTTTCATGATTAAAGCAGGTAAATGAAGATGGTATTTCTTTTTTTTACTGAAAGATTGTGAGTAAGATAATTTATTCAGTGCTATGTGGTGACATTAGCTTTTAGAGCTATTTATTTTACCTGTAAATCATGAAGGGAACAATGAAGCAAAAATTTTTGTTTTATATTTTTATTAACTTGGTTTTTGGAAAATTTACTTTTGTGTCGAGCAGTGCCATTTTGTTGAAATGAATTTTGGAGATTAAATTTTAGAAAATAAGCAAAAATGTGAATAATAATTTTTTTGTAATTTTCTTTTTAACTCAGTTAATGGATAGGATCATATTTAAAATGTGTTTCTCAAGTCAAAGTTTTTAGATAGCTTTTGTTTGATTTAGAAAAATTAAAAACAGTTAATGATTTAAAAATAGCAATCTAAAAATAAAATTTCAAAAGATCTAAATTTTAAATCACTTGGCCTCTTTATTAAAATTATTTAAATTGTTAGACATTAAAAAGAAGTTATCGGTTTGTTTGAATGTGGTTTATAATAAAAAAAAAATTGTAGAATTAATTTCAATGCAATTTGGATAATTTTAAAAACCAAAGTCTACCAAAAAAAAAATTAATTTTTTTTCATATTAGAAATAGTTTAAAATTTCTATGTATTTTCAGCTAAATTTAATCTCAATTTAAGCTAAAACACCAAATGCACATGAGTTGTTTTTTATTTTAAATGATCAGAAAAAATCATTATTTGAATTAAAAATGAAAATTCATCTAAAAATTCAAATTTTAATCAAAAAAATCTGTTTTAAAATTGTTGTAAAAAGATAGCAAATAGCATTTTTTTATTATTCTTTTTTGATTAAGTTCTTTGGCACAAAAAAAAAAAAATGTTTCATAAAAAAATTATTTGTATTAAAAACATTAATTTTGCATACCGTAAAACCTTGCAAACTACCCCGGGGTTATAGTGTGTAATTTGCTATAGCCCCCCCACCATAATATATGATATAACCCCATGGGTTTAAAAAAAAAAATTCTGTATTACACCGGGGTTGTATTAAAAAATTAATTAAAATTCTTATAATAATACTAACAGATTTTCAGTATAACCCCATGGGATAATTATAATAATTATAATATTGTCTCATGGGATTGCATTATTAAAAATAATACACACCCATGAGCTTAAAATTTTTATAAATTTGCATCAACATACCCACGCTTTGAACATCAAAATTTAAAGTCAAGTCAAGTTAAATAGAACGTATTTATTTTATTAATATTTTAATTCTCTTCTAAAATTTTGACTTAAATAAATTTACTTAAAAACTAACATGAAAAGTCCACAACTACCACCTCTTCCTAAAAGAAAACGAGGTAGGCCGACTAAAGAAGAAGCAGCTGAAAGACAGGCATTACTTCATGCAGCCAACGAAAATCGTCTGATTGAACCACTGTCATCAACTACCCATTCGGCAGCACCGACTATTGTTGAAGTAACTCTAGCCAGCACTTCTTCTTCATCATCATCGCCAAATATTGTTGAAGTTGGTGCTCAATCAAGTTCATCCTCGTCTATTCAAAGTGCACAATCAATTAGCCCAACTACTTCAACTCCAAACACCCAATCTAATAGTCCAATAAATCGTCATGCTTATCGTCTCTCATTTAAAATTAATGTAGTAAGACATGCTGAAAATTGTGATATAAGTAAAGCAAGTAGAAAATATAAAGTGGACAGAAAAACGATCAGAACTTGGATCCGATCTAAACCTAAATTACTTGAAGAAGCCAAAAAGAGAAACAAGTTTAGAATATCTAAAGGTGATACCGCTCAATTTCCAGAACTTGAAGTCGAACTACATGAATGGATTTTGAGTAGAAGACTAAATGGAATTTGCGTGAATAAACGAATGATAATCACTAAAGCACTAATGGTTAACACACATGAAAAATTCACCGCATCGAATGGTTGGTTGCATAATTTTTTACGAAGAAAAAATTTGGTCATGCGTAGAGTCACCACAAGTGGACGTGAACTACCAAAAGAAGCTGGTAAAACAGTAATGGATCATCTAAAGGTTTGTAGCGATCGTTTTGTCCTAAGAGAACTAAGCCGAGATTTAATTATCAATATGGATGAAACATCTATATATCTAGATAGTCCTAGGAGTACAACATACTCGGAGTCTGGATTGAAACGCGTACCTGCAGTTACAACTGGGAACGAAGCTACCCGTGTGTCAGTTGCTTTTTCAGCAGCCGCTTCTTCCCAAAAATTGAAACCTATGATTTTGATTCCACGTAAAAATCCGCTCAAAAATTTTACGCCACCAAATAACGTAGTTGTTGTCTATGGTACAAATGGAAATTTTAATGAGTTAGTTATCAGTAGTCATTACATTGATAAGGTTATAAAGCCATATATGATTGTAAACGGGTTTGAAAAAGTTAATTTGCTAATTGATTGTGCACCATGCCATTGTACACCAACAGTAAAGAATGCTTTTGAGGCTGCAAATATTGATGTAACATATGTTCCAAAAAGGCTAACCAACCTATTGCAGCCAGCTGATATCGCTTGGTTTCGACCGTTGAAATCATCATACAATGAGTTTTGGACTGATTGGCTGTTAAATGCGGATAAAACCTACACAAAATCAAACAATGTTAGATCACCAGGATATGCGCTAATTATTCAATGGGTGAGTTCAATTTGGGAACAATTCGACAAAATGATTATTCAAAACTCGTTTGATCAAGCAGGAATAACATCCAACATTATCGACCTATTTCATAGACAGCTTAGGCATTTTATTATTAATCAAGAATTTATTGATGATGTAGAGGATGATAATGCGCAAAATTTGAACGCTTTTATTTCAGGGGATGAAGCTAACATTCACGATTTAGATTTAGATGACTTTGACGATGATGAAGATGATGAAGATAATTCAGTCACAGAAATGGCTTAGTTTTTGTAAAATATTAAAACATTGTATAGTTATAATTTCTCTTTTTTTAATATTTTTTTTTAATTTTTTTATTAATTTTTTTACAAAAGTACCGAAATTTTCTTTAAAAGCCCAGTCAAAAATTAAACTTTTTTCCGTATTACCCCATCAATTTAAAAAAATAATTTCAATATAAGCCCGGGCTTCTAATTTATTTTTTTTTTAAATAATTTTACAGAATAAATTGCTGTTAAATTATAACCCCCCCATTTTCTCGTTTGAACCCCATGGGGTAGTTTGCAAGGTTTTACGGTAATTTAATTAAAATCAAATCTTAGTTTTTTTTTTAATTTGAGTCATTTTTTGACTTTTATTTTAGCGAAATGAATAATGAATTTTGTCTTTTTTCTGTATTCTAGTAAAAAAATAAGAGTTTCGGGTCATTCACCCGAGTGGAATCAAAAAAAGTAAAAAAAACAAAAAATTTTTTTTTAGCACCATAAAGTGTAGCTTAAAGGTACCCATTGAAAATAAAAATAATTAAGTTTGTACAAAATATCGTTCTTTTTCAGAATGGTTTAAACTATATTATATTAAAAAATATTTAATAAAATGAATTATCAAATAAATTTAATTTTTACTCGATTTAATACATTTAAAAGTTTTCTGAACAGTGGATCTTGAATTTAGGGAACCTTCAAAAGGTTTTAACAAAAATATTGAACAAAAGTTCATATAAATATGTCATTAAATATTTTTGACAGAAGCTTGCTGACCGTTTCTCAGGTTTTTTATTTTTTTAAAACATAAGGAAATTAAAATTGCGGCAAATCATTTAACAAAGTTTTTCTTTTGGCTTTTTTTTGTAAATCGAATAAAAGAAGCTAAATATTAAAAATGACAAATTAGAACTTATTCTTTTTAAAATTCCAAAATTTTTATTTTTCAAAAAAATTATTTTCTTCAATAATTTAAATTTTTTTCAAATTAGCAAAAAATAAAACTTTTAATTTTTAATTTTAGGAACTGGTGTCAAAACGTATCACAGATGGTACCAAGGTAAGGCGGCTGTTTTCAATGTGATAACTTCTAGGAATTAGAAAACTTTTGTTATTTTTGAATTAATATACCTTTTTTGTATTAAAAAAATTCAGTTAATTCTATGCATTGAGGAATACTTTTTTACTAGAAAAAAAGGAGCATACGATTAAATATTTAAACTCTGCTAAATTTTCATTGTAAACTAGATAAAGTTATTTATTAAATCTTCTTAAAGTGCTCAAAAGCTGCGCTCCGCATATTTTTTTCCTCAAGATGTTTACTTACTAAAGGTAAATCAAGAATAATTGTGGAAAAATTTAGCTAAAATATAAAAATAAAACAAAAATGAGGATTTATTTTTTAAAGATTCAAAAGTAGTTTTTTTTTCATTCTATCAAAAAAGTGTTTGCTAGAAAAACGAGAATTTTATTATACAATTTCTATTTATGTGATCTTCATCATTATATAATATAAATATGGATTATTTTTTCATTTTTGTAACTCTGTGGTTTTCTTCTTACATTAATAATTTTAAAATCAAAAAGTTAAATATCACAAATTATTAAAATTCTTTAAAAGGAGACAAAAAAACTATTTTTATAAAATAAAAAAAAATTTCGTGTTATTTTTAAAAATTTAATTTCTACTCAATTAAAATTTTTGATTACAAATTGTTTTTTTTTAATTTAAAAAAAAAAGGAATCATTAAAAAGGGTCCTACTAAAATACTGAACCTAATTTTTTAAAATTTTTGACCCCTTTTTTTTGGCAAAGCAAAAATATTTTTAAAAATTTTAATATATCATTTAATTTGAATTTTTCTCCATTTTTTGAAAATTAAACTAGTTTTTCTCTGTTTTCCAAAATTTATATTTTTTGTGGAAATTGAAAATTAATATATTTTTAAAAACCTAACACCCTATTGGCCCCCCAATTTTATACGGCTGACTCCCAACTGACACCATTTTCCTTGAAGAGAATTTAATGAGCTTTCTGATAATATGCCTTTTTTTCCAGGATTTATAGTTTTCGAGAATTTCAAATGATTTCATAATAATATTTAATTGAAAATTTAATTTATAATTGTAATATTTGATATTTTTTGAAATTTTTTTAATTTTTCTAATTTTTTAAAAATGATTCCACCACCAAAAGGCCAAATTAAAATAAAAAGAAACGTAACTTGTTTCCCTAAACAATCACTTATTCATCAGCTTGTCAATTGATGCACAGAGGTAAGTAAGAATTATACTTGTCACGTATCTCAGAAGTAAAACGCTTCGAAATGCTGACATATACATTAAGCATTTAGCTCACATCTTGACTTAATTATAAGTTCGTGTTCTTGACACGAGCATATAGGTATAAATAAGAATTCTATTCTAAGAACTTTAGAACGTTCAATAACTTAAATAAAACTTTTAAAGATTAAACATTGTATTATTATAAACCGGTTTCAAACTTGCCTTTACGAAAATAAGAAAAAAGAGGCAAAAGATTGCAATATAAAAAATAAAAAATTTCGTTTTATTTAAGTTTATCATACTTTTACGTAATTACAAATCTAAGACATAGACTCTATGTTTTTATTAAATTATTAAAACAAAAAAAATCAAATATTACAATTATAAATTAAATTTTCTTTATTGATATGAAATCATTTGAAATTCTCGAAAACTATAATTCCTGGAAAAAAAAGGCATATTATCAGAAAGCTCAATAAATTCTCTTCAAGGAAAATGGGGTCAGTTGGGAGTCAGCCGTATAAAATTGGAGGGTCAGTAGGGTGTCAGGTTTTTAAAAATATATTAATTTTCAATTTCGACAAAAAATAAAAATTTTGGAGAAAAACAAGTTTAATTTTCAAAAAATGGAGAAAAATTCAAATTAAATGATATATTAAAATTTTTAAAAATATATTTGCTTTGCCAAAAAAATGGGGTCAAAAATTTAAAAAAATTAGGGTCAGTTTTTTAGTAGGACCCATTAAAAATGACTAAAAACTTTTATCTAGTTTACTTTTATATTTATTGTTTCAAAATTTAAAGAAAATTAAAATTAAATCTATTTTGCTCTTAAAAGAAAAAATCTTGTTTTTTATTTATTGTAATTTTATTTTTATATTTTTTTGCGTCAGTCATTTGACGTGATTTTGAATTTTAAGTTTATTTGAAATTATAAAATATTTGGTTTCATTTTACCTTGAATTTAATTGAAAAATCTAATTTACATTACTTTTAGGATAATTTATTTTTAATCAAGTCTTTAAGGAGTTTATTTTTGTATTTAGAAAAATTTATATAAATAAATTTATAAATAAAGGAATTACAAAAAAAAAAGCAATGTTTTCTCATTGTTTTGCATCAAATATTCATACCTTCAATTTCAAGGATAAAAATTAAAATTAAATGGCAAAATAAAAAAAAAAAGTTTCTAAATAATTTAGTAAAATACATGACTATATCCGTTAAGGTAAGAAAAGGATGTGATTATGTTTAATCAATATTTTAATTTGGATATTGTGAAGCTGGGCGTTTCGGAATGGCTGGTGGCTGTTGTCCCAATCTCCTTAAAAAAAAAACATATTTTTTTATCTCCTTGTTTTCAGTTTTCAAAACTTACTGAGGAATAAGTGGATTTGGCAAACTAACTGAAGCGTTTGGTACAGGAGAAGGTCTATTAGGCGGTGCAACTCCAGCTGAATTGTCTGATTTATTTAGTTTTAAATTACCAAAGTTATTCATTACTGAAGCAGCGGTCGATAAAGTAGACATAATATTACTTGGGTTAATATTAAAATTAAATCCAACAGAGGACTGATTATGACTAGGGGGAGTAGGCTGCGATGGCTGGTAAACCGGGGCCGAGCTGGGCGCTGGAGGGGCCGGTCGAGCGTTTGGAGCTTGAGGTGCTTGTCGCGGAATTTTGGGACTTGCTGGTCTTTGGTTGTAGTTGGGAGTTGGAAGCGAAGACTCGTATTGCCTGACTAGTGGAGGTATCGATTCTGTGATTGTGTCTCTAGATACATCAGCAATTATCTTTAGAGCTTCTTTTGTAGAGTTGTACAAGCGAAGCGTTTCTTCCCTTTTGAGTGCTTCGTCAGCACTCTCTTCCATCAGAGAGTTGGTGTCTCCATAGGAATAAATATGCGCAATTACTTCATTCTTGACAAAATCTCTCACCTTTAGAATTACAAAAAAAATAAATTTTTTGTTTAAAAAATAGGTTTTTTTTACATTGTTGATTATCAAATGCATGATAATTTTTGGAACCAAATCGCGCGTTGTTTTGTTGATAATTTTCATATAAGAATCGACCAAGTTGCGAATTGTTTCAACTTGTCTTTCCAGTAAGGGGTCAATAGAACCAAAATCATCTTTCTTTATAATTTTTTATTATTAATTTTTTTAAAATAAGACATGTAATTATAAAAGTATGCAACTGTATTATAGCATAGAAAGTAATTAAACTAATTCTTGTAATATTTTTAGCCGAAAAAAAGAATTTAGTATAATCTTAAGCTAAATTAATAATAAAAAATGCCATATGTATAATTAAACTCTTTGTTTTTTTTTTTTTTATTTTATTCTTTGCTATAGAAATTAATACATTAAGACCTAAATAATAAAAAACAATAAAATAAAATCTTTGTAATTAAAAAAATTGTAGAAAAAAATGTTAAAATATTTAAAAAAATCACAGATTAATCTCTATAAATGAAACTTTTTTAAAATTAATAATGAAAAAATTATTGTTAAAAATATACTTAATTAAAATAAATTATTGAAATTAATTTTTCTCATTAGAAATTCAAATTATTTTTTGTTTATTTTATTTAATTTTTTACAATAGAAGGCCATTTATTAAGGCCTAAATATTATTGATAAGTAAAATTGAATTTTTATAATTCAGAAAATTTAACATTTTAATTAAAATTTTTAAAAAAATTACATATTAATCCGTATAAATGATTTTTTTTAATTTGATAATAAAATATAATAAACTAAAAAATATACTTAGAATTGATTTTTCCCTTTAAAAAATTTGAAATTATTTTTTAATTTTTTAATTGGGCATTACAAGTTAAAGTTTCAGGCTTTAATTCTTTGGTAAGCTATTTGAAATTTCTTTAAAAAGATCGAATTTTTATTATTTTTTTTTAATTATTGTTCCTAATGGGATACTTAAAAAAAGAAACTGAAAATATAGATAACCTTGTTTCAACAATAAATTGTTTTGCATAAAAAATTTATTAAATTCGATTTCCTGGATAATTTTGAATCAACTACAATCAAAAGAAAATTAAAAATCTTATTTAAAGTTTTTTACTTTCTAGCTTATAAAAAATAAACACATGCACTTTTGAAACATTTTAAAAGAGGCTCATATTTTTAAAAAAAGATAAAGTTTATGCCAAACGATTTTTCCTCACTTTTATGGCATTAATTTTATTGTTAAATAACATTAAGATAACAATAAATTCTTAACATAAATGTCTAAACTGCAACCGATGTGTCTTTTTTTGAGAAATTTTCAATTTTTTTTAATTGTTTAATATCTTTTTAAAGATTCTTATCTAATTTTGAATGCTAAAAAGATAGCAAAAATTTTATTTTTTAATTGAAAAGTCGTGTTTCCAGAATTAAACTAACTAATTTTTTACTTGATAAAATTTGAATTGTTAAATCAGAGTAAAGTCAAAAATTTGACTATAAATATCCTAACCCAAATCTTAAAATTTAAAGTTAAAGTAAGACTTTAAACTTTTACTTTTGTCTAACTCTGTGTTTAAATCTAAAAAATTAAAAAAAAATAAAATATTTTTTAAAAAAATTTTAATATAACTTTAATAAGGGCTTAAAATTTTCCCCACCACACCTCTAATATTAACAAAATCTTCACTATTTTAATAAAAATAAATCTAATATATCTAAGATAAAATTAATTTAATAAAACTGTGTCTTTTTTATTAAAAAAAAATATCTTATTATAAAAAATATAAAAAATTGTTATCCTTTGTGAAAAAAAACAACTTTTTTAAGCCATCGGCATGCTGCAAATTATTAATTTAAATACCGTAAAACCTTGCAAACTACCCCATGGGGTTCAAACGAGAAAATGGGGGGGTTATAATTTAACAGCAATTTATTCTGTAAAATTATTTAAAAAAAAAATAAATTAGAAGCCCGGGCTTATATTGAAATTATTTTTTTAAATTGATGGGGTAATACGGAAAAAAGTTTAATTTTTGACTGGGCTTTTAAAGAAAATTTCGGTACTTTTGTAAAAAAATTAATAAAAAAATTAAAAAAAAATATTAAAAAAAGAGAAATTATAACTATACAATGTTTTAATATTTTACAAAAACTAAGCCATTTCTGTGACTGAATTATCTTCATCATCTTCATCATCGTCAAAGTCATCTAAATCTAAATCGTGAATGTTAGCTTCATCCCCTGAAATAAAAGCGTTCAAATTTTGCGCATTATCATCCTCTACATCATCAATAAATTCTTGATTAATAATAAAATGCCTAAGCTGTCTATGAAATAGGTCGATAATGTTGGATGTTATTCCTGCTTGATCAAACGAGTTTTGAATAATCATTTTGTCGAATTGTTCCCAAATTGAACTCACCCATTGAATAATTAGCGCATATCCTGGTGATCTAACATTGTTTGATTTTGTGTAGGTTTTATCCGCATTTAACAGCCAATCAGTCCAAAACTCATTGTATGATGATTTCAACGGTCGAAACCAAGCGATATCAGCTGGCTGCAATAGGTTGGTTAGCCTTTTTGGAACATATGTTACATCAATATTTGCAGCCTCAAAAGCATTCTTTACTGTTGGTGTACAATGGCATGGTGCACAATCAATTAGCAAATTAACTTTTTCAAACCCGTTTACAATCATATATGGCTTTATAACCTTATCAATGTAATGACTACTGATAACTAACTCATTAAAATTTCCATTTGTACCATAGACAACAACTACGTTATTTGGTGGCGTAAAATTTTTGAGCGGATTTTTACGTGGAATCAAAATCATAGGTTTCAATTTTTGGGAAGAAGCGGCTGCTGAAAAAGCAACTGACACACGGGTAGCTTCGTTCCCAGTTGTAACTGCAGGTACGCGTTTCAATCCAGACTCCGAGTATGTTGTACTCCTAGGACTATCTAGATATATAGATGTTTCATCCATATTGATAATTAAATCTCGGCTTAGTTCTCTTAGGACAAAACGATCGCTACAAACCTTTAGATGATCCATTACTGTTTTACCAGCTTCTTTTGGTAGTTCACGTCCACTTGTGGTGACTCTACGCATGACCAAATTTTTTCTTCGTAAAAAATTATGCAACCAACCATTCGATGCGGTGAATTTTTCATGTGTGTTAACCATTAGTGCTTTAGTGATTATCATTCGTTTATTCACGCAAATTCCATTTAGTCTTCTACTCAAAATCCATTCATGTAGTTCGACTTCAAGTTCTGGAAATTGAGCGGTATCACCTTTAGATATTCTAAACTTGTTTCTCTTTTTGGCTTCTTCAAGTAATTTAGGTTTAGATCGGATCCAAGTTCTGATCGTTTTTCTGTCCACTTTATATTTTCTACTTGCTTTACTTATATCACAATTTTCAGCATGTCTTACTACATTAATTTTAAATGAGAGACGATAAGCATGACGATTTATTGGACTATTAGATTGGGTGTTTGGAGTTGAAGTAGTTGGGCTAATTGATTGTGCACTTTGAATAGACGAGGATGAACTTGATTGAGCACCAACTTCAACAATATTTGGCGATGATGATGAAGAAGAAGTGCTGGCTAGAGTTACTTCAACAATAGTCGGTGCTGCCGAATGGGTAGTTGATGACAGTGGTTCAATCAGACGATTTTCGTTGGCTGCATGAAGTAATGCCTGTCTTTCAGCTGCTTCTTCTTTAGTCGGCCTACCTCGTTTTCTTTTAGGAAGAGGTGGTAGTTGTGGACTTTTCATGTTAGTTTTTAAGTAAATTTATTTAAGTCAAAATTTTAGAAGAGAATTAAAATATTAATAAAATAAATACGTTCTATTTAACTTGACTTGACTTTAAATTTTGATGTTCAAAGCGTGGGTATGTTGATGCAAATTTATAAAAATTTTAAGCTCATGGGTGTGTATTATTTTTAATAATGCAATCCCATGAGACAATATTATAATTATTATAATTATCCCATGGGGTTATACTGAAAATCTGTTAGTATTATTATAAGAATTTTAATTAATTTTTTAATACAACCCCGGTGTAATACAGAATTTTTTTTTTTAAACCCATGGGGTTATATCATATATTATGGTGGGGGGGCTATAGCAAATTACACACTATAACCCCGGGGTAGTTTGCAAGGTTTTACGGTATGTTTTTATCATTTCTGTTGAGTTTTTATTAAAATAGAGGTATTTTTGTTTAAAAAAAAGGGGCATCAAAAAATTGTTCGCCTCTAATAAAGTTTTTTCATTTTTGATTAATTCAGTAACTTTGTAAGTAATAAAGAATTTTTAAAGAAATTTTTTTGAAAACTAAAAAAAAATAAAAAAATTTTTTTTTCATGGTTCACTTATGATGCATGGTACCTTGATAAGATGAGACCTAAAGTTTTAAATTTGAGACTTTTCGATAGCAGTTTAAACAATTTAAATGTTAATTTATAAACAAGCAGATTTAACATCTTAAACAAAGACTATTAAGTTATAATTAAGCATGCAATATTGTGTTTAGCAGTTAACTCACTCTTTCTTGGCCCTTAAGATTGAAAATTTTTAAATGGATTTTGTCAATTTAAATTCATTAATATTTAATAGAATAGATGACTACGCTAATAAAAATTATCTTTCGATTAAATTTCTCAAAACAGACAATTATTTAAAAAAAAAAAAATTTTAAATAAACTATTGATAATAGACTTTGCAAAGAGGAAATCCACTGAAGGAGAACGGACTGGCATTATTTTGGGAATGCCTCTGAATTGGATTGAAAATTTGTATATATAAAATATTTGAGTCAATAATTTTAATGAAATATTCTTTTTATTTAATTTAAAATGAAGTTTTTGTTAAACCAACAATGTAACTGTCTAATTACTGACATTTGAAAATTTCTTTGTATTTTTTTTAATTTTAATATTCATCTTTGAATCTTCACCCCTTTTTTTTTCTAAGATTGAAGTTCTTTCAAGCCTATAATTATTGAAAGAATCACAGATTAAAACAAACCTTTTTTGTAATAATTTTTGATCATGACAATCATCTTCATTATAGAATTTTTTATTAATTATTAACCCATTGCTTAATGAACTCAGTCGTGATTTTTTCAATCATTTATCAAGTAGCACAAGAATCGATTCAAAAAAATGGTTTTATATGACAAATTTATCCAAAATTAAGTTTAAAAATTTTAGATATTGATTTTTTAAAGTGTACTTTTTATATCTCTTTTATATTTAGTATTCTCATGATTCCTACTTGGCTTGTAAAAAAAATCCAATTTGGACTGAGACAATTTTTTTCCAAAAAAGTCCTGACTTAGACTTAAAAGTTTTTTTTTTAAGTCAGTTTTTATTTTAGTTTTTAATTTAATTTAGTGAAATGATATAAATGCGTTAATTTTGGCCGAAA
This sequence comes from Brachionus asplanchnoidis, assembly GCA_025491095.1. NCBI lineage: Eukaryota > Metazoa > Rotifera > Eurotatoria > Ploima > Brachionidae > Brachionus > Brachionus asplanchnoidis. The sequence continues at coordinate 333,176 of JAILYF010000050.1, read as the reverse complement.
TTTTTTTCCAATGTGTCCAAAGCATACTTTAGTCTTTCATGGGAACACACTCATTTATTTAAAAAAAAATTTAACTAAAATCAAAATGTTTTAATCTGTGTAATTTATTATAAATTTAAATAAATAGAATATAAAAAAAAATTAGAAAAAAGAGAAGGAGAGAAAAGGGTGATTTGGTTTTATTCTAAGTTTGGTTTCTTTTGTATTTTACATATTTGAGAAAATTATAGATACAATCTATCTGTCAAATTTGAGAAATGTTTTAATTAACTCAATAAAGTATAGATTTGGATTATTAATTTTTCTTTGTCTAAATAGAGAGAACTTTAAATCTAGATCATTCAGTGTAAAAGAGTTGATAAATTTAGAAAAAATGTAAGAGAATGTTAATTCACCAAAATAAAGTTTATTGCATATTCTTAAATGATATAGTTTGTTAAGAGATTCGTTCACTATAAGTTGAGTTTTGAGTGGAAGAGACGATTATGGGTTTTTCAAAAATCTTATAAGAAAAACAGCAAAGCTTAATTATCAGCCTATGTTGAAATCTGAAAAGACCTAGAGTTTCAAGATTATTATTAATTGTATTGAAATCGTTAGAATAATTCGAATAAAATTAATAAATAATTAATTAAATAAATAATTCTAAAATTAAAAAATTTTTAAAGCTTTCCTTTTTCTCACATAATTATCTGTCATAAGAGATTATTCCAAAAAGACATTTTACCAGTACGTACCATCATCTTCCAATGTTTAAAAGAGAAACAAAAAATTTATTTACATTTTCTTCAGCATCAACTTTTTGCTTTTCTGGATAGACTCCTGCGCGCAAAAACGATGCCTTCCACGAGTCCATATCTTCCAAAGTGTCACACGACATCTCCAGTTGTTTGTAGTCCTTATACACATTTCTAAAATCGCCATTAAAAAGTGCGAATGAGTGACGCTTGGAGAACAAGCCGGACTCGATGTCACGAATTTTTAATCCATCTAATGGCAGCATGTACTTCTTGTCCTTTTCTTCTTCGTCTTTGAACCAAGACAAAGTTTCAGTGGTCAACACAAACCAAAAGTCTTTGGAGCCTCCTTTCATTATGCTCACACCGCTGTGCAAACCCATGTATCCTTTGCGGATAACTTGGTTGCCAACTTTTCGCTGATTTTCTGTCTTGGTATTTTGTTGGGCACTTCAAAAAAAGCGGCTTTAATTTAAAACTTTAAAATGCTTCTTGTTCACTGTTTACTTGGCAAAACCGATGAAATCTTCGTGGTTGGTATTTATGTAGGACAATTGAATGTCCGTGTAGATACACAGTTGGTCCTTGCATGTCTGTTCCTTTTCTCTCAAATTGGCATTCAGTATGCGCTCTGTTTCTTCTCTCAAGCGTGGGTATCGAACCATCTAAAAAATTGGTCCAAATTAGAAAAAGTGCTGAGAATTTTTTAAAAGCTAGATTTAAAAAAAAAATTATTCTAGAGCAAATTTTATAGCCTTACATCCTTATTCTAACATGCAAAAATATTCAATAAAAATTTAAGATTAAGGTGATTAAATGGTAAAATAAACTACTTTTTCTGTTATTTTATGAATTAGAGTTGTGAGCTCGGTTATGACCAAGTCAACGCATTTTATTGAAGGTTCAGTCAACTTTGCCACTTGTTTTTTGACAATTGCTTCAAACGCGATGTCAGGCGTGAACAGACCACTGCGAATGCCATGTGTATTTTTGATTGCATAGGTGATTTCTCTCCTCAATTCTTTTTCATCAAATTCCATTTTTACCAATTCGAATGGAAATCTTTCGTTGAAAATTCGGTTTATTTTGGCACCACCGGACAGCTCTTTGGTATTCACTTCGCTTGAGTCCGCTCCAGTGATGGCTTTTTCAAAATCTTTGCTTATGTCTTGTAAAATTGTCAACAACGCTTTTGTTTTTTTACTTGGATCATCAGCACTAAAATTTTTGTACTCTGCTACTTCTTTTTCCAAGCTCAACAGCTGCGACTGCAATTTTGATCTGAGCGCTGGCAAAGTGTCCCTAATGTGATTAGTCAATTGTTGATTCAAACTTTTCTGCAGATAGGATGTACCAAGGCGTTCAGCTATGTGTCTGTAAGCGGGATGAGCCAAAAAAAATTGTCTTTCTGCTGCCAATGCTTGCTTGATGTCTTTTCTGCCATCTATATCCTTCTGTGATCTGTTCACAATACCAATGTAGCCTCTTCTGAGAGGTAAAAGTCTATTTTCTAGAATATCTCTTGCATCTGTGCCTTCATCCATTAAATCAAGCTTGGTAATGACGCCAATTGTTCTCATTCCAGATGGATCCACTTCTCTTGCCAACTTCAAAGCATCAGAATTTGCCAAATCAGAATTGGCAGGTGTGACAGCAAGGATCAAGCAATTTTCTTTGGATATAAAATCCAAGATCATGTTTCGGATTTGAATTTCAATGTCTGCTGGTTGGTCTCCAACAGGAACTTTGGTAATTCCTGGCAAGTCGACCAAAGTTAAATTCAGCACATGTGGCGAGTACACCCGCAGATTAATGGGAATATTTGAAATGCCCTTGTTTGTGCCAGTCAATCGATCAGTTTCATCTTCTATTTCTTTGCGGACTTGGTCAAAATCAGCAAATTTTTTTCCTTTTGCGTGCAGAAATTCAGCATATTCAGCATTTTTGCTGTAGAGCAACTGCAGGATGAGGGGTCGGCGCGTGACAATGCCCGAGCCTCTTGGTAAAAAGTCTTTGCCAACAAAATTTTCGAGCACTGATGACTTTCCAGCTGATTGTGAGCCTACAACTGCAATCTGAGGCAAATCGATTTGAATACTTGTGCCCAAGGATGCAAATGAATCTTGGAGTAAATTGACTATCGGAATTAACCGTTCCATACCAGTATTACCAGACATTTTTGTAAACGGTTAATTTAAATTTTTTTTTTATTTAAATTTTAAAATCTAAATTGTAGAATTATTGGATTTGATAATTAGATTATTTTTTTTAAATTGCAAATCTAAGTTTTTTTGAATAGAAACAAAAGCTAAAGAGTTTTTTTTCTATCTAATTATTATTGTTTAATATTTATATTATTTTGTTTTTTAGTGATAATTTTCTTATCTTTTTTATTAAAGCATGTGACTGATTAAATCTCATTCATCTTTGACATTCATGGCCAGCATTGTTTGATTATTGTATCATCATTTGAAATTATCTTTGTTACTTATTTTTCCATGGTTTGTATCAGATAGCATTTAGAATTGTGGCTAAAAATCAGCACAGTTTAATGAAGTCATCTTTTGTTTTGATCGCGTTTAAACTAAAAAAATAATTAATTGCTAAAGTGTTTTATCATTGATTCATTTTGATAATAAATTGTTTAGAACACAAATTTGACATTTTGATTTTTTTTGTTTTTGGCTTTTTATTCTGAAATTAATAAGTTAAATTTAATGCAAATAATTTTTTTGACAGTTTTTATTTTATTCAAAATTGATCTCTAATTAAATATTAATATTTTCTAAAAAAAACAAATGACAGACTTTTTTTGAAGATTTTAAAAGTTAATAAGTCTTGAAATCTTTTAAATATTTTGTTGTAGATATCGAATCTAAAAATAGATCTGTTTTTTATCTATTAAATTTTGGAATACTTTGCATTTATAAAGCTGAAATGAAATATGAAATTTCACCTTAAAAAAAATTTGGTGACTAAAGATGACATGCAATTTAAAAAACTTAATGTTTAATTTTTTTAATAGTAATTTAGTCAATTTTAGTAATTTCTTTAATAATCACATAATTTTTTGAAATTAAATTAATTTTTAATCATACTTTTTGGAGCAAAAATTCTTCGTAATAAGAAACTGAAAGTGTTTTAATCGGGAAAATTAAAATAAAAATTTAATTAAATTTGAGAATTTTTTAGTCTAATGTCCAAAAATTAAGAAATTTTTAAAGAACTAGATTTTTTATTTAGGCAAAAGTAAAATTTCAAGTCAATGAAAATGAGCTAAATGTAATTCAAAATAATTTTAAGAAACTTGTGACTTAAAAAAAGTCTGAATTACTCATCAAAAATTTAATAAAACATAAACAACACTTAAATCTAGAACCAAAAAATAAAAAGATATTCAAATTCATAATTAGTAATTTTGAAAAAGGGAAAAAAGGCATTTTTATAATTTCTAGATCATAAATTAAATATAAAACTAAACAAACATAATTTTTTTGAATAATCTTTTTTTTAAAAATAAATTAATAAAAATACATGCCTTTTTATTGAAATTTGGTTTAAAAATTTTTAATTTTTTTTGTATTTGATTTTCGTTTTTAGAAATTTTATACAAAACTTCCAATATAAAAAAAGGAAAAAAATTAATAATTTTTGTTCTAATGGCCAAAAACCTGTTCTGCAGATCAAATTTAGTGAAACAACTTTAGTTATACCTACTCCGGAAGTCTACAAAATCAGTGCAAATTAATTTCGTTTTATTTTTAATACTTTTAAATAGGGTGCAATTTGCAGTAGGTGGTACAAAAGTTTTTTCATTTTGTTTCATCTGCAGATCAAGTTTTTAACAATTAAAACAAAAGTTGGAATTTTTGTGTGAAATTTCACATTGCTTTAATTTAATATTAATTTAATCTTATGTGATAAATTCTCAACTTTTTAAAAAATTATTGAAATCAAAAATTTTTTTTCTAGATATCAAACTATTGAATTAAATGATTCTAGACAAAAATTATTTAGCCAATGTGATGACAATGAAGATGAAGAAGCTCAGTAAATGCTTAGTAAATTTATTCTAATAAAATAAGTGAATTATAGCAAGACATTTAATTTTTTTACATGATTTAAAAATCAAATTAAAATTTCGCTATTTAATTATTTTGGTAAAAAATCTTTTTAGTCAAATAGAAAAAAAATACCATCGCTTGGAATCACTTGAATCACTTGTATTAAACTGTATAAAAAATCTTCAAAAAATCATTAAAGAACCTTTAAGAATTTTTTAAAATATTGCATATTATAGAAACATATTAACTCTTAAAGATTCTTTAAGAAATTAATAAGAATCTTGACTTAAAATATTTAAGAAATTTAAGCAAGAATTTGAATTTGTTTCCTAACATATTCTTTTTTAAAGCAATCCATTAATCAATCGTGATTAAGATCTTGGTAAGATCTTCGTATTTCCTTTTAAAGGATTAGTAATCTTAAATATTGGTGGTACAAAGGATGTATCAGTTGGTACAATTTATAGAAAATGTATTGGTAATTCAGAGCTTAAGCTTTGGCATTTTTAATAATTTTTTTGGTAGGAAAATTCACAATGCCAATAAAATCATTAAATAAAATAAGTGATAAATCAGAAATTACAGTTTTTAAAAATTGACAGACATTAAATAAATTTTTTTTAAAATTCATTCTTCAATACACTTTAATCTTGAATCATTAGAAAGAATGAATGGGATTCATTTACATATGCCTGAGATATTTTCTTTAGGTTTTTAACACTAGAAGACCTAAAATATTTTTGTACCGTTGAGACTCGAGAAGTTAAAAAAACTTCTTTTTTAAATTACAATGAAAAAAGGAGATTTTTAGTGTAATATTTTCTGGGTCTTGTAATAATAAATTTATACATATCACAAATTTGAATCGGAAAATTTATATTGTAAATTATATTAAGTTTAGATTTAAATTTTATTTGTAAATTTATGATCAAAAAAAGGAAATTTAAAAAAAACTTTAAAAAAAAAAATTCATAATAAATTATCTGCCATATGTCTAGCTAGAACAACTGACTGAATTTTGAATTCATTCATTTCTTTTTCAATTAAATTGCCTCGGTTTTTGATTCGATTGTGGCTTTAAAAAAACTCTACAGTGGTAAATCTTGACCGAATTTTTAAAAAATTTGAAATTTTATGATCTAATTTGATGAAATACATGATCGAATTTTTTTTAATAATTCTTTTTTTGATCATGAAATTATTAATAAAAATTTTAATCATAAAAAATATTATCTGTAAAGTTCATTTAATTTACAAGATAAATTTTTGGAGCAAAATAAGTGATCTATAGATCATTTATTTTTTATACATTTTAATCATGTAGAATTAGTGTTAGTAAAATTAAAATTTAGAATTTGTTCAAATTTTTCCAAAATTGCTAACTTTAATGAAAATTAACTGAAAAATACAAAATGTTTGACAACTCTTCTTGGGTCTTTTTTTTATTGTTTTTTTTTAGTGATAAATTTAATTCTTTAAAAAATTTAAACTTCATTTTTGAAAAAAGATTAGGGAGAAAAAATTTTATTTGCTTTACTTTATTTAATGGTTAAAAGAAGTCTAAAAAACTTCCCGGGTATTCTGGTTTTAAAGGATTGAAATAATTTCTCTTTTCTCCATCAAATGGACGCTTATCTTCCGTAGCTGGACTATTTGGATCAAGATTAAACAAATGCAACATAAAGCAGAATTAAATATATTTATTTTAAAAATTTTTACAAACAACAAATAATTGAAAAAAAATTAAATCATCTAGTTCTTTGATTGATCTATTGGTATTGTTGCGATGGGCGCTTCGGAATAGCTGGTGGCGTTTGGCCTATTTTTCTGTTATCAAAAATTTTAGTATAATATTCACCAGTGAAAAAAAATGCTAGTGATAACAAGCAGTGATAAATGTTAGTTAGTGACAAAAGCAAGAAGTTAAATAATCCAGCTAAGGTGGTTAATACAAAAGCAAAAGCTCAAATTTACACACTTTAAAGGCAATGAAGGCTTACTATATACAAGCGTGAGATAAAAATCAAACAAAGATATTTAAAATTCTTACTGTGGAACCAGGGGCACATTGGACACATTGAAAAAAGGTCTTACATTTGATCCATTTAATTGAGGTGTTGATCTGGAATTAACCGATGGTTGCTGATGAGGCACCGGAGCTGGCCGATTGGGAGGAGTTCGACCATTTTGATTAAATGAATTGGAATTGAAAGATGTATTCGATTGATTTGAAGGCACATTTTGAAAGGCAGAAGAAATCGAGCTTTGTCCCATAGAAGGATTTGGTCTACTGGGCATACTTAAAAAAAATTAATTTAAACAAAATAAAATTTATTAAATTTACTTGTTTTGATAGCCAAGATTGGTGGAATGAGGAATTTGCTCGGAAATGGTATTCCGAGAAATGTCTTCAATTATTTTCAGAGCATCTTTTGTGGAGTTATAAATGCGCAATATTTCGTCACGTTTGGAAGCTTCCTCGAAGCTCTCTTCCATTAGGGTGCTTTGATCTGTCGATGAGTAAATTTGGGCAATTATTTCATTTTTGAAAAATTCCCTCAGCTTTAAGAAAATATTTAGTAAAAAATTTTAAAATTTTGTTTTAACATTTTTGAGCTATTTTTATTTATTAATTTAAAAAATAAAAATATAATATAATCTGAGAACTTAAATCAAAAATAACTTTTTTTAAAAATTTATTATTAATTTTCGATTAATTTTATGATTAATCTTTTTTATCTTTATATTATTATACATATTTCATTATTTAAATTATAGAGATAAATTAAAATTTTTGATTCTATGACACTTTATGGATAGTTAAAAAAAAAAGACTACCACATTTAGTGGAAATTATTTTAGATAATTATGAGGTTTATTTTTTATTTTAATGACATAGAAAGTTCCATGGTTGTTACCAAGTCTAGGTACTGGGCCTGGTAGCTTGCTATAATTTTGAATTATAAATTTTGTTTAAACATTTTTGAACTTTTTTTATTTATTAATTTAAAAAATAAAAAATAATATTATTTTAGAATTAAACTCAACAATTACTTTTTTTATATTTTACTATTAATTTTCATTAATTTTATGATAAATCTTTTTATCCTGGTAGTTATAGAAAAAATTTAAATAATTTTTTCTTCATTTAACCCCTGTGAACAATTGCTCGTAAAATTTATTTTTTAATTGTTTTGAAAAAAAAGTATAACCAATTGGTCACAAAATTGACCAGTCCCAAGATTTTTAGTATACCGTAAATCCTTACAAATAACTCCATGAGGTTCTAGTGTAAAATGGATAAGGTACAGTAAAAAATGTTTTTTCAATTTTTTTTTATTAATGAATTTTTTTGGGGTATTATCAAATTTATTTATTTTATTATTTAAATTATAAAGATAATTTGAAATTTTTGATTCTACGACACTTTATGGATAATTAAAATAAAAAGACCACTCGGAATTTAGTGGAAAATATATTTGATAATTATGAAGTTTGTTTTTAATTTTTTTTATTAAAATGAAATAGGGTTGTAACAAAGTCTAGGTACTGAGCATGGTAGCTTTATATAATATTGAATTATGAAGGGTAAATTGGAAGGATTTACGGAAGATTAAATTTGAGCTAAAAATGTCAAATTTTAATTAGAAAAGAAAAAAAATTGACGGACTAATAAAAATATTTTTCATATCTAGCATTCTGTTAATCAGCTATAACAAAAAAAGACTTTGGATTTTTTGAATTTTTTTAATTCCATTTATGTCAGAAAAAAATGTGAATACGACAAAAAATAATTTTTTTTTCAATTGAATAAAAATTAACTTACATTATTTATGACCATAAACATTATTATTTTTGGAATCATATCTCTGGTAGTTTTGTTCACAATTTTTATATATGAATCGACCAAATTTCGAATTGTCTCAACTTCGCGCTCAAGTTGAGGATCAAGTGAGGCCATTTCATCCTTTAAAAAATTTAACAAAATAAAAAATTCTCAATTTTTTTCATTTATTTTACAAGATTGTCAGATTTAGCGGAATTTTCTTTTTCAGGATAAACACCAGCACGCAAAAACGAAGCTTTCCAAGAGTCCACATCATCCAGCGAATCGCATGATATTTCAAGAAGCTTAAAGTCTTTGAAAACATTTTTTCCTTCAGTGCTGAACAAGGCGAATGGATGACGCCGAGAGAACAAGCCAGATTCCAAATCTCGAATCTTCAGACCGTCAAGAGGAAGCATGTATTTTTTGTCTGTCTCAGTATCGTCTTTGAACCAAGATAGGGTCTCAGTAGTCAAAACAAACCAGTAATCGCGAGTTCCTCTAATTTTGCTGCCACCACTATGAAGTCCCAGATAGCCCTTGCGTATCACTTCATTTCCTACTTTTCTCTTCGTTTCACTGCTGGCTTTCTGCGACGCACTTGAGCAAAAAATTTACTGCTAAAATATTATCAATGGGGTTTATTTTTACTTGGCAAAACCAATGAAGTCTTCGTGATGGGTGTTTATGTAAGACAATTGGGTGTCAATGTACACTGAAAGATTTTCCTTGCACACTTGTTCTCGGCTCTTCAGATGCAGGCTGACAATTCGCTCTATCTCTTCGCGTAATCGAGGATACTTGTTCAAATTTTCGGTAATTTTGCCCACTATACGGATAAGTTCATTGATTACCAAGTCAACACATTTTATACTAGGAACCATAAGTAATTTTATTTGATCCTTAACAGTCAGCTCGAAAGCCTGGTCAGGAGTAAAAAGTCCACCTCTGATATAAAATAAGGTTAAAAATTGTATATTGGCAATATTCATTGGTATTTTGAAATTAAAAAAAAAAAAGCTAAAAATTCTTTAATTGAAACTTTTTTTTCGAAATTTAAGGAAAAAAAATTGGTATTGTGAATTTCAAATACAAATTGAACAAAAATTCTTCATATTTTAATGAATTAAAATAAAGTTAATAAAAAATGTTTGAAAAAATACTGCAAAATAGAGCAATATACTTTGATGCACCTTTTTTAACTTAAGAACATTTTTGTCATGTAAAAATAGAAAAAATAATAAAGAATTAATAAGATTTAAATAGATTATTGATTTGGTTTATTGAAAAAAAAATAAATAAAAATTTTATTTTAGGTTTAAAAGGTACAACTAAGTATGCTGCACTTTGTTGCAGTATTTTTGCTTATATTTTTTATTAACTTTAATTTTAATTTATCAAAAATGAAGAATTTTTGTTCAATTTGTATTTGAAATTCACAATACCAAAAAAATACCCTTTTTTTTTTATTTTTTTTATGTGGCTCAGTTTGTACTAGGAGCTAAAAGTAATTTTATTTGATCCTTGACAGTCAACTCGAAAGCTTGTTCTGGAGTGAAAAGTCTACCTCTGATATAAAAATAGGCTGATAATTGTCTATTGGCAAAATTCATTGGTATTCTAACAAAAATATGGTGCTCAAATGAACAACCCTAGTTCGTTATATCATTTATAAAGATATTATTTTAATTTTTGAACCCTTTTTGAATTTAATTGATTTTAATTTTTAGCTTTAAATTAACAATAATTTATTATGCTATCAATCGATAGATAATTTTATTATTTACTTTTCGATATTTTTTTAAAGTTGTTTTGATTTTAATTTTCGGTATGTATCTGGACCGAACCGTTTTTCCATCTCCAGGATTTATTCATTTTTTTCGATAAGCTTTATATCGATCTTGAAAATGCCATCAAGAATTATTAAGAAAAATCTTCTTTTTAACATAAAGGTTTGACGAAGGTAGAAAGAATTATGTAAAAAAAACTTATATTTTTAGTAAAAAAATTTTTTTTTCATAATATCTTGAATAAAAAAGTTAAATTTATTTTAATTTTTTTTAAAAGATTTTTCTTATATTATTAAGAAACAAAAAAATTAGTTCAACTTTAGTAAATAAATAATCTCGAAAAAATTAGTTATAATTCTCATAATCTCAAAATTACTACCTTATAACGGGGGGTCAGTGGCACGTTTTTTCGACCATGACCATCAAATTTTTTTTCTCGATTTTTCTCTCCATGTCAGAAAATCTAAAATTACTGATTTTCATGAATATTAGTTTTTTTTCTATCTTACTAAGGTTTGTTAGTTAGGGCACTGAAAAATTCTTTAATTAAATAAAGTTTTCCAAGTTTAATGGAAAAAAAAATGTTCACATTTTATTTTATCTTGTTTAGTGAAATTTATCATAAACTTTGTCTTTGATATCAAAGAAACTTTGGAAGATTATATTAATCATGGTTTAGGTTTAAGAGTAGCTTTCAAATACATTGAGAAAGCTTTTTAAAAAGGCTCTTCTTTAAGCGACAGTGAAGTTTGGAGCAAAAAAACTTAAAGGAAAGCAAAATTTTATTTTAAATTTAAAAATTAAATGATAATTTTGAAAAATCCTGAAAATTTTAACATGAAATTTAAAAAACAGTTATATAAACTTATTAGAAAATTAGTACTGTTTCTTTCAATATTCGATCTATCCTTTTAAATTTAAACATTTTGAAATTTTAAATTTTGTTTACGTTTAACAAATTATGTTTAGAAATGTTTAACAATTATTTTTAAAATAATTGATAAAAATAGAAATAAAACTGGTGTTTAATTTAATAAAACATATTTTTCTACAGTTTTTGCTCCAAATTTCACCACAACCTTCTTTAAAAATTATGACTCATCTCGCTGCTAAATTAGCGTGCATAGGAGTTGAAACTTGTGTCAAGCAAAATGAGGCCCTGTCCTTCTTTCTAATTGAGGACCCATAGAAGATTTTTCAAAGTATTGAGTCAGTGCCTAATAAAAATTCTTTCAATTTTTTAATAAATCAAAAATAACTTTTACAAATCTCAAAATTAACACTAACGTGGCTGAAAGGGAAAATTAATATTCATTCCAAACAGCCAGGGGATTTTGTCCAAAATTATTTTTTTCTAATTAAATAAATAAATAATACAAATTCTTAAAAATTGTTTCCGTTAATGAAATATTTCTCGATTTAAATGATCTTAGAAAACTTAAAAAAATTTAAAAATAATATTTCAAATTTTTGATTAGATTAAATAATTAAAGATTTAGAAAATTCTCGGCAAAATCAAATTAGAAAACAAAATAAATTACTTTTTTATAAAAGATTTTACCATTTTTTTGATTGAACATTTTTTTCAAAAAAATCATCAGTATCATATTTGATTAATTTAAAAATCAAATTTAATTTATTTTATTGTATTTTTGATATAAAAGGGAAAAAATGTATCAATATTTTCTTTAATTTTAATTCATCCATAAAGAAAATATTTTTGTTCAAATTGTTCAATTTTGCTTGATTTCCCAACGCCCCCTTTTCCCATATAAAATGTATCGACTGTGGCTTTGAAACACTTATCGTAAACACTAGAGCTAAAAATTATCTGAATACTCTTCAAAATTACTTTATTAGAGAAAAATCGCATCTCAGGAAGATTTTGCGAATTTTTTATTTTATTTTTTTTTAATCTTCGCTTTGTTTTATTACAAATAAAAGGTAGAAAACATTGGACTAAAAAATTAATATTAATAATTCTGTTTTAAATTTCACACTTCCTGTAACTCCAAGAGTCTTTTACCTGTGAAATTGATTTCAACATATTTTAACATAAGTCAAAAAGCTGACTAAGTAGCAATAGAATTAGAAAATTTAAAAAAAGAAAATTTTTTAAATAGATTTTCTGATCAGGAATTTTTGATAGAGCGCTCAACTCTCGTGTCTCGTGGCTTTCACAGAGAAGCTTAAAAATTCGGGAATTTATTATTTTTGTTCATAACAAAAATAAAAATTATATTAAGGAATTTTCCTGATAAAATAGTCAAAAAATTACAAAAAAAGAATATTCAAAAAAATTTTAACCCAATTTTTACTATTTATTTTTTTTTAAGTCACCCAAATTTAGAAACAATTCTTTTTGATGTCTAAATGCCAAAATCGATGTTGACATTTGATCATAAATTTCCCTATGGAAAATTAATTCACTATTTTATTAGACTTATTATTATTCCAATAAACTCATGTAATGTTTAAATATTTGATCAAATGTATGATCAAGTTAATATATTAAAAACACTTAAGTTAATTATCTAGATTTTTTTTCTCATTTCTCATAGCTAATATTTTATTAAAACTTAGTTTTAATAGCTAGATAAGCTCGGGCATTAATCTTTGGAGAAATTTCAGGCATTTTTTTTGCCAAAATTAAAAAGAATAATGATGATTAACAAAATTTTTCTATGCAAATTTTTCGAGTCAAAGTTCAAATAATTAGACCAAATAGTTGTTTGCCTTTTTTATCCAAATGTAAAAAAATTGCTGATTGAGCTTTTTTGAAAAAGACAAAAAAAATAAGAATTTGGATTTTCCATCACCTACAAATGCTTAAAGAAGCTGTAGAATTTTTTTTCTCAGATAACAAAAACTTAAATAGCTTTAAAAAATAAATAAAAAAATTCAAGCAAAATAACTGAGCTATTTATCATGAGAATACAAAAAAATTTGTATTTAAAATTAAGTTCAAAATTTCAAAAAATCTTTTCATTCTTACTTAACACCACGGATATTCATGATAATAATTTTTATCTTCTGTCTCAATTGCTTTTCATCAGATTCAATCTTTACCAATTCGAATGGAAATCTTTCGTTGAAAATTCGATTTATTTTGGCACCACCAGACAGCTCTTTGGTACTGACTTCACTTGAACTAGATCCAAGTATGTGTTTGTCAAAATCACCCGACAGATTCTGAAGTGAACTCAACAAAACTTTGGTTTTTTTACTTGGATCATCTGTGCCAAAATGTTTGTACTCTGCAACTTCTTTTTCCAAGCTCAACAGCTGCGACTGCAATTTAGTTCTGAGCGCTGGCAAAGTGTCCCTAATGTGATTAGTCAATTGTTGATTCAAACTTTTCTGCAGATAGGATGTACCAAGGCGTTCAGCTATGTGTCTGTAAGCGGGATGAGCCAAAAAAAATTGTCTTTCTGCTGCCAATGCTTGCTTGATGTCTTTTCTGCCATCTATATCCTTCTGTGATCTGTTCACAATACCAATGTAGCCTCTTCTGAGAGGTAAAAGTCTATTTTCTAGAATATCTCTTGCATCTGTGCCTTCATCCATTAAATCAAGCTTGGTAATGACGCCAATTGTTCTCATTCCAGATGGATCCACTTCTCTTGCCAACTTCAAAGCATCAGAATTTGCCAAATCAGAATTGGCAGGTGTGACAGCAAGGATCAAGCAATTTTCTTTGGATATAAAATCCAAGATCATGTTTCGGATTTGAATTTCAATGTCTGCTGGTTGGTCTCCAACAGGAACTTTGGTAATTCCTGGCAAGTCGACCAAAGTTAAATTCAGCACATGTGGCGAGTACACCCGCAGATTAATGGGAATATTTGAAATGCCCTTGTTTGTGCCAGTCAATCGATCAGTTTCATCTTCTATTTCTTTGCGGACTTGGTCAAAATCAGCAAATTTTTTTCCTTTTGCGTGCAGAAATTCAGCATATTCAGCATTTTTGCTGTAGAGCAACTGCAGGATGAGGGGTCGGCGCGTGACAATGCCCGAGCCTCTTGGTAAAAAGTCTTTGCCAACAAAATTTTCGAGCACTGATGACTTTCCAGCTGATTGTGAGCCTACAACTGCAATCTGAGGCAAATCGATTTGAATACTTGTGCCCAAGGATGCAAATGAATCTTGGAGTAAATTGACTATCGGAATTAACCGTTCCATACCAGCATTTCCAGACATGTTGTGTGTAGTCTTTTATATTAATGTTGGTTTAAGAAAATCAAATAATCTTATTGAAATCTAAAAATTATGAATTTTTGTTTAAAAAATCGATATTTTAAATCAATTGATTACATTAATAAACTTTTTTTTTGTTAATTTTTAGTTAAATTTTAACTAGGAATTGATATCTTAATTTTTTTATGGTTTACCTATTTTAAGTACTTTTTAAAAGCAATTAATAAAGACAAATGGGCAAAAATTATTCTTCATAATTCGACTTTCGTAAAAAATTTAGTTTGCTATTTAAAATTATTTTCTTTTTATTTTTTTTTTTGATTGTCGAAATCTAAATAATTTTTTATGGTAATAAATGTATAAATTATGTTTATGATATTTTATAAATAAAATTTCAGTCGATATCAATTGCAAATTGTCCTTACATACTTTTAGAATGACGTAATTCATTCGATTCAGTTGAATATCTTTTAAATTTTAATTTAACAAAAATTCTAAGCTAAAATTTCTAAAAAAATATTCTCTTCTTTTTCTGTTTATTTTAAATGTAAAAAAAAACTTAAAAAATACTTCATCTTAGAAATTACTAATTTTTTCTTTGACTAAAAAAATTGAATTATTAGTTACAGCTTAAAAAATTACAGTCGAGTTAATTCAGAAAAATAAACTAACACTTCCTTCAAGCTAATAATACTATTTTTAATTGACGTTCTATTGAAAATAAGTCTAAAAGAAATAAAGAAATTCCATTTTGTTTTTTTTGCCAAGAATTTATTTTGAAATAAATGTTTAAATTAGACAAATTTAAATTTTTCTTAAATTTTATCGCCTAATTACTTGCTGTCTTAGATTGACTATCTATTTCTTTTTCAATGCTACTGCTAAATGAAACATGAATAAAATGTAGAAAAAAAATTCTATTAATTTTGGATGAAAATAAATGATTCATCGCATAGGTAAATCATAAATAATTAAAAGAGCTATTTCAATTTTAAAATTCAACTTGAATAATATAAAAAAAATCTGCATTGAAAAAAAATCTACTTTTATTTGAGCACTTTGTCTCTCATTGATTAATTTTTATTTAAATGAAAAACAAATTAATTACATAATGAATTTAGACAAAAAAATTAAAAGGATTCTTATTTTTTAAAAACTACAAACTCAAATACTGTAAATAATTTTCTTAAGAAAAAAAAATGTGTCTAGAAAAAAAAGCTATCAATTGATATTTAAATAAAAAATTGGGTACAAATGCAAAAAAAAATTTTGCCAAATAAAAAAATCATTAGAAAATTATAATAATAATTGAAAAAAAAAAATCCGACTAAAATGATTAAATGTATAACTTTCGATGTTACCAACACTTTGGTTTATGTTGCGTCAGCTGGCAATGTTGCTTTACATTACTCAAATGTCATACGCAATAAGTATACTTATTTGAACGGCACACGCAAATTTTCACATTGATTTTAGGTTCGAGCCAAATTTTTTGCTTGATATTGAATCAGCAAATAAAAATTTTAAAAAATACTTCAAATATGAGAATGAAATTAACCCGGGATATGGCTACTCAAAGGGGATGCAAAGTCGAGAGTGGTGGTCAAGTATTGTGAAGCAAGTAATCAAAGATGATCTTGAAGCAAAGAATACACCGAATTTGTTTGATTCTGCTAAATTAGATTGCATTTCAAGTGCTGTTTATGATGAGTTTAAAAAAGAAAAATATTGGCAGAAATATGCTGACTGTGATTTTGTTTTGGATGAATTGAAACAAACTCGTGGACTGAAACTTGGTATTGTTTCAAATTTTGATGAGAGACTACCAGAAATTTTAAAAAATTTAAATTTATTGTCATTTTTTGATTTTGTCTGCATACCTTCCAATTCTAATGGTCTTGCCAAGCCTAGTCAAAAGATATTCATGAGCGCTTTTCATAAAAGTGGATGCCAACATCCAGAAGAGCTTTTGCATGTGGGAGACAGCATTGAACTTGACTATACACCATCCACGGCACTCAATTTTAAGTCTGTGCTTTTAAAGCATTTAAATGGTGAAAATGAAAAAAAAGATTTTTTGAAAAAAGCTCCTGATCGTTTAGTGAACCAAGGAGATTTTGCTTTTAGTCTCAAGGAGTTTTTACTAAAAATATAAAACTAAAAAATTACTTTGCAAAATTTAGTTAGAATAAAAATTTTTTAATCTTTTTTTCAATTATTAATACAAGCAAGAATCAATGTTTATGATAAAAATTTCTTATTTAAAAAAAGTTAAGAATTTTTCATTTTTTTTTATTTTGAGTGAGAATGACTGTAAAGGTTTTTTAAGTAAAAAGCTCAAATTATGTAATAAAATGAGTTAAATCTGCAAATTTAATGTTTCCAATTTTGATGCTTTTATCAATGATTTTTTGCGCATATTAAAATCAACTTTAAGTTATTTATGCTATTCCTGAACCAAATCCATCCATTCTAATTAGTAAATTAAATAAAAATTATTAAAATTTATGTCGCTATTTTCAAAAAAATATAAAAAAAACACGCAATTTTCAAAACTTTTACATAAATTTTTTTAATATTTCTATCACCTTCGTGATAATCAAAAATCTAACAAATTTCTCTTTACATTGTCATCATGATTTTTTGAAATCCAAAAAGAACCAAAAAAAATTATAAAAATTGATTAAATTTTTTTCAATAATTTCAAAATTAAGTATGTGAATGGATTTCGGTGCAACATACATAGTGGTAACAACTGTCAAATCTGCAAATGTTGTTCATAATTTCTGCAAATCGAATTCTGGTAGAATGTATTGAAATGTCTGCTAAATTTTCAAAGTTTAGCAGACTTAAACAGTTGATGTAACTATGCGTGTTGCATTCACAGAACTAATTTTAAGTTTAAAGAAACAAATTTAATAAATTTTTAATCATTAAATTATGTGGACAGAACCGAGAGAAAAAATTAATTAGGATGAGTAAGAATATTTTATTTAAAATAAGTTAAGAGCATTATTTGAAGCTTGACTGGTCCCACAATCATGCATTGGGTGATACGTTTTAAAAAAAATTGACAAATTTGTATAGAAAAAGACGAATTTTCAAGAATATCACTAAGATATAATAATTAGCTATGAATTTCATATTGTCGATATTAGGCATTAATTTTGATCCTGGTCAAAATTTCGAAACTCATTTATTTATTTTTTATTTTATTTATTTATTTGTTGTTCTGTTCGAACATGAGCTCCTTCAGATAAAAAAAATAAATAAAATAATATAAAATAAAATAATTAAAACAGTTTTAAAAAAATTTAAATTGGAAGTAAGTTATTTTTCATTTATTAATGAAAGGATGAGAGACAAAAATAATAATTAAAGAACTTGTTATGTTAAGAAATAGATGGCGTTGGGAAAATAAATGAATAAAAATAACATGAGAATCACGAAAAAAAACAAAAAATATAGATAAGTAAGAAAAATATAGATTTCACCGAAATAATCAATTTAAACATTTTTATGCAATGATATACATATACAGTGGTGATTTGATAACAGTATTTTACTAAAAATTACGTAAAATATCGTGAATTAACTAAATTTTGACACATTTTACGTAAATTAACGTAAAATCCGAAAAGTGAAAAAGAGGGTATTTTACGAAAAATTACGTAAATTTTCAGGATTTTGAGATAATTTTGGTAAAATTTGGTAAAATTCAAAACGGCCAATTCGAAATTCAAATTTTTGAAAAAATGTCTTATTTTTCCAAAAATCGAAAATTTAAGAAAGTTTTTTTATAAAGATTTTAAAAATAACTATTTTTTTTAACCAATTTATGAAAAAAAAACTTTCTTAAATTTTCGATTTTTGGAAAAAACAGACATTTATTCAAAAATTTTGAATTGGCCGTTTTAATTTTACCAAATTTTATCAAAATTATCTCAAAATCCTGAAAATTTACGTAATTTTTCGTAAAATACCTCTTTTTCACTTTTCGGATTTTACGTTAATTTACGTAAAATGTGGTAAAATTTGGTTAATTCACCATATTTTACGTAATTTTTCGTAAAATACTGTTTTCAAATTACCACTGAAATTTTATCATTTCCTAAAATCGAAATAATTTTACATGTAAAAGAATTACATATGGTTCCTTTTTTTGCCTTATTTTCATGTCACAATTTCGAATAGTCACAAAATAGGGGGTCACAAATTCGAAAAAATTTAACATGAAGAGGATTATGTTTTTCAGCGTAATTCTACTTTCAGTCAAAAAAACGAAATGTCACAAAATAGGATGTCATAGAATAGAGAACACTGTACATTATTTGAAAGAGCAAAAAATTATTTTACTAAAAACGTATGACGAAAAAATGCGTTCCGCCATTGCATGTTATTCAAGTTTAGCAAAGGAAAAAATGTGAAGTAGGCTACCAAATCAATATGTTTTGTATATGAAGATAACGCTCTGACTGTTCGCACTTGTCAAAATTGTTTTACTCGATTCAAAGCTGGCGATTTCGACCTCAATTACAAAGCACGTGTTGAGAGAACCGTCGAAGCTGATGACGCGTATTTGGAATAGCTGAATGAGGAGGAACCGAGGCGGTCAACCAGACAGCTTGCTAAAGAGACATCTGTAACAAATGACACCGTTTAGAATATATTAAAAGCATTAGATAAGATTCAAAAGGCTGGTAAATGGGTCTTGAACAAACTCTCAGAAAACAATATTGCGCAACGATTGAACATATGTGTTTCTCTTTTTTCTAGGCAGAAAAAAATGAGTTTTTTATGGAAGATCGTAACTGAAGATGAAAAGTGGACCTACTTCGATAACATGGTAAAAAAAACAATGGATTGATTCTGATAAAGCGCCAATATTAACTCCGAAACGCGAAATTCATGGACAAAAGGTCATGCTTTGTGTTTGGTGGGATCAGAAGGGTATCATCAATTATGATGCTACTGTAACTCAAGCAAATGATAAACGCACACCTTTATTCACAACATTTTATTCGTTTGATCTACGTTTTAGAAGCAAAAAGGCAACACTGAGCTAAAGGAGAGCGAGAAGTGATTCTTTTACATGACAACACTAGGCCACATGCTAAAAAAACGATTCGAAACACGATAGAGAATCTAGACTGGGAAGTCTTATCTCACCCAGCTTATTCACTAGACTTGGTTCCTTCAGATTACCATTTGTTCCCATCCATTGTTCCCATCCAAAAAAATTACTTAAGACTTGGAAGAAATCAAAAAGACATCAGTCAATATTTCATTTCAAAACCAAGGAAATTATTTTAGTGTCTAATGATATTTTATTTTTTAATGAATAAATAGTCTCGATAAAAACGATGTATGTTACCGAATCATATAACTCGAAAAACAATCAAAAAAAAACTACAAATTATTCAAAACAAAGCACTAAAAATCATATTTAAAGGCTTAAAAATCTAACAATAAACTTATTAACTCGATCAACTGCAATTGATGAAGACATTAAATTGTTAACTTGTATAACAAATATATTTTTAGATAAAAATTGTGGCTTGGTTGACTCGGTTAAGTTTGTGTGCTCGCAAATAAAAATCAATATGGAACTAAAATTGGATTACTTTTATTTTCATAAAATTTTAACTGATCTTTTGAGAGTAAACTTTTTTACTTAGGAACACTAGTGCAATTTTCTTTCTTTTTTAATTTAACTCGAATTTAATGTAATTTTTTGTATTTTTGCCTATGGGGCTTTTAACTAATAAATAATAACAATTCATCTATTAAATCTATTCATACAAGTCTCAATTAAACAATTTTCTTCTTTTTTATTTTAAAGCTTTATTTAATTTTTTTTTTCTTTTTTTTAATTACTTAAATTTTGAAAATCAAATAAACTTTTTTTTCTTTTGAATAGTTTTTATCTTGCTGAAAGGGAAGCGTGCGATCCTCAAGCAGCAGACCTAAATGGCTATTTGTTAATAAATAAATGATTGACCTAAAAGAGATACTCGAACTCTTAAAATTTTGGGTTAAAAAGTTTGGGTCTATAGTCTATAGTGATAGGTGGTCTGTATCCCTCACTTAAAAAATATGACTAAGGCTTTAGTTAACGCTTAACATATTTTTGATCTATTTTAAAATAATTCAAACTTTAAAAAAGTTAAATAAAAATAATTCATTTTGAAGCACTATAAAAATTAAAACATCAAAAAGATAAAAAAAAAATATATTTTGAAATATTAAGTCACAGTCAAAAATGAATATTACAGTGTGGTTAAAATAAACAAGAAACCATCAGAAGTAAAGTTCGACAGCTTTGAATTTAAAAGTTAGCTGTACAAAAAGTATTTGATTTACAAAAATAAATATTAAATTTTTTTATTTTAAATTTCGCTAGTCACTTATTTTTTTTTGATTTAAACTTCTGGTCATATATCACCCTTCGAAAATTAGGTGACCAGTCATGTTCACATATATAAGGGTATTGGTTACCTATCACTATAGACCCAAAAGTTTAGTTCCCATCTTAGTTGAAGACAAGTTAAAAGATCTTTAAGAATTTTCTTAAAACAATAAGCCTTCAAGCAGACCGTTTTAAAAAAATGGGGATTAAATCCAACTTTGATTTAAAAATAAGATACCAAAAAGCTAAAGAAAATTTTTTTCTGGAGAAATAGTTTTATCAAAAGTTAGTCCATGCGTTGATTTATTTAACAATAAAAAAGAATCGTGGAATAAGAATAGAAAAGAATATAATTTTAGGGTCTGGCATGAAACTTTACCTCGAATTTTAATAAAATTGACACCTAATTCTGTGTAAGCATATCAATTAATAATAAGCAGATCTTTTTTTTATTTTTTAAAAAAAGTTCGAAACATAAATTGATTTTGGACTTGGAAACGGTTTTGTGAAATTCAGTATAAAATTGAACAAAAATCATAATTTTTTTTTTTGAAAATTTAAATTAAATACATTAAAAAAATTTCAACAAAGCATGTTAAGTCATTTTTTGACTTTTTTGGAAACTTAGACAATTTTTTAAACAAATTTAATTCTTATAAATTATTTTTTTGAAAATTGTTTTTTTTAAAGATGAGTTGAAAGATCTTGTTAAATTTTCTTAAGTCGATACTTACAAAAAAGTAAATCCTAATATTAATCAAAGAATCTTAGTAAATAAAATCGAAATCAATAAAGCAATTAAGATTCTGGCAATCAACTTTACTTCCAAATTAAATTTTAAAGTGACCAGCAGTGATAACTCTTTGGTGACCAAGGAAATATGTGAGCATAAATTAGTCACATTTATGGACACCGATCACCAAGTCAAAAGCACTGGTCACCAAATTATTTCAAAAAATAAGCGAAGTTTAATTTTTCATACACTCTCTAGAATTATAAAATAATAAATAAACAATGCAAAAAACTTTGATTGGCGTCAGATTATTTGGATACTGACTCTTAGAGTGGATCAGGTTCTAATTCTGGGTTAAGTGATTTTAAAAAAGAAATCTTCCTTGAAGATAAAATTGAAGATTTTCAAAGAGTAAAAATTAACTGATAGTATTGAGCCAGTCAATGACAAAATTTTAAATTTGAAAATAATCTGAATTGGTTGAAAAAATGGTAAATGAACATAGAAAGTAATCCGATGATACAAGAGATTTGAAGAAGAAAAAATTAAGTGTTGCAAAGAATCGTATTTTATGTGATTTGTGCGATAAATACATTAAAAGTAAATTAGGTATAAAAATTCATAAAAATAGAAAATATAAAAATTAAGCTATGTTTTAACTCAAATTTGACTTTGATAATAATTTGAAACATTCTTATTTTTAACAAATTTCATTTATTCACAAATTATTAAAACTGGTCACATAATTATTAAACTTGGTCACGAAATGAATTAGTTGGTAACGACTGGTCACCATTTAAATTTAATCTTAAAATTTATTTAAATAAACTGGTAGATCTTTTAATTTTAGTAAAGGTTTTGTTAAACAAAAAATGGGGAAATAAAGTCTAAATTATAAAAGTTCAGTAAAATTGTATGTTTCAAATTTTATATTTTTCTTTCTTATCTTAATTCATAGCCAGAGCTCATCACTTTGATTAATTTCTAAATTAAAAATACGATCTCCCTTCCAATATGTTACAGTGACAAATTCTCTTTTAGATTTGAGTTAGAAATTCAGTAAAATTTCGCACAGTTTCTTCTGTCAGTAATACCAATAATGTCTTATTGAGATATTATATAAAATTAAATTTTTTTAAGCTTTTTAAATTCGATGGAGCTCTGTTTAAAACAAGCTTAAAATCAAATAAAAACTAAAACTGAAATAAGTTTATGATTTTTTTATTTATAATATATAATCATATTTTATTTAAAAAAATACAGCTTTGAAATGTGATTTAATACAAAAGAAAGATATTTATAAATAATTCTTTATTTAACGATAAGATGTTAAAATGATTTATAATAAATATAGTAGACTTGTTTATATATGGAATTAAGTGTGTGACTAGATTCTTCAAAAGAATAAAGATACATTTAAAATTTGTCAAATAAGGTAAAATGAATTTTAATAAATTTTAGTTTATAAAAAATTCAAGACATCACTGATCTTATTGATTGAATCAATAATATGAGAAATTTTTCCCAAAAATCCGATTTTTTTGGGCAATGTGAAATTTTAGTACAAAAGTTACAGTTCAAAAAGTAAAAAGGTTATAATTTAATTTCAAATTGTGCAAAATTGGTTTTATAAAGAGTACAAAATTGTACAAATTTGTTCTAACCGAATTCCAAGCTCTGCAAAATCTCTGCAATTTATTGCATTTTTCAATCAAATATTTTTTGATGATCTTAAAATAAAATAGTATACCTAAAAGCAGGATCATCACTTAAATTTTTTAATTTAAGAATTACATTAATTACACAGAAAGGAGATAAAGACAATGAGAATATTAAAAAACAAAAATCCTTTCAGTAATTTTGTGCTTTGTCAGAATTTTATTTTTTTAACCTTGTTCCTCTCTATTTTTTTGATTATTAAAAAAATATTTTATTTAAACAAAACTTTAATTATTAGTTTTAATTTTAATTTTAACTAATAGTTCTCTAATCT
The DNA here is from genome assembly GCA_025491095.1 of Brachionus asplanchnoidis. Classification (NCBI taxonomy): domain Eukaryota; kingdom Metazoa; phylum Rotifera; class Eurotatoria; order Ploima; family Brachionidae; genus Brachionus; species Brachionus asplanchnoidis. The sequence continues at coordinate 309,427 of JAILYF010000050.1, read as the reverse complement.
ACAACATATCCGAATCCCTAAACCAGGCTTCGCCCCGGACCCAGTTTAATTTTTAAAATATTGATTTAAACGGCTCTGTATTAAAATAGCAGAGATTAAATAGCACATTCATAATGGCATGTATTAAATTAGCAGTATTGAAAAAATGAATGAGTCAAAATAGCAAAATTCAAAATAGCTTGATTTTAAATAGAGTTTAAAATAGCAAAGTAATTTTAACTAATCTTAGTTCTAAATATTAAATTCTTAAAAAATTTTTTGATTATTATACGAGTGTATTCGATGTAGAATGATTCTCAGAAATACAAAAAATCAGCAAATTTCTATTCTATATATTAATATTTAACAGAAATTGAGTCTCTCATATAAAAAAGGTTTGGTTTAGTTTAATTTTCAAATTTTGAAGTCCAGCTTGAAAATAAAGGTATTTCGAAATTGTCTTTAAAATTTTCAACTTATATTCCGTCAGTGAGTCTGATGTTAATTATATAACTTTGTTAAAATTTAAAATTATTTTCTTGATTTATTTTAAATGAGAAAGTAAATCAAAATTAATCAATTAAGTTTTTTCTGCTATTTTGATTTTGCTATTTTTAATTAATGCTGTTTTGAATGAGATTATTTTGAACAAGTGTGAAAAATTTTTTTTAATTATGCTATTTTTGATATGCTAATTTGATCTGGCTATTTTAATACATTTTATTTTGATTGGTTCCCGATTTAAATAGACAGAAAGTACAAAAAGGAACAGGGCAAAATAAAATAAAATTCTGTTAACATAAAAAAAGTACAAAAAGGCAAATGATTTTTTAAAAGTTAAATCCCATTGTCAATCCATGATAAAAAGGCATCATGATTTCCTGATAAAAAGGTGTCCTGATTCCCATCAAATTTCACTTTAAGTAAAATAGACTTTTTTAATTATTAATGACTTTATAAATTTCAATTAGCATCCCAGGAACAGTAAAAACGTGTCTCAGCTAAAGCCGCATGTAACATTGTGCAGGAATACAAAGCAGCTTAAATCAAGATATACTGAATATTAAATTGTGCAAATTATTTATTTTTTTTTATTTATTTATTTCAATAAAAGCCTTAAAGGCGATGTAAAAAAAATTTAAAAAATAAAATGTCATAAATAAGACAAAATTTAAATGTTTTTTTTCTAAAAAATTGTATAAAATATTTAATTTAAATGTTAATTTTGTTTTTTTTTCTTTTTTTTTCAATTTCAATAATTATTATTCATTTTGTACTCTCTTTTATATTCAATTTCCCTGATTATACTGAATATTAAATTGTGCAATTAACGCCTTGATTCCTGATTTCAATTTATCTATTTTTTCATTATTTTATTTTTAGCTAATTTTTCTTTTTTTATCTTTTATTTTTATCTGAAGACGCTTTTGCACAAAATAAAAATTAAAGTGACATAATAAAAATTGTCATCAAAGGTTCAAAAGACTAAACAAGTATAAATAATATATATTAAATTTTTTTCAAATTGAATAAATGCATTAAAGTGCGATTCCTTTTGAAATGTAATCATTAAGTAAAACAGCTAAGGAGATATTAAGTTTTAATTGAAAATACATTTTATTTGTGTGTGTTAAGTGTGTTAAGAAATTAGGATTTTGTATTTTTTTCAAGAAACTTGAATCAATTAAAAGTTTCATTTTTCTCTTGAACAGTTTTTTCTAGCCTACTTAGGGAATCGGGACATGAAAGACAAATTTTTAAAAGCATTTAAATAATTTTCAATTAAAAACTGATCGTCTGTTAATAATTCAATTAAATTTAATTTTAAAAAATAAGGCCATAAAAAACACTCATGAGAGTTAAAATTCACAAAAAAACAATATGCTCGATTAAACAACAAAATATTTAAGTAATTTGAAAGATAAGCAAGAAAAAGTCATCATTTTGATTTCTATTATTTATTTAAAATTTTATTATTAGTAATAATAAAATTTTTAATAGTATTGAAATTTCAAAAAAATATAATTCTGATATAAATAATTGCTATTTTTTTATTTTTGAATGTATGTGTTGGACCTGTAAATCTCTTCTCTATTAGAAGTATTTGAATCTAAAATTGAGTAGCAAAAAAATATCTAAAATGTCTTTAAATAATTTTAGAACTGGTTCCACCTTTTCAAAGATTACTATTGAGGGAACATCTTCAAAATGACTGAGAACAAAAATAACATTCCATTTTTGAAATTCAGTGACAGTTAAAAAGAATATAGCGTTAAAAAAATATAAGGGAAAAATATTGAAAACTAAACAAAATAAAAGATAATATATCTACTTAACAGACAAGAGAAATCAAAACAAATGCAATTAATTTTTTTATTTGAAATTTTATTTATTTCAGTAAAGAGAATTAGTAAAATAAAATTTCAAAAATTAAATAAAATGAAAAGTTTAAACAAAAAAATTAAATTAATACTTAGAGCTATAAAATAAATTTTTTATTTTTAAAATAAAAATTCATAATTTAAAATAAGCTAGAACTTTTTTTTTCTTAAAATCCGGACTTGGACTTAAATTTTAATGACTGTGACTTCAACTTGGCCGCCAAAATGACCTGGAACGGCAAAAAAATCATTCGTTATCTAATCCAATTACTCTGGCTTTATGATTGAGTTGTTTTATAAAAAAAAGTTTCCTGGGCATTTGTAGTACTGATATTTTTTTTTGTAGCATAGCTTAGTGGTTTGGGCACTTTAATTTGTTCATTAAAATATACCGTATTTCCTCACTTAATGTCCCCTGGAAACTAAAGGAAACACGCTTTAATATCCTATGGATTATTCTATGAAACTCAATATATTTTTAATTTCTAGTTTCCTTGGGAAATTATCTGAAATATGGTAAAGGCATTAATGTAAAATGTTTGCAAAAAATCAAAAATTTCGCATAATTTTTCAGGGAAATTAAAAGGTGTTTCATTTAATTGTCCATAGGACATTAAGTGAGGAAATACGGTAGTTTGAATTTATGGTACAATTTTTTAATCAACTGTGCTAGTTCCTCTAAAATTGCCTAAAAATTATTTTTTGTTAACCCAAGGTTTATTTTGATAAGACATGCCAGTGAAAAATAGTAGTACTTAAGTTTTGTTTTTTTTATCATTATTATTATTTATTTCGAAAATTACGCCAGATTAGGTGATGATAAAAAAAGTCAAATATTAAAAAATATTATTAAAAAAGAAAAATTCTTATAAAAATAAAGACTATTTTTTTTGTCTCTTTTTTCTTTTAGGTTTTCCAAACAGTATTTTATAGATTCACAAATTCCACTTTGACTGTTTTTCCTATTTTCAAACTTGATTTCTCTAAGTTTCTCGTCTATTACTTCTTTGTTTAATAACTGACATGATCCTAATACATCTTTCAGCTTTTTAATGAATTTTTTTGGTCAATTAATTTTGTTTTCATCGTTTTTGAGTAATTTAGATGTAATTTCGTTTTCAAGGAATCTCTTATAAAAGCTCAATTTTGTTTTACTTATTTTTGAGTTAACTGGTTCCAAGTCAAGTGCATAGGTTTGGCGTCTTAGATCCTTTTCTTAACAAAAGCATCTTCTTAATCATTAGGTTTTTCATTGTTTGGATATTTTTTCTCTAAAGTTTACGGATATTACAATTTTCTATACCATAGTACATTATTGGCCTTACGTTTGTTTTGAAAAGGTGAGCTTTTAGTTGTGGGTTTATGTGTTTGCTGTAAATATCTAAATTTGTTTTGGGTAAGTAAAATGTTCTCCATGTGCCAAGTCTACGTTCTCTTGGGTGTTCTTTACTGTAGCATTTACCATTTACCCATACACCCAAATATCTTAATTTGTCTATCCATTCAATTTCTTATCCACGGTGTAGATGACCAATTTGATACAGTAGCCTCTGTGTCAGGTCGGAGCCGTTGCTCAAACGGTACTGGAAAAGGAGACGAACACTTCACCATTATCCACTAGGATGGAAAGGGACATATTTTTATGATTGGATAAGCTCATCATCTATATAAAAGTTAAAAAGATGAGAAGTCCATCCTTGTTCAACTTCACCCGTAACTGAAATTATATTTGTTTTTTCATCATCAAATGGAAAAAAAATTTGTTTTAAGATTTTTTTTGAATAAAAATGCTTTTTAAGAATAAAAATTCTCCTTAAAAAAATAAATAAAATAACATTTTCCAAAAAATACTTTCGGTTTTATTTTTTAATTTATAAAATAAACCAATTCTTTTTAACTTGTTAAATACTTTTTGAGCATCTAGACTTGCCACTTAAACACTTATTTATTTATTATTAACTTTACCTTATTCAATTGCAAAGTTATGATCAAAAATGTGAAAATACTCTAAGTTTAAGCGTAGTTAAAAAATTAGTAATTTTAGCATAACTTTTGAATAGATTAGAATATCAGAATAGTTAATATAAAGTATTTTAATTCTTGTAAATTTACAATAAGATTAAATATTAAACTTATTTTTTCAATAAAGTAATGTTTCGGAGACATTTTTGTGTTCAGGTGAGAGAAGCGATATCATTGGCTTATTTAAAAATAAGCAATATTTAAATTAGATTTTACCGTATTTCATCAAATAAAAGAAAGTTCAGTCATCAAAAGTTTTCTTTTATTCGAAAAATTTTACTCCAAAAAAGTGACTCAAATAAAAGTAATTTATATATTTTTTTTCTTCTATTAGAAACTAAAAAATGTATGATTTACATGACAAGTGACTGGTGAATTTTCTTTTAACACTAGAAGCACCAAAACGAGTCATTTGACTGGTTATGAAAAATAAAGAATAAACCACGTATTTTATGTTCGAATTTATTGAAATTATTAGATTAATCGAATAAAATTAGTACATTATAAATTTTAGTATTTTCATAAGACTCATAAAATATCCATGGTCAATTACACTTTTTACAAATACTCTCTATTTCTATTTTACAATATCCACAACATTTCTTTTTTACATTTTGAACAAAATATTGTCGCTTTATAATTACCACACAAACGAATTTGACAAGACACACGTTTAAGAGATAAACTATCTTAATTTTCTTGACTCAAACCCCTTTTACTTGTACTTTTGCTTTTAGGGGTGCCAGATAACTAGTGTTAAAAACTTTTGTTGTATACTTATCAATATCAATATTTTATTACTGATCCATTGATTTTTTAGCTAAATTCATAATTTTTAATTGAAAAACTTAGTAAAATTAATTGATTAATTAAATTGAAAAATCAAAACGAGTCAAATGACCTATTTTGGTGCATTTAGAAGTGAATAGATAATTTTGCGAAAAAAAATAACCTATGAAATACTCTTTTACTATAATTTTGCAAAATATGCCCGTTTTTTATTCTGAAAATAAAATTTCACATTCATATTATTTAAATTGACTTAGATATTAGAGATTAAAAATCGAAAAAAAGTCATTTGACTCGTTTGGTGCTTCTATTGATAATCGAGACACAATTTTTTGAGAAAAAAAAACTCAAATAAAGGAAAATTTTTGACTCAATCACTAGAAAGTTTCTTCTATCTGTGATTACTTCTATTCGATGAAATACGGAAATTATTTTTTTAACACTAGAAGCACCAACGAGTCAAAATGACTCTTTTTCGATTTTTGGTCGCTAAAATCTAAGTCAATTTTTGCTATTTGAGCAAAATTTTTTTTTTCAGCATAAAAATAAGAATAACTTTCTAAATTAACTTAATTCAAATAAAAAAAAAATTCCTTTGTACAAAATCAAGTATATACTATTAGAAGCACCAATAAAAATTTTAATTAAAATTTTGACTTTATCTACAAAATCAATGGATGAGTCATAAAATATTAATAAAAAGTATACAAATCTTTAAAAAACTGACTCAAATCCTAATAATTGAACGAAGATAATCAATTTTAAAAAATACAAAAATTATAGTTTGCGTATTTTACATGAAAGACGAGGAATTGGCTCAAAAAGAAATGAATTCATTAGAAGATAAAATTTTTGCCAGATACTTTTTTTAGCCAAATTTTTATTTTCACTCAATTAAAATTAAGTATTGAATAGATTTATGCAAATAATAAATTTTTATTCATTAGATTCCATTAAAACGAGTCATTTTGACTCGTTCTGGTGCTTTTAGTAGTTAAAAATTTTGGTGCTTCTAGTGTTAAACAAGAAGTAAAATAACCTTTATATTAAATTTCTTAGTTGTCTGATTAGTGGACCATTTTTTTTTAAAATAAAACAAAGATCTTTACTATTATTAAATAGTGTTTGGTATTTTTTCTATTACTCAACATATTTCATTCTGTTTATCTAATTTAATCAACCCTAGTCCATTTTGAACAACTCCTATTTAATCTTAAATAAACTCAATTTTTTTTGTCACCAATCATTTAAAAAAAATGTCGACTTAAAATTTTATTCAAAAATCAAAAAAAATATAAACATAATAAAACAACATAAAAAATCTATTCATCATTTAATTGCATCCAAAAACGACATTTAAAACAACATTAAATTTTTATTGAAATTTTCGGAAATTTAACTTATTTTGAGCTCATTTTGTACACAACCACTATCTATTCTTCGACGACTGTTGAACACAACTCAAATTTTAGTCATCCTTGTATTTTCCTCTGGCCACTTCGGACGAGTTTTTTTTCCTCCACTTTGTCCTTCTATTCTGAAACCAAACCTTGACCTGTCCCTCGCTCATGCCCAGCGAAAATGACAGTCTGGCGCGCTCCGGCCCAGCCAAATACTTTGTCTGCTCGAACATTTTTTCCAATGCATAAATCTGCTGTCCGGTAAAGGTGGGCCGGGTGTTCTTGCGCGAATGCCTCTCTCTCCTGTCCGCAGACCAACTTGAACTGTACTTTTTGCTGCCGTTCTCAGCGGCTTGGTTGTCTCTGGCGGAATGGTCTGTGTCGTCCTTGGACGTGTTTGTTGAGGACGAAGAGGGGCAAGAGTTGGCCAGGATGGATGAAGTGTTCAATGACAGAGACTGTGGCTCTGTGTGAGAGACGGCAGAAACAGCCGCGGCCAGAGTTGCGTTAAAATAGCAGTTGGCCGCGGACACTGCGGCCGTAAAGTATCCCGGGTGGCCGAAGCCGAAGCCAGACTGGCCTGAGTTAAGACCAGCGACCATGTTGGACTGCGGCTGGTAGTTTGGGTAGTAGGACTGGGAAGTGGACTCGCCATAATGCGGCTGATTGAGCAGCAGATTGTTCATGGGGTTGGGGGAGTTGAGAGATGAGGAGGACGAAGTGGATGGCGACGATGTGGTCGATTGATTCAGTGGGTAGCTGTAGGACCCAGCGTATGGTTGAGAGGTGCCAAACATTTTGCTGATCTCAATTATGTTTATATCTAAATAATCATTTGTTTGTGCAAATAAGTTGATAGATAAAGATAAATTTGGGCAAATTTTTGTAAATTTTTTGATTGGCTTCGAGTAAATACTCGATGAATTATCGAATCATTGATTTGGAAAAGAGATTAGAGAGGAGGGGGGAGAGAATGAGAGAAAAATAAATCAATGGAATTATTTTCATGTGATTTGACAGTTTCGAAAGCGTGCTAAAATCAAATGAATGAATAGATAAATATTTATTTTATTGATCAATAAAGTTCGACTTAGACGAAAAGAGAGAAAAGATATTAAGAGTGAAAAAAGAACGGTACTATCTTTTTAATTTGTAATTTATCTATTAAATTGTTTATAATTTGTAATTATTTAAATATTAGCAGTAAATTTGTAGCTTCTTTTATTAAAACAAATAAGATTTTTATTAATAAACAATTTTTAATCTCTTTGCTTAGATCCAAGCTTTTTTTGTTGTAGCTCACAAATAGCTTCCATCTTTATCGATGAATGAACACACTCTTAAATTTTTCAATCAACCATGATTTTTATCATTTTTTATTCCACTGAAAAAGTTGTTAAAATAATTGTACTAAAAAAATTACAAAAATACCTAAATGATCTTAATTTTTTTACCATTTGAAAAAATTTTCGAATTTTTCATTTAATTTACTGTAAAAAATTAACTAAAAAAATTTAAAAAATATAAAAGAACCTAAAATTTTCTTCCATTTAGAAAATTCTTCATTTTTATTACTGTAAAAGTTGTTATAATAATGGTAATAAAAAAAAATACAAAAATACCTAAATAAACTTAATTTTTTTACCATTTGAAAAAATTTTCGAATTTTTCATTTAATTTACTGTAAAAAATTAACTAAAAAAATTTAAAAAATATAAAAGAACCTAAAATTTTCTTCCATTTAGAAAATTCTTCATTTTTATTACTGTAAAAGTTGTTATAATAATGGTAATAAAAAAAAATACAAAAATACCTAAATAAACTTAATTTTTTTACCATTTGAAAAAATTTTCGAATTTTTCATTTAATTTACTGTAAAAAATTAACTAAAAAAATTTAAAAAATATAAAAGAACCTAAAATTTTCTTCCATTTAGAAAATTCTTCATTTTATTGTTACTGTAAAAAACATGGTCTAAAATTAATTAAAAAAAAATTTTAAGAACTTAATTTTTTTTGTGTATATTGAAAAATTTTCATATTTTTACTGTAAAATATGGACTAAAAAAATTTAAAAAAATCTTAAAAGAACTTAAAATTCTTTTTCTTTTTAAAAAATTTTCGAATTTTTAATTTCTTCCTCTGTGACAGAAAAATTCTTAATATTACCGTATTTCCTCAAATAAAAGAAAGTTCGGTCATCAAAGGGTTTCTTTTATTTGAAAATTTTTCACTTCAAAAAAGTGACTCAAATAAAAGAAATTTATCCATTTTTTTTCTTCTAATAGAAACAAAAAAATGCATGTTTTACATGACAAATGACTGATGAATTTTCTTTTAATCGAGACACATTTTTTGAGAAAAACAACTCAAATAAAGGCAAATTTTTGCCTCAAATAGTAACAACTTTCTTCTATTTGTGGTTACTTCTATTTGAGGTAATACGGTAGCATTTTAATCAAACAAAAAAAAAGCTAAAATATTAGAAAAAAAAGTGTTTACAATTATTTAATCTTTTGGTTTTTACCAAACCTTAGAATTCTTAATATTATTTTTTTTCTAATATATTGAATTAACCTCCTATTAGGAGAAGAAAATTTAAAAAGAATTAAAAAAAAGTAGTTAATTTTTTGCATAAAAAAGAAAATAAGAAGAAATAAAAAAAAAAGGCTTCATCTATTCTTGTTAGTTCATTTAGATTTCTTAATAAATTAATTATATAAATATTTAAAATAGCTTTAATTATTTCCAATTTTTTATTTAATTGAATAAACTAAATTATGAAATAAAACATTATACTTTTTGAAATATTTATTTATTGAAAATTTATCAGCATGAGTATTAGTATTGAGACTCTTTGAAAATTTTGTTATTTTTAAATTTTGATTGACAAATGTAAAAATAAATAACTGAAAATTGTCAAATAAATAAAATTTGAATTTTTAATATAATTTATATTATTTATTTCCAAACAAAATGAATATTTACCTTATTATTGCTAATAGTTCCTTAATCAATTCTAAAATTTAATCAAAAGAAATTTATTCTATTCTATTTTTATTTTGATTTATTTATTTCTTGAATAAAGCTTAAAATAAGTCTTAGAATTTTTTTATTTTACACCTTTTAATTTGTATGCTTCCTGAATAAATCGAAATCGGTCTTAACAAAAATTTATCGGTTTGTATTTTCTCGGTTGTTACATCAAGTCAGGTGCATGCATTAAAAATCAAATTTAAAGATACTAGCTTATTCTGCTTATTAAATCTATTTTTATTAACTAATTAAAAATTTAAAAAGTATAAATGATAATTACAAACTTAAGTTATTGGATAAATAAAGTTAATTCCAAACCACATAAAAAATAATAATTTTAAAAATAGAAAAAATTGCTATTTTATTCTAAATGATTTTTCTCATTTTACAAATAAATTAGATATTGAAGCGATAATGATTTGTTATTTCACACCATTGAGATTAAATTAAAATATCTATCTTACATTTTATTAAAATCAAAAAATTTTTAGTCATAGTCCCAATCATATAATTTCTTCATTCTAAACTTGGCATCACATAACAACATGAACAAGTCACAAATTCCTCAAAATATATCCATTAACACTAAAAGCATTTAGAATTACTTATTTATTTATTTATTTATTTATTCAATGAACGCCTTGTAGGCGATGTAAAAAAAAATTAAAATAAGTTTAAAGCGTTTTTTTATTGTCAAATCATTTCAATAAATAAACTAAAAGAATTTTTAAAATGAGAACTGTTTTTAAAGAGCCAAAAAATAGAAGCAAAGATTTACAAAATTTGACATTGCTAAGGCCCAAGCCATGATATGTCCCTTCTCATTCTTTTTTTTTCATACCATTTGTTTATATATTTGCTTCAAATAAAACACAAGTTCTAGCTAATATATAAATCACTTATTTTACCCACTAATTTTACTCTAAAAATTTTTTATCATCGCCAGAATTTGCCTAAATTTAAAATAAATAAATATATAAAAAAAATGCCAACTTTTTGTTATTACTTTTGATTCCAATAAATTATTAAAAAATTGACAACTTTTTTTAAATTATTTTACCAGCTAAATAAATTCCGAAATAAGCTTTTTAAAAATTATCAACTTGATGATCAGGAAAAAAAAATACCAAATATTCTGGAATAATTGGAATAATTTTCTTGTTTATTTCTCTAGATAAAGACTATAATATTTTTATTATATAGAGATCTAGTGAGTTAGCATTTAAAATAATTGTACAGTTAAAAGAAATTTCTTTACATAATTAAGATTATTGTTAGAAAGTAATAGCTTTGAGTAATAGCTTAATAAATTTGAAAATCATTCAACTAATTTTCTTAATCTTGAATTTTAAAAATAAACCATTTTTTAAAATAATTTCTTTCATTACTATTTCATTATTAAATGCATGTCATATTGAACAATCTAAAACAAAAAACTATTTATTTTTTAAATTCTCTGACTTTCGTAAGAGAGCTCTGGCTTTTGTATCTTTTCATAGCCTTTTTTTGAAAAAAAAAAAATTTAATTATTTAAATCTAACAAATAGATAGTTTAAAATTCTAAAAATCATTTTTTTTTAATTTTTACATGCAGATGTGATAAAATTTTTAATTTAAATTTTTATTGACCTTGTAATATCTTGTAAAGTAAAAAAATTAAAAATATCCTTATACCTTTTGACGTGGCATGCTGGAAAACTGTTATCATTTAACAAGGATTTAAAATCTATTTTTTTTTATTTAATAAATAGATTTGGTATTCCCCAGAGTTTTCCGAAAGGCTTTTGTTTAAACCCTCATGCTATGAGAAAATTGTTAGAATTTTAATTATAAATTCGAAAGAAAGATTAAGAAAAATTTAGATTAATTAATAAAAAAAAAATGATCTAGTTATTGTTACTAGTATTATAGATTAAATGAAATAATAATTATTAATATAATTAAAAATTTAATGTCTATATTTTGAAAAAAAAATTGGTCATGATTTCCAGATTGTATCAATTTTTTTGAATGGTGTTACATTTGAAGAACTAATTTTGAACTAAAATAAACAAAATGAAATTAAGTTGAATTTTTATAATTTCAAAAAAAATCTAATTTTTTTTAGACAATACCTTTTAAGAAGAACTAATTAATTTTCGTGAACTGCACTTCCAAAAAAAAAAAGCAATACTTAAAATTTAAATGTTGTTCTAACAGAAAAATTATCATCAATATTTAGGCGTATGATGTTGGCGCCATTTATTTGTTTTTAATGGGTCCATATAAATACTTTAGACACAAACAAACTATCTTGTAGATCGGTTGCATATATGAGCATTTAATTTTATCCGACACATGAATATAAACAAAAAATGAGTACAAATTTAATTGTCAACAAAACTAGAAATGATTAATGAATTTTGTTTCTTGAGTCCAAGATTTCTTGGACGCACTCAACCATTCGTAATTTGTTAATTAATATAATTTAATTAAATATTGTTGTAGCCAAGTCTGGCCCGTTGACTTTTGACCATATTTTTGACACGCTTCTCAAAACCCCAACCTCAATACATACTATTATCTTATTTGAGACGGCTCAGGCCCCAGGTCAAATTTGGCACTGGCAATTATGCAACTAAATTTCAGGCCTTAAATGAGCTTTTAAAAACGAAAATATTCTCATTTAAATGGCCAAATTTAGTCACGTTAAATTCAAATTTAAACACCAGAATATTGAGGTGAAAAAATTTGCCTTTCTCAACAAATTCCTATTAAATTAACATTAATTTAATTGTGAAAGAACTATTAATCAAATATACAACAACAAAAAAGTTGAATTTTTATGCAAATTACACAGATTTAGATTCCATTTTTTCATGTCAGACTAATTACTGATATTTGACAATTAAGAAAATTGTAAAATTAATGAATTTATTTTATTTGTTTTTATTGTGGCTTTTTAATCGATCTACTCGAGCCAATAGAAGCAAGTGAGAGCAAAGCCAATCAGAACACTTAGTTAGATCTCTCTCCAAAGAGGAAATGTTTTGAATATGAATAGAAAAATCGGTGAGTTCTTCTATTCAAACAATTTCTTTGTGAATATGTGATTGCACAATTTTGATTTCGGCAAGCTCTTTAGTTGACAACAACTTTTGAGTTCATTTGAGCGTTTAAATTAAATTTTCAAATCTCAAAGGTCTTTTTAGATCGCTGAGAGTTTTGTTTGTGTTTTCTCTGATTAAATTGATCTAAACTTATCAACCCATCGAATGAATTTCAACCATTGTTTTTTGTTATTTTTTTGTTTTATATTTTTTGGCTCATTCAGATCAAGAAAAATCAAGAAAAATTTAATAGAATTTAAATAGATTTTTTGGTCTTTTGAATAAAAATTTTAAAAAAGCATAAAAAAATTTTAAAAGTTTATAAAGTTGAACTTGACTTGTGACTTTTAAATAACAGTTAAAAAAAGTGCGATGTTTCAATTTTATTTCTATAAAATATCTTAATAAATTGAAATTAATTAGATTTAAATCAAACTTAGAATATTTTGTTTTTATTGTTTTAAAACAAAAAATTTTGAATTATTTTTTTTTCTATAAAAGTATGAAAATAACTTTATTTAAAAGAGATAAAAATTTTGGAAATATAAAACAAGAAAAAAGAAATTTCAAAATATTGATGTTTTATTTAACTAAAATAAAAGTGTAAATTAAATTAATTTTTTTTTGAATTTAGTGAAAAATATTTTTGTTTCAAGTTGCTCCATAATCAAATTTTAAAAGCTCAATTTTGGTCAATTTAAATTAATGATAAAGAATTTTATTTTCGTAATTTTTGGAAGAATTGTAAGGAAATTCACAATGCCTATTTTTTCCCTGTTCCTTTTTGTACTTTCTTTACTTTTTGATAATTCAAAGTTTAATTATTAATTTTGATTTTGACCAAAATGTTTCAAATCTACATCATGTTCAAACCCTCGACCGGGGCTTCGCCTCGGACCCTGTTTGATTTTTAATATAAGTATTAAAATTACCATAAAGTGCAGAAAGTACAAAAAAGATAATGATTTTTTGATATTTAAATCTCTTCAATCCATGGACTCAATGTGTGAATGGCTTTCATAATACATTTTATAAATATTAAATGTTTCAAGATAGTAAAAGTCTTTATCTAGAAATTAATAAGTCGTTAGAAATATTTTAATTACTCATTATCTGCTGGAAAAGCGACAAAACACTTGGTGAAAATAACATGATGGGAGCTTTATTTTTACATTAAAATGGATGTTTAATAAAAATCAAGTGACATAAAATGATCAACAAAAAAATTCGTATTTTATGACAAATTTTTTGCTTCACACATAGTGTTATTTATTACTTCTTTGTGATGTTTTAACATTTGAAATAAAAACGTATTAATAAAAGTATATTTATTAATTTAAAAAAAAATGGAGTCTTATTTTTTAAATATTACAATTAAAAAGTTTTTTGATTATTTTTTTATCCTAATAATTACTGTAATCAAGTAAGGAAATTAAAAAATAAAATTTTAATATTAAAAAAAAAAGTTATTTTCATGCTTGAATAAAATAATATAATTTAAAGGCTTTTGTTTTAAAACAATAAAAACGAAATATTCAATGTTTGATTTAATCTATTTAATTTTAATGTAATATGATAGCAAAAGTAACTATTGTTTATTTTTTTTAAAGCCACACTTTTTTCATACTTTTTCAAAATTGTAAGAAAATTTTTATTCACAAATATTTAAATAAAAAAAAAATGATATAGAATTAAAATAGACAAATTGGAAAAGTAATGACAGATGCAATATGTTTATCACTTGAAAGACCAAACTAAAATTAAAGCATTTTTATAAGGCTAATTAACTAAAAATTTTTTGTTAAATTTTTATAATTTTTATTCAATCGTATAGATTTAAATCTTCAATCTTCAATTAATTTTCTTATAGTTATTCCAAACAAAAAGGTTAATTTCTGAAAAACTTTAAGCAAGTATTTAATTTTTTCTTTATTTGAATTTCTAAATAAATTCAATTTATGTTTAAAATTTTAAAATTATTCGAACTTGAAATTAAGGCCTTGCTTTAAAATATTTTCCGAAAATATTTTTTATTTAAAATTTATCTAAATATAAAAATATTGTTCAAAAAAAATTTTCAATTTCAACAGTTTGTTTAAGGAATGAACGTTTCAGGAAAGAAAGAAGCAATTGTACAGTAGCAATTACGCAATGGAGTCGGGTATTCGGTATAACTTGATTCGAAACCTTCTTTATATTCTTCCACCAATCTTACAAACAATGGAACAGAATGACTAACTCATGTCCTAACATATCTATCACTCAACTCAAAGAGTCGATTCGAGACTGTTAGTAGGTTAAGTTTATTAAAGAAAACTGAATGCTAAATGACTTTTATTATTTTGATTAGTTTCTGAGAATGAATTTAAACAAGGAAAAGAATAATCTAAAATTGGTCCCATTAACACCAAAAGACTCGAGAATTTTTTTAGAATTTAATTTAAAAAACTTATTTAAATCTTAAAAATAAGTAATTTTGATAATATTTATACAGCTTTAAAAAAATATTAGCATAATGACCTGAGAAGTTAATTAGACTTGTTGAAAATTTTGTAATTTTTTTCACTAATTTTGTCATTAGATTCAATAATTTTTAAAATATCTGAATTAATTTATGTTATGTACATAATAACGTAGAATTGTTCAATAAAAAATAAAAAGTAACCATAAAAACTCTTTTTTTATTTTAAGTAAATCGAAGTTTTAAAAACCTCTGGGGCATGATGGTTAAAAATTTTGGGCCCTTTCATTATTTTCTACATGAACTTATTTTTTGCTAAGATTCAGAAATTTTTAAATTGTTAATGTTATTTTATTAATAAGATGGAATTAATTAATTAAAGTTCCCTTTTATTTTTATTATCAAAACTACACAACATGGGACTGAAAGGGAGGTTAATTGTCCGGGGTCCTCCCCAAACTTTTATTTTAGCTTATTCGAGTCTTGACGAATAAACTAAAAATCAATCTATTCTTCTATCTCTTTCAAATACATGTTATTCATGTTTTTTAGACTTTCTTACTTGATAAAAATAAAACTGTAGCCATATCATCTTCAAAAATAAGTGAATTTTGGTTGTTTGTTTTATTTGTTTTTAGTATGTAATTTATAAATTTGCTAAAAAGTAGTTAACTTATTACAGATCCTTGTGGAACCCCTGCCTTAATTGGATATTGATCACTGTATTGGATATGTATTCATTTACATTTTCTCTAAAATATCTTGCGTCATAAAATGAACAATACACAATAAGAAGGCAAATTAATTTTATTAAGCTAATAAATTAGGTTGTAGTGCCAGACTCTGTCATAAGCTTTAGAAATATCGCAATATAAAAAACAAACAGTAGAAGCTCTCAAAATGAACATCCTCAAATGTGAACAGCCCTTTAAGTGAACACAAATTTCTTGCGACCGACCAAAATGAATCTTTTTACATGGCATAAAATCCCTCAAATGTGAACGTTCGGTATGTGAACATGAAGAATTTAGAAAAAAGTGAACAAAAAACTCGAAAAAAAAATTTATTTACAGTTAAATTCAAAAATTTTTTTTAATATCTTCATAATATACATGACTTTTAAATTTATAATACATATTTTATTTAATTTTTAAAATAATCTTCGATTTTCGATTGTTTAACATTGGCCACATCAACTAAATTGCTCTCGGAAGTCATAAATTCTTTACATAAAATAAATATTAGAAGTCAAAATTAGTGAAATTCATCGTATGATTGGAGAAATAAGATCTTATTTAACTAATAATCACCCTGTTACGGTGTGAAAATTGATAAGGTTAATTTAAATAATTGAAACGGTTATTTTCACACCGTAACAGGGTGATTATTAGTTAAATAAGATCTTATTTCTCCAATCATACGATGAATTTCACTAATTTTGACTTCTTTCTTTGACTTCTTCACCAAATCCATCATCCGTCTCAATATTATAAGCTGCTAATTCACGTTGAAAATCATTCAAAAAACCACATGCTGACATTTTTCTAATTAGAGATTAATTTTGAGATTCAAATTTTTGCATTAATTTTATCATCATTCAACTGATACTTAAATGAATACATGGTCTTATTTTTATTTTTATTTTTGTTTTACACAAAAATTAACTTAACATTTATTAATCTCACAAAAGTGAACAGTTCACTTTTGAGAGAGCATCCTCAAATGTAAACAGCCCTATGAATGAACAAAAATCCCTTGCGACGGCGAGTGTTCACTTTTGAGGGATTCTACTGTACTTTTTTTCTTTCTATTAAAAAGCTCTTCATTTTTTTGAATGAATGAGAAAATACATTATCTGTAGTGTGTCTATATTTTTTTAATTTTTTAAATTAATTTGAATTCTTGTTTTTTTTTCAAAGATCATGTAACACGACTTTTCAAAAGACATTTTTGTTTTTCATTTACAAAGCTATTGTTCAAGTTATTTAAGGTTCTGGGTTTTACTTGATAAACACTCAATATTAGCAAATTTTTTTTCATCCATACGCATCTAATAAGAAGGGATTTAATCTGCGTCATGTCTTCTGTCAAGTTGACCATGAATGATCTCATTGAAGAGTGTTTGGAAAAAACGATTTGCCACTAAATTTGAAATCTTGTTTGTATGCATCAATATTTATTTTCTGTTGTAAATTATGAGGTTCAATTTATTTTTATGTTTTTTATAAAAAATAAGTTATTTTTTGGAAATATAAGAAAAAAAGAAAAAATTTAAAATTATTATTATTTGTTAAACTAAGCTTGAAAGGCACAAGAATAAAATAGAAAGGTAAATTTTTTCAAATCATTTCTGTTCAAAATAGATGTCTTTAAAATAATTAAAAAATTTAAATCATACAGAAATAATTTGAGCTATCTTGATTTGTGTTAACATATATCTTACTGAGTTTATCAAACGTAGACCTAAACACAAATTCAATAAACTCAATTGAACTCTGGATCGTACCAAACAATACTAATGAAAAATTTTTCTTCATTTTGAAATTGTCTACAGAATTAAAAATTGGCTTTATGAAACATCTAATAGAAGCTTCTCAGGTAAATTATCAACCCAAAGTATAACTTGATATGATTTCTTTGCTTAACACTCAAAAGACCGGTGTCAATCTGACACTTTCTTTTTGCTCATTTGTCTTATAAATGGTTATTCAAACCATCCTTAAACTTTCTGAATTTGTTACAATAAATAAATCTTATAAAATAAAAATGGATTTTTGAAAAACTGATGAAGGTTCCCCTTAGATATAGATTATAGAATAAGGTGTCAAATTGACACAGTTCAATTGAGTATTAATAAATTAATCTGCTTTGCTGGTTCCAGTTAAAGAGATAAAAAATATGAAAATTTACCTATTTAAGGACTTTTTTAAATAAAATATTGTCTAAAATCAAATTCTTCCAAAATATATAAAAAAACAAGATACTCTCTTAAAATTAACTGCCAAACTTTTTCAAACAAAATTACTGATTTGGACGCCTAAAAATTTATAGCTTTAGCATGTGTCACCTTATTATATTTTAGCATGTACTAAAAACATACAGTGTTTAAAGTTAATCTGTATAATTGGTAAGATTACGTTATTTTACGTAATTTTACGTAATATTACACCAGTTAAAGTAAGTTTGGCCGAAAACGCTTACGGCCAAAAAAAATTGGATTTTAGAGGAAAAAGTGGAAAATAAATAAAAATATTTGAATTTTATATGACAATTTTTGAAAAAAAAACATTACACTTTATTACACTTTTTTACATCATTTTACGTAAAATTATACAATTTAATGTAATAATATGTAATTTTTTGTCCTATTTTCTAAATTTATGTAAATATTAGTAAAGTAATTTTTTTTTGCCAAAAGATGATTTTAAAAATAATAACACAATTTTTGCAATTTAAAATGATTCGAAAAGTGAAATAAAAAATTAATTGTTAGTAAAAAATTAAAAAATCAATTTTTTTTTCGTTTTTCTGTAATTAGGCATCTTTCTGCTTTTTTCCAGCATATATTGAAAGATTTGTCCGCAGGCACCAGTTTGGCTAACTTAACTTTATTTATATTTAAATTTAAAATAAAAAATATTTTAAAGCAATCTCTATTGGCAAATAATCATCTTTTGGCAACAAAAAAATTTATTCATTTCTCATAAGAGTTGATCTTGTTAACTCACAGTCCAATTTTGTATCGCGCTCTTTGACTATTAGATTTTTTTAGATAAAGCCAAATCTTAATATTTTTATTTATTGTAAAGCTGGTCGAGCAAAACTCCTTCAGCATTTTAATGAAAATAAAAAATAATAAAAAAAAGAACAAGATAATAATAAGCTAAAATAGACGGATGATACTGTTTTTCAAACATGATCGAAATTATAGTATTGATAATATATATAGGTTTATTTTAAGATAAAGGTTTTAAAATTATGTGTTTTGAATTAGTGGAAAGAGTTACTCAATAGAAAGACAAAAACTACAAAAAGGCGTTGGATAATTGATATCTCTTGACTCAAAATGTATTGTGGCATTTAAACAAGGGAAATGAGAAATCAATTATGGAACCAAAAAGAGATTTATTGAGTGAACCAAGTGTATTTTTACTGAGATCCTATTTTTTGTTACACAAAATTTAAATAATATCTAGCCTTGATTAGCATTTTTGCTTAATTTCATCAACTTGATTATTAAAGTTTAGACGTTTTGTTGAGAAATTAATCAACTTAGTAAATAAAATAAAGTAAAGTTAAGAAAAATGTTTATTTAGATTACCAGCGGTGTCATTTTGTGACACGTAATACATTTTGTATACTAAAGCTTATTTTCT
Organism: Brachionus asplanchnoidis; assembly: GCA_025491095.1. Classification (NCBI taxonomy): domain Eukaryota; kingdom Metazoa; phylum Rotifera; class Eurotatoria; order Ploima; family Brachionidae; genus Brachionus; species Brachionus asplanchnoidis. Next base: position 289,895 of record JAILYF010000050.1, on the reverse strand, counting down.
TTTAATCATATTTATTTTATATTGTTTTGAAAAGTATATTTTTATGGCCATCCAAAATTCAAAATTTCAAACTTTGGTCATTTTGATTTTCTTCAAGAAAAAATGTAACTTAGAAGAATCAAGAAGGTTATCAATTCGATTTTTTAACAAATATGTGTCGATTATTGTTATTGTATCCGACTCAAGTTTGTTCAAGTTTGCTACTGTTTTTTGGAAAAAAATTGCCGAATTTCTTAAAGTTGTCGTTGGATATCTTGATTACTTGGTCAAGTCCTATTAACTTTTATCACATAAACTAAAAAATATTGCAAATGTGAAAATAAAAAAATATGATAATTTCAACACCAAAACTGATAAAGGGTTTTTGCTTCCACGGAATTAACCAAGTTTGGGACAAGGTAACCACTCGGAATCAACGAAGAAAATTTATGAACGAATGGGCAAGATTTCACCTCTGTTGTGACCATCTCAGGTTTAGTAAACCAGCTTGAATTGAATGAAAAGATACATTTTGAAGACATAAGCAAATAAAAAAATAATTTTGAATCAGCAAAAATGGTCACTAATGAAATTGGAATTAGTAATAAATGGATTAAAGTTGCAAAGTCAGGTGGTAAAAATCAAATGAAATCGACTGATCTACTGACTGCGGCCAACGCAACAACCAGTGAACTAAATGAACAAGAAAAAAGAAAAAAAATGTAATCATATTCACAGTTCCTGAATCGAAAAATGAAATGTTGACCGAGAAAAGATTAGATGATGAAAAACAAGTTAAACAGATTTTAAATCAAATAGAGAAGCCAAACTCCAAGCCTGTGTTTACCAGAAGATTGAAGTAAAGGTCTTAGGATAAGCCTGGTCTTATACTTAGTAGAATTTGCAAATGCTAGTGAAAGAAAACCTATTCTTTTAGCATCTTATAAACTGAGGAGCAGTGATCAACACAAAAAAAGGACGTCGCCGGATCTCCATTGAAACTTGGCCTAAAATTTTAAAAATGAAAACAAATCAAAAAAAAAAGGGGTGTCATTTTAAAGCATTTTTTCCTAGCTTTTTCTTAGGATAGTTTTTTTTCCAATATTTTTCAATATTTTGGTATTTCCAACTTATTATGCGAAAGCATAAAATTATAAACTATTGAAATAAAAATTTGGAACAAAATTTTTAAAAATATTCGATAAACTTATCAATTCTAATTTGAAATATAAATATTAAAATTCGAAACATGCTTGATAATCTCAGGGAACGCTTCTGTCCTATTCCTGAAGGATGTAGAAGAAGAGGAGATATTATTGGGAAAAATAATCTCAAAGAAATAAAAAATTTTGAGCTGGCAAATAATTTGACGGTTTATTTTAATCAAAAATTGCTGTCGGTAATAATGTGTAAGAAGCATTTTATGCTTTTTTACAAAAGACGGACCCAAAACAATGTAAATGAAACGTCGAATTCAGAAGAAAACAACCCATCGTCGGTAATTCAAGATGAGAACAATTATGATATTTACGAAAATGTACAACCTACAACATCAGCAAATATTGAAGATTACACAAATGAATCTATTGATCAAGACGAGTGTAATTTTAAAACAATAGACCAAACCGAGCAAGTAGATCAAAATGCAAATATAACATGATTCAAAATACGATGAAAACATTGAACGGGGGTTGTGAAGTTCGTTTCATTTCAATCGTTTCAATTCCGCTAAACTTGAATAACTATTTAGAGGAATAAGCTTTTTTCTTAATTTTTTTTGCTCAAAAATTAAGCAAATTTGCTTAATTAAAAATTTAAATTTAAATTTTTTTTTTAAATTAGTCGTTCAGGTGTCATTTTGAAAAAAAAATTAAAATTATAAGAACAAAAATTAAATCAAATCCAGATATTTTTGCAAAATGAAAAAGATCTTTTTAAATAACGATTCAAAATTCAAAAAATCAAAAAATAAGCTCAAATTTCGACTGGATTCCGAACTATGAGCAGTTTGCCAGTCAGATCATAAGCACAGCCTGGATTGCGGCACGCACACACTCGGCGACTCAATCGCCGTGCCCAAACATTTCCTGTCTACCAACTTGTCAAATTTGAACGCTTTCCAGCAATACCTGTCCGCTGCCAACCAAAACGCAACCAAATTCAAACAAAGACGCGTTGGGCGACCACGAATCGCCGGAGGGGGTCCGGCGCCGGGACGCCTTTGCCGCTGTCTTCGGCACCGACCAATCTGCCCTAGTGCTAAATCTTTCCGCAAACTGACCAGTGTCCTAAAGGCGTCAATTACACTTTTTCCGTGTGCGGTCTTGAGCTGTACGGCATGGTCACTGCTCTGGTTAGGGACAAGTTGATGTCCGTCAACTTGAGCTCTAGTAGTACGCGGCTGTCCGATTCTGAGAGGCGGCAACAGAAGCGCTTGCTGGCGAGGAGTTCGATGCAAAAGCAGATGGTGCTCGGCGCTAGGGTACAGCGTGGCGTGGACTGGAAATGGGCCAATCAGGATATGGTGAGGAGACGCGCTTGACCGAAGGCACTGTCATCAGTGAACTTGACGCAGACAAGACAGAAGAAGCGGACAACATAGATCCACGGGTAGAATTGGAATACTGGAAGAAAAGAACGAGCAAGTTTAATTAACTGCTGGACCAAATCAAGGAGTCGGATGTGAAAGCGGCTCTGGGGGTGCTGCAGGTGGCCATGTCAAGACTGCTGGTCAAGTGGCGCGATTTGGACTCCAGAATTCCCGGCTCAGCTAATGAAGCCAGAGACAATGTTAGATATTTGTATACTTTGGAGAAGTTCTGATCAGAAAATTGAATGATTGCATTCGATTGAACCACGAGTATCAGCATTGCTTTCAGCGGACCAAGGAAAAGCTGTCAAAGATGCCGGATGATATGCCCGTAATAAACGAATGGGGCGATCAAATCACCAACGAAATTGTCAGACAATTGATGGAATACAAGGGATTTTACAACTTGGAAAAGTCTGGTGAATTCACAAATATTGCTTATGTTCATTTTTTGGCAGCTATGATCCAGCCTGGCAGCGGTTGCAATGATATACCGCAGCGGTTAAAACGCCAATTTTCTATTTTTAATTGTACACTGCCGTCCAATACCAGTATTGATAAAATATTTTCTGTAACTAATCTTAGTCACTATTGAGCCGAGAGAAATTTCGGTGATCCTGTTCGTGATCTAGTTAAAAAGCTAATTCCAGCTACTCGTAGACTGTGGCAATTAACCAAGGTAAGTCAAGCTAATTAATTTATTTATTTATTAACTATGCAAACTAATAAACGTTATTATGTAGAAAACCATTAATTGTATTTTCTCTTAATTTAAAACTGACTTAGATTTCTTTAAAATTTTAAATGATCATTTTGATCTTAAAATTTGATCTGAAACTTCAATTTGCCTCAAAAAACTATTAGTAAAAAAAAAATTTTCCAAAATTTTATTCATTAAAAAATATATCGTGAAAAAATAAAAAATTTAAAAACAAAAAAAAAAGAGAGAAAAATGCACACCACACCTAAGATCCAAGCCGATCAATAAAACATTCTGCCTGGTCACTTTCCAACACAGCCTGCATCCTCTGTCTTTTTTGTTGACTTTTTGGCGATCTTCGCTTACTCAGCGACTTGTTCATAAAGTCCCTAGCCTTACCAAAACACCTTCACACAACTATGTCCAAAAAAGCAATGCGAAAATTCTTATTCAATATAGCTTAGAGTATGGGATTGAGAGCCGAATTGAAGCAGCCGAGCCAAATGAACACATCCATAAAATTGTACGATATGCTGCCCGCATTGCTCAATTGGGAACGCACTATGTAAACAATAAAAAAGGGCAGCCAACAGGCCACAAACACGCCCATTATGATGGCCAAAGTTTTGGTTACCTTGGCCTCGGTGGCGTGCTGATGCTTGTGTCCAATGGCGCGCTTTCTAACGGGCTCGCGGCCATCGCCCTTCATATCAACCACCACCGACTGGCTCGTCTTGAACATCAGCTTCGACTGTTGTCTTATTTTGAGAAAAACACCAGTGTACAGAGTAATCATGAGAACCAAAGGAAGATAAAAAGAAAACAGACTTGAAATGATAACGAAAGAGGGCGTCTGAAATAGAACACACTGGTACAGGCTGCTCGAGTTGTGGATGCTCTTGAGGCCGGACTGGTGCGGGTCGACTGTCAGCGGTCCAAGGCTGATCGTGATAGAAATGAACCATGAAATGGTGCAATAGAGCAGGGCAATTTTGAAGTTGTTCTTGTGATCTCAAATCGGAAAATGAATATCTCAACAACTTAATTAAACCGGACGATTTAAAAAAGAGTCATTTGTTTTCCTTTTTTCTTTAGGATAGCGATTTTTTAGATGAACGAAAGTCAGATTATAATAAAGGAATTCTATTTTTTTTTTAAACAAATTCAAGACCATTTTATTTTGAAGAATATGAATAATAATAAGAAAGAGTTTGTCAATGAAAATTATGAAAACCATTACGATGATCTTATAACTAAAATTCAACAATTGGTAAATTAAAAAAAATTCTGAACTTATAATTTTTCGTCTTTCAAATTTTTATCCTTATTTTGAAATCGCTTTGTTGTTTAACTTTTAAAATATCATAGGGATTTCATAATTCTCTGAATTACTTTAAAAGATAAAAGACATTATTAGAAAAATTTAGACAAATTAAAGCTTCAATTTCAAAATTAATTAAAATATTTAAATGAAAGACGAAAAATGACCACGTAAAATCTTAAAATTAAAAAAATTAAAGGAAAATGAGCAAAAAAATTTTAAAAGAAAGATTTGATGAGAAAACTTTACCCCATGGAGATGCCAAAGAGACAAGAGAAATTTAAAAAAATTAAAAATTTTTAAAATTTAAAATTAAAATTAAATTAAAGCCTCTCTGTACGCGAACAACAGATAAAACAAAGGTTGGTGAATTTGTGAGTAGCCGTAGTCGTTGTGGCAGAAACGTTTATCTTGTGCCACAAGAAGGACTTTTTCTTGAAAATCCAAGTGGTTCACTTTATTACATTCGTGGAAAGGAAAGACTCCAGATCAATTTTTTAGAAGAATATAAATATTTAAAAAACTACATATAAAAACGTCCTTGTTTTTTTGTATTTAATTATTATTTTTGTTAAAGTTTTTTTTTTTAACTTTATTTTTTCATCTTTTTGTAGTGAAGATTTTCTGATATTATTCTTTTTATTCTAAAATGAGTTTTTATTTTTCCCGTTGTATTACTTTTAAAAAATATTTAAGAAAGCTGGAATAAATCTAGCTTATTTAATGTAAATTCATCAAGAGATGTATTTTTACATAGATCAGAATCATTATAACTATTCTGATCTAATAAAAATTCAATTTTTAACCCTCTTATTCAAATTTAATTTTAAAATGTCTTGCTTTTTCGCTCAAATTCCGAAAATCGGCTCGATTCGATTGGTCTGGCTTTTTTGACTTCTGAAAGAACAGATGTTAAAAAAGCTAATACGGAAGAGTGAAAAAATAAGCAGCTTGTTGGGAGGGACTGTAAAAAAGGAATTGGAAGTGTACAAATCGTTTATTGACTGTTCGTTAGAAAAGCAATATTTCTTTTTGTGAAAAACTTAAATGTACTCAAAATGCCTTTTGAAAGAATGAAAAGATCATTATGTACTAAAAAATTCATTATGAATTAAATAAGTAATCCTGTCTAAAAGAAATTAGAATTGTTAGTTAAAACATTAAAACATTTTTTGATTATTTAAATTGCACCAAAAATTTGTATTTGCTTATTCTGTAATTAACAATGAAAACAATTGTCAAACTAGCTGTTGAGTTAAAAAAAAAATGCAATTTCAATGGGGACATTGAAAAAACAAGGCAAAAACAATTATTTACAAATAAAACTTTTATTTTAGATCTAGTCAGGGAAGGTTAAAGAAAATGATTAATATTAATAACCTCTTAATTACTCATCTACTAGCCATTGTTACCCAACTACTGCTAATATTATTTGTTTTGGTTCGTTAACATCATTTTTTCAATTTTTCAATTTCATTTAACTTTTCATTATCTTTGCTCTCAAATTGATTAAATATTTTTGTTAGTTTTTCGATTATCCGACCATAGTGCTAGACTTTTTTTGACAGTTCTTATGTCACTTTATCTTTCGATTTGACAATCCATTCAAGTTCATTTAAAACTGTCACACGGTTCTTCCAAGTTGTAAACTCAGCCATTTTGACACAAGAAGATTCGACAGGGCTCTGATCGGGACAATAATTGGATCTTTTTGGTCGTCTAGTAGTCTCGGATTCAATGCACACAGTCTGTTGTCTGGTGTTTATCGGAGTCCTTTCTAAGGTTGACCTAGAATCAATGACAATTTCCTATATACTTTATTAAAATTTATGTTTAAATTTCAATTCTCGTGGTTAGACATGATATATATGATTCAAGCAAGACTTAAAAACTTAAAAACAAAAGCAATTCTGGAAAAATTAAGAGAAAAAGGTTTTTCAATATAAAAAAAAAACACAAATTCGAAATTACTTATCTCAATTAAGGCAAAAAAAAATTTGTCCAACAAGAAGCTTATGGGAATTCGAGGATTAACTAGATGATATTGACACTCTACAATTGTCATTGTCAAGTAATGACGTGTATGAAAAAGCAAGAGATTTGTTCATTAATAAGTTACTAGGTAATGTGATGAGTACATCACTGTGTATGTACTCGGGTCGCTGTGCAGTTGCATGCACTCGTCTGAATCAGTAGATGATGTGCATTTTGAGCGCAGACTAGACCGTGCATACACTCATTCTCTGCACACTGACATGTGCTCGTCTTAATGAATAGGCGAGCCAGATGTTGTATGCATTTTGCGCTTATTACGCTTGTGACATGATAATGTGGCTTGCGCATTATTATAAATTAATAAAATTAATTAATAAAAATTGCTAGATTTTATTAAGTATTTTTTAATATGTATTTTTATATACATATTTCTTTTCAGATACATAATGTGATTTGTATTTCCGCCCGGTGTCAAGTCTAGGACGATAACAAGGCCCGGTTTTTTTATTAGATTAAATAAAAAAATATTGGTGAACCTTAATTAGTTTTAGTTGTTTACCAAATTTCATCTGGCGACGAGGAAAATGTCAACGGTCAACTTGAGACCTTCAAGTACGCGGCAGGCGACGCAGGCACGCTAGGACCGCGCTGGGAGGCGTAGCTAGATGGCTACAAGCTCTATCTGGAAGCCAACGAGATTAACGACGGCAAGGGCAAAGTCCTCATCAAGCTCCAGATAGGCGAGCAGGCGACGAAAATTTTCCACACTCTCATGAAGCCGGAGGGCAAGATGAAGCCGGTTCCGAACTCAACCCCGACGGAAACCAAGCAGGACATACCCGACAAGGACACGCTCCCCGAGTGCTACGCGCTCATGTCTTAATATTTTCGGACGAAGAGGTCGAAATGGACGGAGCAGTGTGTGTTCCGTCGAGCGACAAAGAGCCAGGACGAGACGGTTGACCAGTAAGTCATGCGCCTTTGCGAACTCACCGCTCACTGCAAGTTTGGCGACGCCAAGGACGTAGACCGCGAGATCCTGGGCCACCTGGTCCACACCACGGGAATCCGGCGCTTCGAAAGCAAGTGCTGCGAGGTGGACGACGACTTGATACTCGTAAAGGCTCTCAATATTGCCCGCAACTGCGAGACCAACAGCGACAGCGTCGATGGCCTGACGAAGCCAACCCCGAGAGAGCTCGAAGGGAAAGGACATGCCCTGTTAAGCACGGACTGCTGCCAACCCACGCGCAATGAGAAGCCCGACAGGAGCGCAGTAGGCAACCAGCGTCAGAGTGCACCATTCTCTTGAGCGCAGGAATGCAAAGGCTCGGACAAGTGCCGGAACTGTAACTCATTCCCGAAGCACTGCGAGACCGAGTCGCAGACCTGGCACATACCGGACACCAGGGCATCGAGAAGACAAAGGCTCTCGTCCGAGCACGCATCTAGTTTCCGGGCATCGAATAGATGGTCCACGACAGAGTTAAGAGTTGCCAAGCGTGCCAGGTGAACACCGATCGGCAATCATACGAGCGGATGGTAGCGTCACCGATGCCCCAAGGACCGTAGCAAGTCCTCGGTGGCGATCTTTTCGGTCCGATGGCGGACGGCTCGTACTGGTTCGTCAACCACTGCGAGGACTCGCGCTAGACATCGCCGGATCACGCCACTCTGGTCCAGGGCGAACGCCGAGACGGAGAGCTTCATGAAAAAGCTCGGGAAAATGCTGAGGACAGCCACTATCGAGGGAGTAGACAGGAACGTCGCTCTACGACAGTTTCTGAGGGCGTACCGGGAGACGCCTCATGCCACCACGAAGGTAGCCCCCGCTCAGCTCATGATGGGCTACAGATGGACGTCGGGCATCCCGCAGCTCACCGCTCCCACTTGCGATAAGAGCGGCAACCAGGCCGCGCATCGTTTAGCGCAGAAGAACGATCGCAAGGCCAAGGAGGTGATGACGCGCGAGTACAACGCTCTCATGCGTGTGCAGCAGTCCGAGTTAAAAGTGGGCGATCTTGTACTCCTGAAGCTTCAGCGAGTATGCAAGACGTCGCCTGAGTGGGACCCTGAGCCGTACGTCATCACGGAGCGGAAAGGCAGCATGGTGAGTGTGTACCGGCAAAACCACATCTTGAAGACACGCAACGTGTCGTTCTTCAATTTGTTTCGGAGCAGCAGCAACGACGACGAAGAACTCGCCAGCCTTCGGTCGTACGCGAGAGCGTGTGCCCGCCGGTTCCGAGGCCATCAGGCCTATTACCGTTTGAACAGAACGCGCCGCTTCAGAGCGCCTAGCCAGTTTCCCTGGATTCAGCCGAATCTTCGAGGGGGGGGGGAAAGGCACGGCAACGGCAAAGACAACGCGCAAGACCAGGAAAGCGGAGTCAACGCAGGCAGCAGGAGACGGGACACCGGCAGTCCAGCAGGTTCCGACCGCGACGGTCGACAGCTCAAAGCCGAGGACGTCCCAAGACGAGGCCCAGGCGCAGCAGCGTAAAGCAGGGCGGCCCACGGCAGCGCAGGCGGCAGCAAACCCACCCACATACCAGATGCAGACGCAGAGACAGGCCAAGCCTTCGGCTCAAGCGGGGGGGATTTTATATTAAATTTTTATTCTAATTTTATTATATATTTAATTAAAAACTAATATTCCGAATTCAAAATTAATATATATACCGTATTTCCGTGTTTAAGAAGGCTTGCATTAAAACCCGATTTGCCAATTTGGGCGCATGCGCCTACATAGACCTCGCCCATGTTAAAAAAAATATTTAGAAGTCCATTGAACTCGTATTGGAAATTCGTTTAATAGCGGGCGTTAGTAATAAAAAAACCAAATATTAATTATGCGTTTTTAGCTGAAAGACTTTCTTTGGTGCAACATTATTTTTTAAAAAGCAAATTAAAGCAAAAAAATATTTTTTAATTTTTTGAGTATAAGTGCAGCATTAAAAGATGAAAAAAAAATTTTTTTTTAATATTACAAAATTATTTTTTATGTCTTTTCTAGTTATAGATGCTGCTGTCTAGTTCGAGTCTTAGACTAAAATCATGCGAATTTTACATCAAAATTTTTTTTTTCATATCACACTACATCCCTTTTTCTTTGTTTGAATTAAGCTTTTAGTTTGTTGTTGAAAGCTCTTGGTTTTGTTGAGAAAGCCAAATCTTTTCTCTTTAAATTTTAATGAAACACAGTTTATCATTTCATTCAATTTTTTCTAAATTCTATCAAAAAAAAGCTTTTTTAAGTCTTCTTTCAATAATGGAAACCGATATTCAAGATAGCTCTCATTGGACTGCACAAAATGACCAAATGGAAATTCAGTCTAGCGGACCAAAAACTCGTGCCAGATTCAATCTTGATTTCAAAGTAAAGGTAATTAGCTACTACCAAGCTGGCCACAGTATTAATAAATGTTCTAATCATTTTGCAATTGATCGTCGAATTGTAAGCCGTTGGATAAGGTCTCAAACTCGTATCAAGAATATGAAATTGAAGCGATCTGTGTTTCGTTGTAAATCCCAAAAAGATCGTGCTTGCTATCCGTTGATGGAGAGTCAATTGATTGCTTGGATTAAAAAAAGGAGCACTGGGGCTTGAATAAGTGGTTTTAGTATAAAACAAAAAGCGATTGAATTGTATAGTAGAATCTATTCGAATGTTGACGAGTCAAATGTTCAATTCAAAGCTAGTAACGGGTGGTTGGTGAATTTTTGCAAACGCAAAAATTTAGTTTTGCGACGAATCACGACAAGTGGTCGTGAATTACCCAAGAATACACTTGCGCTGGCAAAACAATTTTTTCACAACTTGTCAGAACATTGTCAACCAACCAACGTATTCAACAAAGAAAGTCATCAACATGGACGAAACGTCGGTATATTTAGACTTTCCGTCTAATTACACTTATTGTACAAAAGGTGCTAAAAGAGTGAAAACCAACACCACAGGCGCTGAGCGAGCTCGAATCTCTGCTGGATTTTCAGCGGCAGCTGATGGCTACATGTTCCCGGTATTTGTTATTGTACCTAGGAAGAATGATCTTCCAAATTTTACACCTCCCGACAATGTGATCGTTGTGTACAAGTCTGGATCTACATTCGATAAAGAAATGATTTGTGAATACATGTCTAAAGTAATTGTCCCATACAAATTGGTTAACAATCTTGATGAGATTCATTTTGTTTTGGATTCGGCTCCGTGTCACAAGACTGAAATGGTTCAAGATTTTTGCCAAGATAATGCAATAAATCAAGTTTTCATACCACCACGGTTAACTAACTTGCTTCAAACAGCAGGCGTTTGTTGGTTTGCACAATCATTGTATCGAATGGCTTTCTGATATATGGCGTGGCATCGATCCTCAGTATATAGCTTCAAGCTTTGAGTCATCTGGTATTACTTCACAATTTGATTTGCATAGTAATTTGAACTTTATGTTGAAAACAAACTGCGTCATGAATGATTATGTTGACGATCTAAATAAAGAAGATGACATTAATGGCTTTGAAGATGACCAAAACTGTGTGACTGACGGAGTCTCGAGTTCTAGTTTTGAGCAAAGAACTGTCTCACCTAGTGTAGCATCTTCAACACCTGCAGTAACTTCAACTCCATCAGTTGAGTTGAGTCAAATGAGTTTATCAAATGAAAGAATCGATTCGGAACAAACATCAAATTCAAATACAAATTTAAGTTCGCCCATTTTTACATCTCACACAACAGAAGGCCATCAACAACAGTTAAGTCAATTGAGTTCAAGTTTAGACACGAATTTAGTTTCACCCATAGTTACAGCAACTTCAAGCACAAATGGAACATCGAGTATTTCAATTCAAGTACGCCAGCCACTTCAAGCTTTACCATTAAACACAAATACACAAACACCCATCATTGTTCATAACAAAGATGGGACCGTTCGGAAACGTTTAGGTCAAAAGCCATGGTCAAAAAATAAACAAAAAATTTAAATATGTATATAAACATTGTAAAAATTTATTTCTTAAAGCCGCCTCTGTACCCAAAATTTGACTTTTTATATTTAAAAACATTTTTTTTTTACACTTGAGAAGCTGCACTTCTACCTAAAATTTTAAATAATATAAATTTAGTACTTTTTTTTTTCATATAAAACTTTTGAATTTAAATAAGATTTTTAATTGTAAACGCATTGTTAATTTTTGGTTTTTTTATTACAAACGCCCGCTATTAACCGAATTTCCAATTCTAGTGCGTCGCACTTTTAAACTTTTTTTTTTAACATGGATAGGTCTATGTAGGCGCATGCGCCCAAATTGGCAAATCAGGTTTTAATGCACGCCTTCTTAAACATGGAAATACGGTAATTTAAGGATTTCTGAAAATAATCGAAAAAATTTGAGAAAATAACTAAAAATTACCGTATTCAAAATAATTGATAAATAATAAATACTAATTTGAATGCCTTTAAATTTTTTAAATCAACTAAGTAAAATTATTTTTGGAATGTTTTGTGACTGTCCGGTCTGCACGCGGTCGGCCGTTTAACGGCCTTTCAGCTTGTCGGCCACTTCACGGCCGGTCCGTCATTTAGCCGATACTAGGCCGGCCACCACACGGTTTTTAATAATCTGGCCGGCCATTTCACGGTCGGTCTGTCTGGTGGCCGCTCTGGAAAGGTCGGCCTTTTTAAAAACGATCCACAGACGGCCAAAAATGCGGCCATTAAATTCACGGCCAAAATAGGCCGTTTATACTGGCCGTTCAAGTCCGGCCGTAGACTTTAGATTAGCTGGCCGCCGCCAACACTTCAAAAAAATACTGATCAAAATATTTATCATACTAATCAATTAATATATAGTCCATAAAAAAAAGCCAAGTTTTACTTTTTGAAGCTGAAATGTTTGTATTTGAATGCAACGTCGTTAGGCAATAAAATGGATCAATTCAAGGTAGTGGTCAGCTCTCATCTTCCTCATCTAGTAGGTGTAAGCGAAACTTGGTTCAAAAGTTTCTTAGTTGCCAATGTCCCTTATTACAAATTTTAAAGAAAAGTCGGTGGAGTGTGTCTGTATATGTCGAGCCTTATTGATTCAAATGAGCTGAATGATGCTTGTTTTAATTTCAGTTAAGTTGAACTGATCTGGGCGGTTGTATACTTTTGATCAGACAAAAACTTAGTTGGTTGCTTGTATAGACAGAGTTTGCTGCTTTGAAAACAGAACTGAATTAGTTAAATCAAATTTATTTGACTTATCTACAGAAAAAATTACGTTTGAAATTATTGTTGATAAACCTGAGCTTTTTGATCAAAATTAAGCTTGCGGAGCTGACAAACTCCATCCATTACTGCTTAAAAATTATGGTCCAGTTTCACTGACATAGGTTCCTTGTTAATAAATGGAAGGTATAATTCTTTCAAGACTTTAAAATTACTTTTATAAGAACAACCTACTAGTCAAGCGACAACATGGATTTGCTAAAGATAGATCATGTACAACAATTCCTTTAGAAACACTGGACTATATAACTTCAAATGTTGATAATGGAACACCAGTCGATGTTGTTTTCCCAAGGCATCTGATACAAGCAATCAGATGATGATGGCCGATAGTAAAAGTTCACCACAAATTTATTAAATCTAGAACAATTATTATATGAATTATAACAAAAAAATTAAAAACAACACAAATGATGAATATCAGAACAAATTTAATATTTTATTAACAGAAAATAAAAATGTTGCACATAAATGAAAAAAATGTAACAGATATATTAGAGTAATCACTAATAAATTTAAAAATTAACTATCTGAGTTAATTAATAATTAATTGAGTGATTTAATTAACTTAATGTATAACTTATTAGTATAAAACAGAAAGAAATGTGGATGAGATACAACTTATATATTTTGTATATTTAAACATTATTAACTTTAATTTTCAATAACCTTTATTCTATTCATTTTATTCTTGGCTAAAACAGCTAACGCTGAGGCCACTAAATAAATAATTAAATCAAAAAAAAAAATGAGATAAAACTTAATCATATAATGAATTTAGAAAGCGTAGAACCAAAAACTCAATCGCACGAGAGTGTCTTGTTAGATCCATCAGACCAAACTCTTGATGATGTTGACGTATTTTTAGGCAAAATCTTAAAAAGCCCCAAGTCAAAAAAGAAAAGAGGAAAAGCTATAGTTGGTGGTTCTTTATAAAATAAATCAGCATTGATTACTCAACCATCTGATTTAATCGAAACAATCGAGGCTGATATTGAAGAAGAATACGAAGAAGAAGAATTAATTCAGCCACCAACTAAAAGAATTAATAGGGCTAGCTCACAAAACGTAGCTCATGAAAAAGTTACATGTAAAACATGCGGCGGTGAATTAAAAAAAAGGAAATATTTTTATTGTGTTAACAAATGTAAACAAGATAATTAGTACTCTAATTATTATTTTTTTCTTCAATTTGTAATGAGAATTAAAAAAAAAATTATTAGTTTAATGAATTTGTTTGTATTTTTCTTTTTTTTTTTACTTCTTTCTAATAAAAATTCTTTTTTCTTAATATGTGTTCATTATTTCTTTAAATTGTTCTTATTCTAATAAATCAGTTCTTTTTTTATTAAATTTGTGATATATTTTACAATTTTTGTGGTTGAAAAATATTCATCGTCGATTATAATGTGTAAAAATAAAGCAATCAGATGCTTGTTAGAATCAAAAAATTTTGCTTGATTTGATATAAGTTACTTAGTTAATTTTATTCCACCTTTGTCCGTCCACTTTTGGGGTTTGCAGTTCAAATGTGGTCATCATAACTCAAAATAGATTGTGATGTAATCGAAAGAATCCAAAGAGAAGAAACAAAATTTTTCAGCGAGATTTATTTAAATTATTGAAAATTAATTTATTTAAATTAAAAATGGAATCTCTAAAATATTCGAATTAATATTTGAAGATATAAAATTTTTGGATCAAAAATTAAATGTAATAAAAATTCAATTTAATATTTGAAAATAAAAATTAATCAAAAAAATAATTGATCAGAAAAAATCTAGTTAAAAAGAAAGACGTTTGCATTTTATTCGAATATATTCTACTTTTTCAATAGTCTTTTTAAACTTTTTATTTATTCAAGTTTCAATTTGTGTCCGAAAAGCTAATTCGATTTCATCACTTGTTGGTTGAAAAGAGACAAAGATTTAATACAAACTAAAAAAATACAAATTTAATAATTAAATTGTTTAATTAAGAATTTTTACTTTTATAATTTTCTAAATTTTGAATTTATCTTGAAAAAATAAATTGTTAATCGGTCTTCTATACACAGTCTCGCTAGTAAGTTGATAGACTTAGAACTAATTAACTCAACTGTTTTTTTTTTTCATCTGCTCTAAAAAAAATCTTTAAATTTAGATGAATGTGGAATTTAGCCCTAAAATAAATTCAAAGCTTTCAAACGTCAAAATTTTAACACAATAATTTTTCTTTCTAAGTAAATAATATTATTACTTCAATTAAAAGTTTCAAAATTCATTTAAAAATTTTATATTTAGTGAAAATATATAGCACTTAGCATTATTGTTCAAAAAATCAATAAAGTTATTGAAAACTTTCTATACAGGCGGAAATTGATTTTATTTCAACATCATAATTTAGAAAATTTTAAAAGTATTCTTTTTCAAAAAAAGTAACTTTTTCCAATGGTTGGAAAAATAGGAATTTTATTGATAGCTTTGATTTCAGAGGTACATAAACTCATAGTTAAATAAAATATTTATTGATAACAGTATTTGCTCAGATTTTAGGTATCGAAGGGACATTGTGCGAATATTATCCTTTTCATCCAAAAAACAAAACAGTCTCATATATTCAGTAAAAATTTTTTCAAATAAAAATAGAGAATAATTTTTTCCATAGCTGTGAAAATGAATGCTGTGGAGGAAAACTTCCAGTCACTAAAGAAAATTTATGTTGTCTGACAAAAAAGTTATGGATCATTTATCCTATTGTAGCAATATGTGTTATCATTACTTTCATTATTATTATGATAATTTTGTGCACAAAATACAAAAGACCTAAAAGTAATTTTTTTAATTTATTTAAAAAAAATAATTTTTTGTAGAAAGAGTAAGCTCGCACCAAGTTAATAACCAAGTTTCCGGCAGTTTAAACAATGGTTTTGAACCTGAGATGTTTTCTGTTCAGAAAAATGACCTACCGCCAGCATATGATGAAATTGTTTTTTTTCAGAAGTCTAAATCAACTATTGAGATCAAAAATGATAGTGATCAAATTTTACCGGTACTTCCCGGAATGATATGTCCTTCAAACGATAAGAATTAGTCTTTGGCTTTTTAAATATAAATTTTTTAATAACTTTTTTTTTTTAATTATTTAAAAAAGGGATTGATGAACATGATTCAAAGAAAAATTTATTCATGTATAATTTTTAATTTTTAATAAAGACCTTAGATATTGTGGACTTAAAAAATAAAATTATGCTTTCTCAGAGACAAAAGAAAAATTTTTTGCAAAAAAATAATCTTTTTTTTAATTTCATTATTTTTTTATGTATTGTATTTTTCAATTGATAGATCAGTATCTATTTTTAAGATTTTTTTTTAAATTATTAGAAATTAACAGAAAGTTAATTAATTATTTTATGAAAAAATATAAAGTTCTAATAAAAATATAATACTAGATGAAGAAAAATATATTTTGGATGTTTTGATTTATTTTTGATCATCTTTGACGGTTTTCAGTTTATATTTCTATTTTTTGGAATCACAGAATTGGCTGCAATTTCAAATTTTCATAATCAAAAGATTAGTGATATTAATATAAGATTTTAATATAATGCTATTTTTAAATTAATAATTTATTAACAAGTTTTTTAGATAAATAATAATATAATATGTGTAGCAATTGTATATATTTTTTTTAATTACTAGGACCATACACATCGAACTTCAAAACATTTCTAGCATAATCCATAAGAGTTAAAGTTTAATTTTTATATGACAATTTAATTATTGATATGATGGCTAAGTATTTTACCTTTTAGTGCCATGCTTTCAGATGGTAAGAGATAAAGGCTCTCGAAAAGAAAACAAAAAGTTTTCAGTAAAATTTATTCATCAACTAAGGAATGAATTTTACAATCGAATTTTTTTGTTTTTTGGCAAACAACGCCCCAGGAAAGTAAATATAAAAGTTACATTATCTTGATAATATTTCAACTAGCATAATTTTTTGCTTTGGAAACGAAAAATTAAAAAAAAACATATTTGAAGCCACATCTATCATAAATTTTTAATTGTTTTTCTTTCTTGTTTTTTTCTGTTAATTACTTATTTTTGTTTATTTTAATCGATTTTTTTTGATTTTCCTAAAACAATATATTCAATTTTTTATTATGAAAATGATTTATTTTTTTAACTCCAAAATGTAAAATTGAAAATAATTTTACAAAATTATAATCATTCATTTTAACTAAAAGATTGTCAAACAATTGGTTATTCATTATATCCTTAAAATTTTATTTAATTTTCATTACAGATCAGTTAAAATTTTTAAATTAGAAACATTTTTAAATTTTTAAAAGATAATTATGATTAAATTTAAGCACATGTTTAAAGATTAAAAAATTTGTTAGACTAAATTGATTGTACATGCTTTTTTAAAACCTTCTCTTATCCAAAGCCATTACAAGACTATTTTGGGATTTTTTGATATTTTGAATAAATCTTTTTAAATAAAATTTACGTAATATTTGATTCAAGATAAAAGATTTGTAGATCACAGATCAGAACTTGTGCCTTTTTTTATCTTCCAAAAAAGTATTTTGACTTAGGATGAGAGAAGAATTTCTTTGAAGAATAAATTGAATTAATAACAAAAAATTATTAATTGTTTATTTAATTATTTATGTTATTTTTATTTGCACATGGTCTTAATCAGATTTATGCATTCTGCGCTACAATAAAAACCTATACGAAGAATGGGACTTGCAGCTTACAGATTATTCGGCAACAGCTTTTTATGGAGCTTTAACTCGCACAACTTGTCCTATTAATTACTAAAGGCTAAATGGATTTTTCAAGAGGTCTTTTTCAGATAAATAAGACCGGTGATGAAACAGTACATTTATCAATAATTATAATTTAATAATAAAACTACATATTATTTTTAAAGTTCATTCTCTTGAATTTGTTATATTAAATGAGCTCTTGAAATAAATTTTGAAGAATTAAATATGTGAGTTTTTTTGTAAATAAATTTTTTTTAACCTGAAAATTTTTTTTTAAATTTTTATTCATTTTATTTTATAATGTAATTAAATTTTTCTTTAATCGCTTTGTAGTAGTAGTAGTAGTAGTTCTTGCTGCGAAATCCTAACAAGTAGAAAATCTGAGCTCATCACCGCTTAAAACGTATGAGGCTTTAGCAGCCAATATGTATGCTTCAATTTTTATTTTAAAGGTTCAAAAGCATTTGAAAGAAATACTTTTTTTTTATAATTTTATTGAAAAAGAATTTTATTAATAACCTAATAAAACAACTGTACTCTAAATGTACATGGACTTGAAAAAATTCTGAGAATTATAGCTCATTACTTTATTTTAATCTAATTATATTTAAAAAAATGATTATTTTTCTAATTATTAACTTTTATCTAAAAAATTCAAATTTTTTTATTTTTTCAAAATAATACCTAAAAGAATCATCTCATCAAAATAAACAAACTATAGAATAAACAGGATATTTTTTTATGAGGATACAATTAGCTACAAAATAATGTTTTTTAAATTTCTATGATTCTTTGGAACATTTTGGTGATTAAAGTAGGGGTAAAATGCAATATAATGGTGCAATAAAAGAGAAAAAAAAATCAAAAGTGGAAATTAGTTTCATGAATTAGACAAAATTACGTATAAGATGATAAATTTTTATAATACTATTTCTATATATATTTTTTCAATTAAATTTTGGACAAGCACGATTCAAATTATATAAAAAAAAATCAAGTCAAAATTTAGAAAAATATAAACTTAATTTTTTTGATGAATTAAAATTTACCATGGTTAACTAAACTTTTAATTTTAAAAATCATTTTATTAAACAGTATTATTTTTTTGGTTAAATTATTATCAAAAAAAATGTCAATAAATAATTTTGGCTTGTAGTTTCATTTTATTTTCATCATCATTTTTAAGTTTTTAATTTTTTTTTCAATTTTTAGAAAACAAATTTTAATTTCTAATTGCTTATTTAAAATGTTTTGATCGAATTTGGAATATGAAATTTGATGCCTTTGCCTTTAATTTTTTTAATTATTTGAGAACAATTTTATAATTTGACTAAAACACTGTGACTTAAAAAAAAATATTTAAAATAAATAGATTTTAATAATGATTTTATTTTTTTTACTAAAATTTTGAATTAAACGATTAAAAAAAAAAATGAAATTCCAATAAAATCTAAAATTTTTCCAATAGTCGTTCGTGAAATTATTATTTTGTATTATTAATTTTAGTATTAGTAATATTTTAGAAGATTTCTCGATCTTGAATCTAAATTACAGCATCTAATGATTTTAACATATTTAAAAACTTTCTAAGCCATTTAAATTTAGGGTTGTTTTAGCAAAGAGTTATCAAAAGACTAGACTTCTTTGATTGAACTTTTTTATATAATAAATCTTCCGGATTTAATAATAACTCAACAAACTAAATGATTTTTGTATCAAAATTGATCTTATCACCCAGCAAAAGCAAATTCCATGGAGAAAAACATCGACTATTTTTTAAATAAATTATTGATGAACTATTATGGGTATTACTAATTTCTACAAAATTTTACTCATCGATATTTTAATAGAAAATTAATCATGGAATTTCTGTCTATGAAAAAGTAAAATAATATTTTATTATTTTTAGTTCTAAACAAGCTTTTTGTTTCCTTTATTCAGGAAACCTTCAAAAAATCAAGATTAATTTGTTACTAAAAATGCTTTTTTAACCTTTACTTTAAAAAACATCTTTAGAAAAAATTAAAAATATAAAGTTCAAAAGTTTCTAGATAATTGTAGATAATCTTTTTTACTTGTAAATTCTGTTATTTATATTTAAATTAAATTAAACTTTTTTTTCTCTTTGTTTTTCACATAGCTGCCTTTTAGGCTTGATTAAATTTGAATAAAATAAACAAATAAAGTTTAACTAATTTATTGATATTCAAAAAACATAAATATAATAATTTAAAAAAAATACATTAGTACTTAAGAAAATTTAGTTAATTTAATCTAAAGAAGGATATTATGAGTGGTAATTTTTGAGAATTAGATATTTTTGTTTGCCAGATAGCTGGTCTATTCAGAGATCTAATCCCATATTGACTACATGGCCTTGTTCTTCGTTGGTGAAAAATTGCTTCATGAATTCGCTGAACAAATTGTAGTCCATTTTCTTTTTACCACTTTCAGTGATATACTCATAGGCCTTTTTGGCAGCTTCTTCCTCAATCTCCCATGTAGACATCATGACCACAAACTCATCTCTCAAAATGTTTCTGTCATCGAAAAACTCGTTGGCTCTAAACAAAGCCTTGTGCAAGCCTTCATACCACTCAGGAAAAGAACCATTTTGTCTCACATGCAAAATGATGTCGTTCATCACATCTAGCCATTCGTCCAAATCAATGGCACCGTCCTTGTTCGCATCACCTACTTCGCACAAATCCCAAAAGTACTTTTGGAAGTTTTGTTCCAGGCGTTTTCGTAAGATTTTGAGACGCGAGTTCTTTTCGGCGTCCTCCTTTGGCACAATGGTCTCTACGGCCGCCAAAAAATCTTCCCAAGTAACAATACCGTCATTGTTGGTATCTTTAAACAATTAAAAAAATTTTATTTTTACTACATGCACTTAATAAACATAGAAATATTAAAAATTTTTAAATTATTTTTTTAATAGATTATTTAAAAAATTAAAAAATTTATACTTAAATTTTTTTTGATAGATTCACTGAACATTAAAAAATTAATTTTCAAAAATTTTATTCCAAATTATCTTAAATAAATTCATTCGTGAACATTATAAAATTTATATGTAAAAATTTTTTTTTTTAATTTCTTTTAATAGATTCACTAGTAAACATTTAAAAATTTATATTTATTTTTTTTAATAGATTCACTTGTGAATATAAAAAAATATTAATTTAAATTTTTTTTTTATTTTTTTTAATAGATTAACTCGTGAATATAAAAAAATATAAATTTAAAATTTTTTTTTGATTTATTTTAATAGATTCACTTGTGAATATAAAAAAATATAAATTTAAAATTTTTTTTTTTGATTTATTTTAATAGATTCACTTGTGAACATTAAAAAAAAATTTTTTAAAAATTTTATTCTAAATTATCTTAAATAAATTCATTCGTGAACATTATAAAATTTATATGTAAAATTTTTTTTTTTAATTTCTTTTAATAGATTCACTTGTGAATATAAAAAAATATTAATTTAAATTTTTTTTTAATTTTTTTTAATAGATTCACTCGTGAATATAAAAAAATATAAATTTAAAATTTTTTTTTTTGATTTATTTTAATAGATTCACTTGTGAACATTAAAAAATTTATATTTAAAAATTAAACATTAAAAAATCTTTTAAAAAATAAAAAATAATTTAATTGTATCTAAATGGATGCACTTGTTGAATTAAAAAAACTCACCCAAAGTTAAATTGTAGTATTTTCTCAATTTTTTTTCGAGAGTTTGATTTTGAATTTGATCTCGTGGCATTTTGATTTATTGCTTTTAAGTTAGTATTTCTTGTTTAAACCTTTGATTTGATAGAAAGAAGAACTACTGATGAGTATTTATAGTAATTTTGAGCTATTCTTCTAGATTTATCTCACTAAGATATGGCTCGAACCGAGCATATACTCTAAAATGAATGGATATTTGCTAAATTTAGCATAGTTTCTTCCAGACTTCAACAATTTCTTAATCTCGATTGGCTCAAACTCAGCCTTCCAGAAGCTGAATTCAATCAGCGCCACAAAAATTATAATTCAGAAGTTATCTCAGAGCAAAAAGTTAACAAAAGCAGAATAATTTATTCTTCTCAGTCGGCTTCTCATGTTTCCCTATAACCTAATTTTTTAAATTACATTAATTAAAACAAACGAATTAACTATTACTTTTCTGCACTTATTCTTCGAGATCAGATTACACTTTTCATTCATCCAGGTCTGATAAGAAAACAAAAAAAAAAAAAATTTTAAGAATATTTTTATTAACATTTCAAGATAAAAATCCAAAAATGTCTACTCTTTTTTGGCCGGCTTGGCAGCTGGAGCAGCCTTGGTTCGCTGGGCGCGCATCAAAGCGCTAGCGCGTCTCAAAGCAGCCATTTTCAAGTCTTTTCGGTATTTGGTTTTGCGCAGGGTGTTTCTGATCTTGTTGAGAACGCGTCTGGGACCAGAGGAGGTTTTGAAGTTGACTGTGTTCACATTTTTGGCCGGCTTGTTTCTGAAACTGGTCTTAAGGGTGGTCAACACAACGCCATCACCTTCCTTGGTTGGAGCAACTCCGACAGCTTTTTCCTGAACCAGACCGCTGAATCGGAACGAGTTTTTGCCTTTCAAGTTGTTTGGCTCCTGAATGTTACAGAAAATTAAAAAAATTTTGATACAAAAAAATTTAAAAAGCCCTCATTTAAGTCTTAAATGGTGTATCAGCATCTCAAGTGTACAAAACTCTTTATGATCGCTACTACCAAAGTGGTTTAATCACAGGGCTTTTGAGCAGCACAAAAATGTCCTTCATAAAAATAGGGTTTCTTCATTAAGGACGCGAGCGCCCTTAAGTTCGCTACTACCAAATTTATTTTTAATCTTCAGGAGTTTATGGAAAAGAACAAAAAAAGGGAAACGTACATACAGTTGTGAATGTTTGACCATGAGCGCCCTTGAGCAAAAAGGCCGAGTTGTTTCTAACAAGCATCCATTGCAAGTGTGAAGACATTTTTTGAGCTCTGGTTAGATTGTGTCTAAAAACAAGAGGAACATTGCTTTAGTTAGTGCCTAATGCGGCAAAGAAAAAAGCTTAGAGCAAATGATTTTAATTTTTAGTTTCAGATTTTTTTGATCTCTTTGCTTGCAATGCAATTGGGAGCACGTTTTGAAATGAAAAAATTTCAAGCTTTTGAGAGAGTGAATGCATTGAAGTTGGTTTTTTTGCCAGCAAACAAAATTAAAATTATTTTTAATATGAAAATTTTCTAGTCGAGAAACTGATTTTTAAAATCAGTTGGTGAAAAAATTTTTTTTTGTCTTAAAATTTTGAATTGAGGTTAAATACCAAGAGAATTGACCCTTGGGTTGAGTTGTAAATAAATTTTTTCAACACTTATTTGGAAATTGATTTAAGTCTAGACTAAAAAATTGATGCAGATAAATTAAATACAGGATTTTATTTGGAGCTAAATAATTTTTAAAATAAAGTTAACAATTTATTTTAGTTGAAAAAACTATCTATAAATAAAAATTTTGACACTTAAAAGTCAAGTATGATGAGAAAATTTGATTGTTCTGTTGATTCTGGTCATCGAAAAAAGAAATGAACTTGGAATGGATGTCTCAATGGCGATTTATTATAATTTTAACAAAAATTTAAATTATTGAATTTTCATAACTTATACTATAAATGATAAAATTTTCAATTAGAAAAAAAATTTATTATTATTTTTAATTTTTCTTAAAAAAAATTATTATCTTAATTTATTTTTAAATTTCAAAATGCAATCAAATATGATGATGCTGAATAGAAACAAATGTTAAAGTTAATTTAAAAAAACACAATGGCAAATGGATCTGAATCTATTCTTGATTTTATTTTGGTAAAAATGGTAGAATGGATAGGGCTGTGGAGTATTTTTTTAGAAAATTAACTTTTTTGAGTACTTGTATGTGTAAATAGAATTTTTATAGATAACTTTTATTTTTTTTACTGAAAATTAAATTTATAACTGATCTTTTATTTTTATGATTTGAATTAAAATTGGTGATTTGATTTTGCCAAGACATATTCCAATTCTATCAAAAAATCAACCAGATTCACTTATGAATCATCAGTCAAATGAATTTTTTCGATCTAATAGGAATTTTAAATTGATTACTTTTACATGAATTTGGATAAATTTTTGTAAATGAGATATTTTTTTTTACTAAATTTCTTTTTTATACTTTTTTAATTTATTTTTTTCTGTAAAGTTCATGAGACGAATATTTTTGAAAAAAATAAATAATTAAAATCGGTGATTTCATATTCCAGTTTTATCAAAAAATAAAAATGGTGAAACAAAATAGCCAATGTTAACCATAAGATGTTTTATTTGATTTTTTTTCGTCAATTTTAAATTTTTTAGGCAATTTTTAGTTTGATTAATGCTTTTTTAGAAAATACATTTTAAAAATTTTTAATTGTATCAAATTAATTTTATGTTTATTCTAATTTAGGCCAAAACAAGCAAGTCTTACAAATAACTCAAGACTAATAATAATCAAGAAAATTGAGAAATTATCATTAGTAATTTGTATTCCAAATTTAGACCTGATTTTTTTTAAGTTTGCATTATTCAAAGAAAATAGATCCTTTAAAAGCTTTTAT
Organism: Brachionus asplanchnoidis; assembly: GCA_025491095.1. Lineage (NCBI taxonomy): Eukaryota > Metazoa > Rotifera > Eurotatoria > Ploima > Brachionidae > Brachionus > Brachionus asplanchnoidis. Next base: position 265,639 of record JAILYF010000050.1, on the reverse strand, counting down.
TACAATTACTTTATTGGAAGGTTTAGAAAATAATTTCAATAGGAAGTTCTAATTAATGCTTAAATATTTCCTTTCGCCTTACAAAATTGATTATATGTTGTTTTTTTTCTATGAGATACTGATTTGATTTGCTTGTTTAAGTTGTAAGAAATCTTTATCAGTTTTTCTTAATGCATTAGATTTAGCTAATGACTTGTTCATCTTTTAAATTCGTTTAGACCAGAAATAATCAAATAAATAAATAATGTGATTAAACACTGCTGAAAGGAGATAAACATTTATTAGCTTTAAATGAAATTAGATTAGAAAACTAAGCATTTCTTACTGTTTACTTTTGATTTTAGCTAAATCAGTAGGGTTTTCTTTTACCACCATTATGAAAGCATTCAACTGATGAAAATTACAATCACTTCTCTTATGTTTTCAAAAGAGATAACTGGTGTTCGAATTCAGCAAAATATTAAAATTTTTAATAGAAATATTTCATTTTTTTGACAGAAGGATGCTTAAACTTTGATTTGTACTTATTGATATTTAACTTTGGAAAGACCTAACTCAAAATATAATTTAAAAAAATATCTCTTGATTAATTTTGATAATTTTTTTTTAATCTTATGGATTTACTCAAATAAATAAATAAAATTCAATTTTTAAAAAAGTCTAATATAACTTTCTTAAGAAACTCACAATTAAAGACAGGTAATTCTGAAATCAAAATTGACCTTTGTATTGTTGAAAAAAAATTGAAAGTTAAATAAATATTTTACTTTTTGATTAATTGATTAAAAATAACTTACTTTGGTTTTTAATTGTTAATATTTAAGAAAAAAATCGAAATGCTGAATAATCAAGTTGTCAAATTGAAAAATAATTGAAAAGAATTTTGTTAAATTATTTTAAAACTAACAGTGATGTTTTGTTTTGTCTTTTATCGAATAGACTTTACAACTAAACAAACTTTAACTAGCAATAACGCTAGATTCAAAGCAGAAAATTCTTTCTTGACCCCTAATTAAAAAGTTATAATTAACAATTTAAATAAATGAAAACATTTTTTGAATTATGGTGCCGGGTTAAAGAATAAAACAAAAATCATTCAAAATTGTTTTTAAAAATTAAAATTTTTTTTTCGTGTGTTAAAATTTAAGAATTAAAAAAAAAATAGAATGCTCCTTTATACAAATTAGGTTTAAAAAAAAAATATTCTTTTTCGAAGTTCCTTCAAACTATTTTAATGATTTCCTACAACACCTCTTCATAATCAGGAATTTTCTGAAAATTTATTTAACCATTGTTTCGAATTATACTTATAATAATAATAAATTGAGTCATAGCAGGGAATCACCCTGCGAGCAATCTAAAACAACTTGAATCGCTATGATGACTGGTTGTGCGTTTGGCAAGAAGGAATGTGGGACGATGAGTTTTCGAGCTAAGGCCACCCCAGTCATAGAGTAAACGCTTCTGGGGAGTGCCCAGGCCTTCGACTCACCGTCTCACTGACTGGGCCATGGTTGGTCGTTGAGGTTTAAGTGGTGGTGGTGTTCGTGCGGGCAAGATGTATGTCGAGGCGGGCCTTGAATCTGTTAAGGGTTGGAGCGTTGACTGTTGAGGACGCGAGGTTGTTCCAGGTAGATGCAACTCTGTTATTTAGGAAGTTTTTTCGCGCCGGGCAGTTAGATAGTTAGTTAAAAAGGCGTTTTTTGTGACCCCTGATTGCGTTGGCTGGGCCGTGGCAGGCGATGGACGACATAAGTTTGGTTGAGGCTAGCTAGTTGACGTCAAGTAGTCCATTTGCGATCTTGTAGTGGGAGATGAGGTCACCCCTTGATCTGCGTGATTCGAGGGTAGTTAGGTTCAGGATGGCGAGCTTGTCTTGGTAGCTACGGTCTCTGATGCGGCCTACTAGTTTGGTTGCTCTCCTTTGGATGTTTTCGATGATCCTTACATCTGCTCGTCTATGGGGATTCCATACTGAGGTGGCATATTCGAGGTGAGGTCGGACAAAAGCAGTGTAAAGGGACTTGAAGGATTGAGGATTCCAGGCATGGAAGGCCTGGCGGAGTTGTCCAAGAATGGAGTTGGCTTTGGCCGGCGAGTGTTTGCAGTGGGTTCTCCATTTCAGGTCACTAGAGGAATAAACGCCGAGGTCCTTTTCCGTTTTGATCTCTTCAAGTGTCAGTCTGGGACCGGTTTCAGCTGATGTCATGGTGAGCTTGAAAGAAGTGCAAAAGTGATTAGTTTTATTTGTGAAAACCATGAATTTGCATTTCTCGACGTTAAAACTTATGTGCCAGGTGTTAGCCCACGTCGCGAGCAGTTCTATATCGGACTGTAATTGGGCAATATCGAGGCCGTTCTTGATGGTGGCAATGATCTTGGTGTCATCGGCAAAGAGCTTGCAGTGGTGGTGTACTCTGTTTGGCATGTCGTTGATGAACAGGGTGAATAGTAGAGGACCAAGAACGGATCCCTGAGGTACACCGCTCGTGACCTGGCACCAGTCTGAAGAGCTGGAGCCGATAACTCCTCGTTGTTTTCGGTCGGAAAGGAAATCGGAGAGCCAGTCGAGGAGGTGGCCGTCGAAACCATATGACTTTAGCTTGGACAGCAGTGCTGAGTGGGACACTTTATCGAAGGCTTTGTCAAAATCGAGGAAGACTATGATCGAGGTGAATCCACGGCTGTAAGCTTCGGTTATGATATCGAGTGTTTCCAGCAGGTTCGACTCACATGACTTTTTGTATACGAAGCCGTGTTGTTGAGGAGTGATGAGCTGGTTAATGATGAGGTGATCCATCATGATCTCTCTGATGATGCGTTCCATTATCTTGCATGGCACCGCAGTGAGGGACATAGGTCTGTAGTTGACTGGGTCGGTTCTGGTACCTTTCTTGAAGATGGGGGTAACATTCGCTTCCTTCCAGTGGGTGGGGAGCTTTCCGGATTTAAAGGATTGGCAGAAGATTAGGGAGAAAGCTTCAGCAAGGGCGTCGGCGCATTCACGTAAAACGTAGGGATTAAGTTTGTCAGAACCTTGAGACTTGTATTTATTGAGTTTGTTAAGAATAAGTCTAACTTTGTTCGATGAGAAAGACTTCATGGCAACTTGGCAGGTGGCTAGGGATCTAGGAGGCATGGTAGAAACAGGGAGGTGGGTGACTGGGTTGAAGGCTGAGAAGAACTGGTCGTTAAGCATATTCACAATCTTTGGCATGTCGGTAATGGTGTTGCCTTGGGGATCGATAAGCGAACGTATCTGGGTGGGTAGCTTTCTTTGACTCTTCACATAGGAGTAGATCAACTTGGGGTTGTGTTTGCTAAGTGAGATGATATTTAGCTCGCATTTCAAGCGGGCTTGTCTGAGGGACTTCTTCAGTTGGAGGCATACAGTTCGGTATTGATCCTTAATGTCGAAGTTCCCAGGATGGATTCTAGTACATATGAATAGCTTGTACTTGAGATGGGTTAGCTTCTTCAGTGACTTGTTGAACCACTTGGGGCTTTGCTTGTTGGCTATAGAAACAGGAGAGTTAGTGTAGCTAGGAACAAACTTTGACACACCTGAATTGTATGCACTGAGCAGAGCTTCATAGTTGACGTCGATGACAGGATTGCTTAGGGATGACTGCCTGTTGACCGAGTTTAGGAGGCTGCTGAGTTGATCATAGTTACCGTTCTTCCAGCAGGGTTTAGGATCGGTAGGTATGAATGGGCAACTGGTGTTGGTGAAATCCCAGGTGAGGACGGAGTGCAGGTTATTCTTGTCGGATCCCCCTAGCGGGACGTTTACTTTGAAGGCGAATATGCGGTCACGGGAGTTGCTGAGAACAAGATCCAACAAATTGCTGCCAAGTGTTGGTTCGGTGACATGTTGGTGTAAATGGGTCTCGTGGAGTAGGGCTGTGAAATCATTGTTAGTCGGTCTTCCTTTGCTTTTGGGTACGGCGTTGGAAGAGCTCCAGTCGATGTCTGAATAGTTGAAATCCCCGGTTATGAGTAGTCCAGTGAACTTCTTCTTACGCACTAACTCGCTTGCTACTTTAATTGAGTTGAGTATGTCGAGGCTGGATTCTCTGGAGGTGTGAGGTGGTCTATAAACGCAGCCGACGAGAATTGATTCACGACAGGAAGTGATGATGCTCCACCAGTTTTGATCTGATGAAGAGGCTGGCTTGATGATATGGTTGGCTTCGACGGTTAGGATGTCGTCTATAGCGTAGATTGCGACTCCGCCACCGGAAGAATAACTGCGGTGTTTGCTGAAGAGGGTATAGTTATCCAGGTTCGTGATTGAGTTGCTGGTGAACCAGGTTTCGGTGATCAACAGTAGATGAGGGTAGTTCTCAGTTATCAACCTGGCCTTGAGTTCGTCCCATTTGTTGTTTAGCGGTGTGGCGTTGGTGTACATGCATCACATGAGTGGACTATTTGGAATTGAGGTAGGATTAGATGTAGGTTTAGGTAGAGGGGCGTTTGGAAAAGACGGGTATGCTTGGCTAGAGGAGTTGAACAAGACACTCTATGCGAGTATCTTCTTTGTGGCTCTGTCGATCTTGTAAAGGTACCCCCCAACGGATACCCCAGTAGAATTGCTTGCCCGCTTCGGATCCATATTTGACAGGCCTCCCTACTATTGTTTCACTTTGCCCCAATGTGTCGTTTAGCTTGTTACGTTCCTCACGAAGCTTCCTTTCCGTAGCGTGCTCAAAGGGTATGAGGTCCCGATTTACGTAGGTCTTCTTGAACTGCTCAACGTCTTTTAGTTTCTTGGCGTTCCTAAGGGCTTTCTGCTGGGTAGGTTCATCGTTCAGTTCGACAATCAGTAGAGGGGTCTTAGTCGGGTCTCTGGGTTTGGTGAGGTATTTCCGTTTGACCTCAGTGGTCGGGTTGATTCCTAGGGTACTAAAAAAGGTGTTAATTACTTTTTCTGATTCCGGGTTTAGTGCTTTTAGTGGTTGATCCTCGAAATGTATGCCGTTTACCGTTATGCGGTTCTTCTTCTCGGCTTTAGACTGTTGCTCTCTCTGCATCATAGTAAGCATAACCGGCATTGTTGGGTCCGTTTTGTCGATAGCGTTGTTTTTCTGGAAAAGATTGCTCCATTGAAAATTTGGCGTCGCTGGTGTAGCGTCCTTTGCAGCTTGTAGTTCTTTGATAATCCCGCGGAGTTCATATATCAAATATATTTTTTTGTTGACAAAGCTTGCTGAATAGCGTGACACATTAATACAAATAAGTTAGAAGAAGTAAGGTTCCAGAAATTCAAAAGTTAAGTGCCATCTGAATTTCTAATTTTTGAATTTAAATTCGTAAACAACGTCCTTTGAAGCCCTAAATTTCATTTTTTTGGGAGACTAAAAAAAAAATATATCCAGGTGGAAAAAAAGAACTAACCCTTTAAAAAGTTGAAGGTCTTTCAGATAAAATTAAAATCTTTGTTAGATATTCTACAACCTGGTATAAAGTTTTGTTTGAAAATAAGAGTTTGTCAATTTTTATTAATGAAAATAGTCAAAAAGAATATTTTTTTCGGTTTAATCGTTTGTAGTCCCTGGGAAAACTTAATCAACCACTTTAAAAAAAAAAAACTATTAAAAATTCTGAACAAATCTATGATTTTACTTTTTTGAATTAATGTTTTATTTTTTCTAAAAAAAAGTACCAAAAACATGCGATTTGATTTAAATTTTGAATATTTTAATTAAATTGACAATTTTTTTAATATTTTAACTAAATATTGAAACCAATTCCTATAAGTATTATTATTATGCGACCAAATTCTAAATTTATCCGTTTTCGCTCTAATAACCTTGCAGTATTTGCAAGAAAAAAATTATTGATTTTGAAAATGATGTTAAAATGGATAGTATTTTAAGGTAAATTATTTTTATTTAGTTATTTTTATTTTAAAAATAATTTAAAAATTAAAAAACCAAAATTCAAAAGGCAGTTAAACATATCTTTTAATAAAAAAGATCTGTTTCTATCTCAGTTGAATTTGCTTACATCTTGTAGTTCTTCACAACAATTGTCAATTTTAAATATAAGCAAATCGATGAGCTATTTATTGATGGTTTATTCGTGGAATTTTTTTAATCTTTTAATTTTTAATTTATTTTTAATTTTATAATAACTAAATACACCTGGATATAATTTTTTTATCTCCCAAAAAAAAAATAAGATTAAGGGTTTCAAAGGACGTAGTTTACGAATTTAAATTCAAAAATCAGAAATTCAGATGGCACTTAACTTTTAATTTCTGGAACTTTGAATGAATTTAAAATATTGGGGATAATTATTGATAAGAATTTATCTTTTAAAAAACATGTAATTTAAACTTGTATTTCTATTAACAAAAAATTGTTTTCTATTAAAAGAATTTTTTATTTAACTACTACTGTAGAATTTTAATTTTTTTAATGATTTAAAAGTTTTTTTTCCTTATTTTGACTTTGGTTGATCGTTAATTGTTGACGTTTAATATGAGTAATAAAGAAAATTAATATGAGCCAGTGTGCCAAACCAAAATGGGCAAAAACATTTACTCCAAATTTGTTAATTTATTTGTAATCGATAAGAGAAATTTGACTTTTGGACATTTTAAGACTTCAATATTTAATAATATTAATTTAATTTTTGATAAGACTATTAGTTAAAATTAAAATTTAATTTTAAAAAATATTTTGTCTATCTAAAATTAATTGTTTTATTTTTATATTATTTTATACTATTTCTAAAATTTAAATAAATTTAATTGTTAGTCATTTGTTCAATGCTGAGAAATTGGCATTGTTCAAAAAAAGGATACTAGTCTTTTGATTAACATTCAAAAAAAAAAAAATTATTTTACAATTTCTACGAAAATCTTAAATTGAAGCCTAATTTAAAACAAAGTACCACAATTTTTTATCATTGACACTTATTAAATAAAAAAAAACAATGGAAATTAAAATAAAATGTCTAGTTCAGTCAACATTTTAGAAAACCAATTTAATGAATTTAAAGTTTCAAAATTTTAAAAAGATTTAAAAAATTTAAAATTATCTTTAAATGTCACCAAAGTTTCAAAATGTAAAATATTTAAATTTTTAAAATTTTTAAATATTAAATCTTTTTAAATTTTGAAACTTTGCTGACATTTTGAAAATTTTTAAAATTTGAAACTTTGGTAACATTATAGAATTATTTGTAATTTTAAATTTTAAATTTTTTTTAATTATTCTAAATTTTTATTTTTTAAATCTTTAAATATTAAATTTTTAAAAATTTTGAAATTTTGCTGACATTTTTAAATATTCTTTTAATATGACAAAGAAACAAAATCGTGTGATCTATGAGGTGCGCATATGAAGAAAAGACGTTACTGGGCTTGTCCAAACAAATGTTGAAAAAATTAAAAAATTTAGTATCACAAGTAAATAAAATTTGTTTCTTTTTTATTGTCATTTTAATCAAATTAGTGACAAATAAAAAAATTGGTGTCAAATAATAAAAAAAGTGTTTTTTTTTATTTTTATGTATTTTTTTATTTTTGTTGGTTATTCTAATAAAATTGGGGTAAAAACTTAAAAATTTGGGTGTTCTATTAAAAATTTGTGGTATTCGAAATAAATTTTTCCTTAAAAACAAGTTAGATTTTAAAAAAAAGTTCTGATTTTAATTTTTATGTAAGTGAAAGAAGCAGAGTTGGTCAAAAGTCAAAGTATAAAGTCAAAATGGTGAAAAGTCAGAGTCAAAGTTTTGACTTAACTTAAAAAAATAAAATAAGTCCGGACTTGGACTTGACTTGAGACTCGTGATTTTTAAACAACTCTGCTTCAAGTTTGAAAATTTAAAAGATTTTTAAAAAAATTCAATACATTTAATTATATCTTCAACTAGATCGAATTGGGAACAATTTCCTTACCTTCACTAATATATTTCCATATCTTCACTAATATATTACCATCATCACCAATAAAATAAAGCTCCACCAATAATATATAGCTCCACTAATAATAAATAGCTCCACTATATAATTTGATGATTATTTAATCAATTCTATATAAATATAAATCGACAGTTTATAGTAATAATCAATTTTTTATTTTTAAACGACAAACAAACAAAAAATAAGAAACAAATAATGAGAAATTATAAAAAATAATTAGAAAAATAAGCGACCAACAAACTTTTACATCCTAACAAGAGCCTTGAAAGCTTTTTTAAAAGCACCACGCTTTCGTTTTTCTCCCATAGGCAAGTTCTTGATCTCGAGAGGAATGGTGAATAGCTTGAAATAACTAGCAACGCTGATGATGTGCTTGCAAATGTTCGTTTTGTCATAAATGGGACAACTACACTTGCTGTGGCGGAAGTCTTGATTGTTGAGTGTGACGACTCGGCACATGTTGATTCCAAGGATGAAAACATCGAAGCTCTTCCAACTTGTCTTCTTCAGCGCGCTCTCATAGGTTGTAATATCGGCTGGTTGAAGCTCGTTCTTCTTTGAGAGACCACTGGCAATATAGTGCTTGTTACCTTTGCTGATGATGTTCTTGGCGAGCAGGAGCCACTTCCAGGCACTATCTAAAAGAGGTGTTGTATCAGCAGTTGGAGTTTGGACGAAGGCTTTGAGGTTGTCTTGATGGGCTGTCGATGGGTCACGATCCGTACTCCAGGTGTGAATAATCTCATCTTTAACGCAGGCAAGGAATCCATCTAATGGTAAGCGTGAATGGAAGGTGAAATCGGTCTTGATGCGACTGTTGGTGGATTCTAAGGCATTGTTTGTACTTGGAACATACCCTGGCGCGTATCCTTCATACCATCCACGTAGATTATCAACCCATTGCTTACGAAAATAATCCATAAGTCTGTCGACCCCATCGTCATTCTTCTTCTTCCACTTCCCTTCAAAAAGCTTGATACCCTGGCTGAACTGCATCTCGTCTTTGAGCGACTGGATCTCGGAAATGTCTTGGCGTATCTCACTGATCCACTCCTTGTTCTTGACGTGCTTAGGTGTGTTGTCGTCGATACATTTGATCATATGGAACCAGCACATGACTCGCTTTTGAGGGGGCCCAAAAACATCTGTGAAACCGTTGGTGATTGCTTCGGCGGCATCGGCAATCAAAATTGAAGGCTTGAATTCGTGTTGAAAAAGCTCACTGCAAAGTTCTTGGACAGCTTTGAAAACGAATGCGTAATCATCGCGCGTCTCATGGCTTATATAGTATCATCTTCGCTGTCGCTAATAGTATTTGGATCGAAAGCCTTGTGGACTGTCATGACGGCGCTGGTACTTGTATCGGCGGTTACATTAGTTGTATTGGCGGTTTCATCCATGTCAACTGGTATGGCTTTACTATTCTATTTTAGAAATGATGAGATTAAAAAGGATAAAAATGATAAGATTAATATCTTTTATTTATAGCCATATCAGTTGACACTTGCGGAGTGAATCAAGTAAAAAAAATCAAAGCTTACATTTCAAGAAGACCATTAAAAGCAACTAAAAGACCAAAGTTTTTTTCCTCGTAATTCTCAGAATTGGTTAGTGATGACGAATTTATTTAGTCGAGGTTTAATTAATTAGAGTAAACTTCGAAATATATTTGGTTCCATTTAATTTATTAGTGTAGATTTATATAATTATACTCAAAAGGAAATTTATTAGATGAAGAATAGATATTAATTAGATGACGAATAGATATTAATTAGATGACAAATTGGAAATATATTAGTGAAGGTAGAAAATGATAGCCAATCGAATTTAGCTATAATGGCTAAAAAAAATTTTATTTTAATTTGATCTTTTGGTGGTGGAAACATTTTTAAAAATTTTATAAATTTAAATAATGATTGGTGTTGCAAATTTAAAGAAAAATAATAGCCTTTAATGCACGAAATAAAGGATTAGATTATTTGATTAAGACTTTTTTTTTTTTTAAATATCAAAAAGCAAAATCAATCAAAATAATTAAAATATATTGAACTAAATTTGGTTAAAAAATCAAAAAAATCTGTTTCCAAAATCAACAATGAAAAAAAAATTGCATTATTATAAGATATTTAAATATTTAAAAAATATCATATAATTTCATTTTATTTATGGATGATTATTTGATTTTTTAATAATTAAACCAGTTCTTACTTAAAGAATTATTTAAAGACATCAAATAGATAGGGAATGGGAAATAAAAAAATCGTTCAGCAATCCAGTTTTCCAAAATATTGCAGATGATTTTTTTTTCATATTGCATTATGCCTTTATTAAATTTGAATAAAGTTTTGATTACATATTTAACTAATTGAAAAAATTTAACAAGTAAAATAATTCAAATTTGGCAAAAAAGATCTTTATAAATTAAATTAATATTATTGATCTTTTAATCACAGAGAAATTTATTAATCTTGAATAGAAATGTTCAAAACCTTTTTTCTCCCTTCTTCGTTTTGATCATCCTTTAAAAGTAGATTATAGTTTTTCGCTGAAAATAATACTGAAATTAAGAAAACAAACATAACAGTCAAAAAGCTTAGAAAATTCTTGATCGAATGGTATATCGTATTAAAAATTTTAAAATCCGATTACAAAATAACTAAGGACTTTTATTATAATCAAAATAATCAAAATAATAATCAAAATATCTCGAAAAGTATACTTCCTGGAGAAAAACTAGACACATTTTTGGAAAGCTCGTTAAATTCTTTTTAAGAAAAATGGGGGTCAGTTGGGGGTCAGTCGTATAAAATTGTGGGTCAGTAGGGGGTCAGGTTTTTAAAAATATAAAAATATTCAATTTTCACAAAAAATAAAAATTTTGGAGAAAAACTAGTTTAATTTTCAAAAAATAGAGAAAAATTCAAACTAACTGATGTTAAAACTTTTGAAAATATTTTTGCTTTGCAAAATAAATAGGGTCAGAAAATTTTAAAAAATTAGGGGTCAGTATTTTAGTAGGACCCGTTTTGACTGAGTTATATAAATAAATTAATTCTTTGTAAATTTTTTTGAAATTAAATTCCTGAATTTAGATATCATGAATTTTAAATATTGACCTGAAATCGATGTAACAAATCCAGGCACCTTTCTTTTTAAATGCGGAAAATTTGCAGTGATATGTGATTATATTTTCATATCAAGCTTTTATTTCATATTTTTATAAAGCACTTTAGATGAATTCTTCAGATGCAAATAGATTCTGCTTTGTTGTTTCCTCCAAAAAAACACGTGGTATAGAAGAATTTAATTTCAAATTTTTTATTAATAAAATATTTATTAATAATTTAAATTAAAATTTAATTAAAACAAATAAAATCGAATTTAAACAAACAAAATAATTGCTATTGCTAATTTTCATTTTTTACTAATCGATAGGAATGAAGATGCCCAAAGGTGAGGTAAAGTAAGATAAATTTAATTTTTTTTTTCTTTCACCTGCGTGAAAATTCACTTTGAAATCTTGATTTAATATCCGTCAATATTAATATTTAACCCTTTTTTTTTTATTATTTTTAATGATCAGGAAATATGAAATATAATTAAGGTTTTTATCCGCCTACTTTAAAGAAATTTTTAAGTAAGCCGTTTAAAATAAACCCGACAATGAAAACTCACAAATCTAGTGCTTGAGAAAATGAAAATTCAATCTAGAATGATTAGAATGAAATATTAATCGTTTCGTTGCAATCTGAAGTTTTGACAGCTTGAAAGATTGAAGTAATTTGAGCTTTATTTTTTCGTTTATTTAGAGTGCATATAATGGTTATTTAAAAAATAAGCAAAATCTTTATAAATACTGTTAAACTCTTAAAAGCTAAACAAAATATTTGAATAAATTTTAAATTTGTTTATGACCCAAATACATTATTAAAATTTTTTTATCATTAATATATTTTAAATAATTATTAAAATATCGACTTTAATGGCAATTGAATTAGCCTTTGTAACCAAATTATAAAATCTAAAAAAAATTATGAATTTTAATTAAAATTTTAAAAATTCACCAAAATTTATAAACAGGTTAATAATTTACGTAATCAAAAAAACAAAATTATGAGAAACTATTTTTTGATTTAGCCTGCTTTTTTGGTGTTTTTTGATTTAATGAAAAAAAAAATATTAATTTGGAATTAAAGCATAATTACAAACAAAAAAATTTTAAAATAAGAACTCTAAATATTTTATATTTTATAAATTCAAAAATAAATAGTTTTTTCTATTAAAAGGTTTAAAATCTTTTTTTTTTGTAAGAACGAAAATCTCAAAAGAATTTTTTAAATAAATAACCTCAAAAAAAATATTTTTTCTCTCTTTAAATTTTTAAAAATTTTGTTTAAAAATACAATTGTTAATGGAAATGTAAAACCAAGCTGATTAGATGCAAAATTTTACATTTAAAGCCTGTAAAAACCCTGCAAGAATATCTACTAGTTTCTTTTTGTGTTTTTAATGTTTCAAAAGGATATTTTTTAAAATATATATCAAAGATTGAACGTATAATGTTGAATTTTAACAACTAATTTATGATTTTATAAGAATAAATTTATTAAGACAAAATCAAATTGGATCAGGAATTTATATAAAACTTCAATTTGCTGTCTTATATTGGATACAAAATTTTAAATCTTTTAATTCAATTTATTAAGAATTAATCTTTCTTTAATGAAAATTCACTTTGTTAATTCAAAATTACCATACAAATTTGCTGATTCCAACTAAATTTTAGATCATATTATTAGCGGCAAATTTTATTCAAAAAATGATTATCTTTTGACATCAGTTTATTTAACAACTTGTCAAGATAAGAATATTAAATCAAATCTCAGGTCCTCAATCTTTTTTGAAGGCCATGCATGCAATCATATATCAAAGACAAGTTTAATTACTAACGTAGTAACTCAAAACAATATTTGAACTAGGCGATTGTCAACTTAGAAAGTTTTCAAGAGAAGGACTGTGGAGTGATGGGTATCACCCGCTAAAAATTTTTTTACCGAATTAAAAAAATGAGAAAATAATTAAAATCATTTATTATTTTCGAACAAATTTAATTAAAAATTCAATAAATTTATTTAAATTTTTTTGATAAATTTTTCAAATGAACAAGATCAAAAATTTTATTTTTATTTGACAAAAAATAGTTTTTGTTAAAAATCAAATCTAGACAATCAATTTTGACTATCTATTTTTTTATTATTTAAAAGATCAAAATAAGCTTTGATTTATAGCAAAGATTTTATTTTTGCAACAAAGGAAAAAAACCTCAAATTTATTGTCTTTGTTGACGAATACACACATACATATATTAAAGCTTGAAATTTTTTTATTGCAATGAAAATAAAAAATAAATAGAAAAAGCATAAAATATTATAAAAGTTATTTTAGCTTAAAACCTTGTTTTTTAGAAAATTTTCAATCCTAATTATAATTTTTGATATTTGAAAAATGTCAACATCATCAGTTTTTCAATGGGTTTATTTACCAAAAAATGGCTCCGTGAAAAAATCTCGCTGGTCAAAAATTCATGCCTTAAAAAATCATCCAAGTCACAATTAACACTGATCTTTGCTAGAATTTACTTTCAGATTTTTATAAATTTTATTTGTTTTTATTTTTATTTTTTTTATAAAACTCTTATCATTTTGCTGACAACTCAAAATGGATTCCATTACCAACTTTTTGCCAATGTGGAAAATCAAGGAACTCAAGGATAAAGTGTACGAACTAAAAACTAGCCTTCTAGCTTTTAATTTTTTGCTTAAGGACCAATGTGGTCATGAACTACACTGAAGTAGAGGTGAAAGTGCGCGAGGCAACCAATGATGAGGCCTGGGGTCCACATGGTACATTGATGCAAGAAATAGCCCAGTACACTTTGACTTATGAGCACTATTCGGAAGTGATGGGAATGCTGTGGAAACGGATGTTCCAAGAGAACAAAGAAAATTGGCGCATTGCCTACAAATCTCTTCTTCTATTGACTTATTTGCTCAAAAATGGCTCGGAAAAATGTGTCACAAGTGCCAGAGAACATCTGTATGATCTGCGGAGTTTGGAAACGTTTGCTTATGTGGATGAAAATGGAAAGGACCAGGGCATAAATGTTAGAATCAAAGTTAAAGAAATAATCGAGCTTGTTCAAGATGATGAACGCATCAGGGAGGAACGAAAGAAGGCCAAGAAAAATAGGGAAAAATTTTCTGGCTATTCGACCTCTTCGATGGGCTCTTTTGGCACTAGCAGCAGGTCTTACAATGACTTTAGTTCTTTCTCGTCAAAAAGCCATGATTTAGACGACAAAGATTGGAGAAGTAATTCGCCCACATTTGGAGAAAAGATCAGCGACTTGAAGTCAAAAGTAAAGGACATCATTGAAACATCCACTCATCCAGACCCGGAGTCAAAAAAAAAAGCAACAGATACCATCTACTCGGACTCAGATGAAGAAGCCAAAAAAAACTCTGATCCTTTTTCCGATTTGTCCAAGCGCTCGTCCATCTTTTCAAATCTGGACCCGCCTAGCAAAACAAGTGCCAAGACTTCTGCGGTAAGCTTCTACATTTAATTTTTTTTTTTTCTAAAAAAAATATCAAAAATGTTTAATTTAAAAATATTTTATTTAGAAATAATTTATTAAAAAAAAACATTTTTTTAGGGTAATAGAAATTCGACAATAAAGTTGAAAAAAAATTTTTTCTAAAAAAAAATACTAAAAATATTTTATTTAAAAATTTTAAAAATATTTTATTTAATAGTTTTAAAAATGTTTATTTTTTTAAATTTCAAAATGTTTATTTAAAAATTTTTAAAATGTTTTATTTAAAAATATTTGATTAAATAAAAAAATTTTTTTAGGGTAATAGAAATTCGACAAAATTAGAACCGATAAAGTTAAAAAAAATTTTTTTCCTAAAAAAACATTAATAATATTTTAATTAAAACTTTAAAAATATTTTATTTAATAATTTTAAAAATGTTTAATATTTAGAAATATTTGATTAAATAAAAAATTTTTTAGGGTAATAGAAATTCGACAAAATTAGAACCGATAAAGTTAAAAAAAAAATTTTTTTCTAAGTAAAAATACAAAAAATATTTTATTTAAAAATACTAAAAATATTCTATTTAAAAATACTAAAAATATTTTATTTAAAAATTTTTAAAATGTTCTAATTAAAAATTTAAAAAAATGTTTTATTTAAAAATATTTGATTAAATAAAAATTTTTTTTTAGGGTAATAGAAATTCGACAAAATTAGAACCGATAAAGTTGAAAAAAAATTTCTTCTAAAAAAAAATATTAAAAATATTTTATTTACAAATGTTTTATTTAAAAATATTTAATTTAATAAAAAAATTTTTAAGGGTAATAAAACTTCGACAAAATTAGAACCGATAAAGTTGAATAAAAATTTTGCTAAAAAAAAACCTGAAGAAAATAAATCCAATTCAAATCCTCAGATGGCAACAAAAACTATTGATCTTTTTGACTTTGGCGATGGTGAAGTATCAAAAAGTCAAAATAATCCAAAAACGGATGAAGATTTTGCTGATTTTGGCGAATTTGTTTCCACTGTGGTACCAAATTCAGAACCGACAACCCCTGCCAACAGCATAGATTTGTTCAACTTGGACGCAGTTCCACAAATTCCAGCAATTGTGCCACAAAAGCCTCAAACAGATTTAGACAGTTTGTTCTCTATTTCCTCTAACCAACAGCCTTCGACTGGTCAAGATCTTTTCTCGGCTTTTTCGGATACTCCAACACAGATTCAAAACTCGTTTACCATGCCAAATATTTCTCTAGGTCAGAATTGGAACCAAAATTTGGTAACACCCACTAATCAGCCGGCACCATTCAAGTCAAGTGAAAATGCCAAAAAAGTGACTAATACCAATTCAATTTGGGACAAGCTGGGTCAATCAGTTGATATAAATTTAGACAATTTAACTCCACATTCTAAAGGCTTGAGCAACAAAGGCAACCAAAATAGCGTTCCCTTGAAAGACCTGATGGGTCAGGGCATCCAAAGTCCTAAGCTCATTTCAAATTCGTCTGTGTCACCGAATTCAATGTCAGTGAATCCAGGCCAGAGCGTCCAAATTAATTCAAACAATAATGCTAACTTATTTGACTTCTAAAATACTGAACCCAAAATTGTATATAATGAATGAGTTTAATTCGGTTAGTTTAATTTAATAATACACATAAAAACTAGCCGCATAAGTAAAAGCCTTTTTTATTTATTTGAGAAAAAACAAAAAGAAAATATCTTTTTTTGAAGCTGAAATTTTATTCAATAATTGTTTAAATTAATTTTGTAAAATTTAATAAAATTTAAAAAAAAATTATAACATCATTTTTAAGTCGAAGTTTAATATTGCTAAAAAATTTAGAAATAGATATTTGTTTTATTTCAAAAGGTTATTTGGTTAATTTTTCGTTAATTGTAAAAGGACAAAAAATAGTAGATTTTTGGCCGATTTTGTTAAATTTCAGCAATATTTTTATTTTTTTTAATCTTCATAATAATAAAAAAAATAAAAATTTTAATATTTTAAGTTTTATTTAAATCCATGTTTTGAAAAAATTGTAAAATCCTATCTATTTTTTTGATTTTGATCTATTAGTTTAAAAGATGTCGGAAATTTAATTGTGACAAGGACAAATTTTTTCAAATGAGCTTTAAAACTAAAATAAGATAATTAAAAATGACGAATAAAGCGAATTTTGAATTTGAAAAAAATATGACATCCGAAAAATGTCAATTATATATCAATAATTTTAAAAACATTTTGGTTCAGTTTTGATTAATCAGTTAATAAATGAGTTAAATTATTTTCCTATTTAGGAAATAAAAATTGTAATACATAAGAATCATTAAAATTCGATAATTTTATTAAAAAGTATTTAAATTTTTTTATTATTTTCTACTTAATATTACTGTATAAAAAAAAAAAAATTTTTCGTAAAAATTACGCAATTTTTTTAATGTTTATTATTAAGAAGATTAAAAAAAATAAAAATAAATTGCTGAAATTTATCAAAATTGGCTAAAAATCCACTTTTTTTTGGTTTTTCAAAATCTTATTTAATTCGATTTTGAGAATTTAAATTTATAATGAAGAGTATTGGGAAAAATATTCTTCAATTTTTTCAACCCTTTATTTTTTTCATCTTTTATAACACTTTTTCGAAGAACTTTTTCGGACTTCTTGTTTTTCTTGTTATTCAATAAATTTAATCATTTTAATCGCTAAAAAGCCTTCATGACCGTACATCAAGTTTGTACCACATAATAATTTTTATTTTACAAACAATTCCTGCAATATACCCCTCTCAGTTCCTTCTAATTTCCTTCTTACTTTTGTACTGTAAATATTATCTTTTGACTCTCAAAACTTAAAAGTTCTTCTTTTTCTGTAATTTTCTTTTTATAGCATAATGTGCTACCATGAAGACTAATGTAATGAAGAAATTAAAGTAGCGTTTGAACAAACAAAGATTTAAAATATTTTGAAAAATGGAATAGTATGGGCCAGATTGAATGACGGAGAAGAAAAAAGTCTTAGAAAATATGGAAAATATGTGATGAATTGCTGGAAATGGTAAATGATAGTGTACAGTCTACAACTCAAATAAATCCAATCTCTTCTAGAAAGCGCTTTAGCAAGCATTGAAACTGATTTATCTACAAAATCTGCAAAAAAGTGTCAAAATAGGGTAAAGTATACAATTCTAATTTAACTTGTGACAAATGCAAAGAATTAACATATGATTCGTGTGTAAGGGAGAAAGTTTCCAAATTGATTTGCAAAAATTTTAAGGACCAAGGACTGAGAATTTGGTCAAAATTATATTTTATTAATAAAAAAAATTTTTTTGTTTAATTATAATCAAAATTATTTTTGTAAATTATTTTAGGTTTAAAATTAAATTTAAACATATTTTTTTTTAAAGAAAAAAAATGATAAACTATGTCCAGTATTGGTTTTGAAAGAAATCTTAACACAACTTTTGTTTGCATTTGGAGTGTTTTTATTGATAAATTTAAAATTTAATTTATTTTCAAATGGAATATTTTTTTAGCATTAAATAAGAATTAAATAAGTTTCAAATTAATTACTGTTTTATTAAGTCGACTATACTTAAAGTAATAATCAAAAATGACTTGGGATAATTTTTTTTCAAATTTTCAAGTTAAGATTGCTCTTTCAAATGGAGTTGGTTTTGAAATTTTCCAAAATCTATGGTCATATCAACATGGTATCAAAAAATGTCCTCTTTATACAAATTTTTATAGTTATCTTATCTAAAAATTTAAGATGAAAAAATAAAGCCTGGCTTGATTTTTGTCATATTGTGCATTAAGAAATGGTCAACTTGTCTTGACAATAAGCTATCTATATCTCTACAGCCTCTTTTAGAGTTTAAAAATCTGTATTGATTGCCCTTTAACGAAAAAACTATGAAATTTAATGAAACTATTATTATTATTATTATATTATTATAAAAAAGCTACAGCAAGACAAGCTTGCGGAGGCGTCCCACATGAGAGGACGCCTATGGTAGCTCGTTGCACATAATGAGATAAAACACTGATAGAAATATACAATCAAAATTTTAGGGCTAAAAAAAGTTAAATAATTTTTGCAAGAATAAAAAAAATAGAACTGATAAATAATAAAATTGTTTGTGGTGCCTATGGAACGGTAGTTTGGTCACTATTTAAATCAAACTTTGAGGAAGAGGAGACTATTTAGAATACTGAATAATAAAGCGAAATAGAATTTATATTAAGATAGCAAGCGATTTTTTATGAAATTGTTTATAAAGTAAATGAAAATTTTTTTATTTGTTTTTGTTAAGGAAAATAAAAATTAAATTTTTTCGATAAAAATAAAAAAGAAATTTTTTCAATTAAACCACTTAAAAAAATATCTGATAAAAATGATTAAAAAGAAAAAAAACATTTATTTTTTAGGTCAAACATAAATTAGTCTTTTTCTTTTTAAAAAAGTGAAAAAACGAATAAAAAAGTATTTAAAGATTGTAATTTTTAGGCAAGTTTTTAACTGCTAATCTATAGATTCTAAGATGTGACACTACAGATTGATCGTATTTTTTTAAACATTTTATTTTTACTTATAAATTTTAAATGATTAGTCTGTTCCTTCTCTACGTCATTCTTCGCTGAAATTAATTAAATTCTTTTTTACCAGATATTTTGTGATAGTTTCCAAACTCCATCCATTTATATTTTTTAATGTAACTCATTTAACAATTATTGATCAAATATAATTATAGCAAAATTTTGTAGCTTTGAATATTGGCTTTTAAAAAAATGGTTGATTGTAGAACCCTGATCATAAGCTTTCAACTAAAATTTTAAAGATTATTCAAAAAGAAATCCTTTTATTTGATTTTTTAAAAAAATTACTGAAAAATATTATCAAAAAAAAAAATAAAAAATAAAAAAAATAAACAACTGAAAAAGTTAAATTTAATTTTTTTTTTTACAAAATCTGTAAAAAATAAATTAATGTTATTAAATGCTGAATATAATTCAAATATTAATTATTAAAAAATTAAACAATTGAAATGATTAATTAATAAGCTAGATAAAAGAAAGAATAACTTTTATTTTTCTTAATGTCCAAAGAAAAAATTACTTAAAGTGAATTTTAATTTTTTATAGTGATAAAACTGAAAATCTAGCAATTCTTTATAGAATTTGGGTATAAAAAATTTGACATTCTTAGCAGATGATTTACAATAGAATAAAGTTAAGATTAGAGATAATGATTAGAAGGGTTACAAAGCATTCGAAATTGGTCTATTATCATAAAATAATAATTGAAGCATAAATTTATTTTTTTGCAAATTTTCAAAATTACCTTTTTACAAAAAAGATTAGACTAATTTTATGATCCCATTTATATATGAAATTAATTTTGAGTTAAAATTAAATGTAATAGACAAATCATTTTGTGTGCACAAAATGATTATATTGTCAATTTATTTAATTTAAATTTAATTTAATTTTAAGTGAATAATCATACTGTAAGTGCAAATGATGTAACCCTGCTTAGGGCTAAAAAAATTCAAAAAAAAAAAGAGTCGCCTATTTTTAAAAGACGGTGACTAATTAGTAAGCTTTTTTTTCTCTAAATCAAATAGTAATCTAAATTTTAAATCTATCTATGATTGAATTTATCGCTTCAAAATATCTTCAAACTTGACAAACATAAATTTTGAAACGATAAATTAGGCTTAGTCATATCAAAAAAAAAGAGAGGGTCTAAAGCCATTTAATTAAAATTTTAATAAAATTGGATTAAGTCGGTAAATCAATAATTATAGTTTTTAAACTTATTTAAGTTTATTTTTTTTTTGTTTACAATAATTTATTTGAAAAAAAAAGAGTATGGACATTGAATGCTGTTATTTAGGGACGCACTTGGTGGGTACGTTTAGCTTTTAGCTTCGAATTTATTCTGGTACGAATTTCAGCTAATGTTCATATTAAAGATTAGATTTGATATGTTAAACAAAAATAATATTCGAGAGTTGTTTTATTAAAATTATTCAAAGTTTTACAAAAAAATATCCTTTTTTTATTTCTCGCTGGTTTAATGAATATAGAGTTTTTGAATTTTTAATATCCTGAAAAGGTAGACAGAACTATTTCATAGTCGATTTGCTGCATAGGTCAGTCAGTGTTTAGATCCAATGGAGCTGTATAAATAGTTTTTCTCTTTTTCTGCTAGATTCTTTACCATTCTGAAGATTTTTTTGTCCATATTTTTTACTTTTTTTAAAACTTGTATGAACTACCATTTTTTTTCTGTCATAACTTCATATTGTTCATTTTTCTTAAACTCATTTTCATTCTACCAAGTTTACTTTATTGACTAAGTGAATTTTCAAACGAAAATTGATTCTCTTGTTATACTCTCTACTTAGTTTGGTAGTGACTTAAACTTTTCCCTGAACGTCTTTTTCCTTAAAGATTTGAACAATTTTGTTGTCCGTCTCTCTTCGTTTTTCAAAAAAAATTTGCTTTTATCGAGGGAATCTAAATTTTGAAGGCATATGAAAATTTTATTTTAAATGTTAAACTTAAGAATATTAATTTGAATTTTGTTTAGGCTATTTTTATTTTGTTATTTTATTTAATTTAAATTTAGAAGCAATTGCTTGATTCAGAATTACAAAAAAATTATTTTTTATATTCATGACTTGTTAGGAAAAAATAAAAAGAGTCCTAGAGAAATAAAAATAATAAAAGACTATTTTTTTTAAATCAAATAAAAAGTAAAATTTCATGAATCTTAATACTTTGACTTTATTTATCTATTTTCCATCAAGTCATGACTTGGACTTGAAAATTTTAAATAGTTTTAAATTGAGTCATAATGACTCCTCAGCTATTACCTTAAAAAATCAAAAAAATTTCCAAATATAAATATTCAATCAATTATCTTATTCACTGAATGTTAACCTTATTTTTTCTTATCTTAAAGCATCATTTAGATAAAAATTATTTTTGATCGGGATATTAAGGTTTTTTTTTTATATAATCAAAATTTTACATACTTTGTAAATGGCTGTTCATTTTATTTACTTTTTCATAATAATTAATTTTCAATAGAAATTTTTCAGTACTAATAAAAATGAGAATTTTTTTAATTAAAATTATTTCCTAATTTTGGGTGCATTTAAATAACCAAAAAGCTGCATCAGCAGTAAATAAATTTCTGATAAAAGAACTGTAAAAAATAGTTTTGATTTAAAAATTTTTCTATTATAAGGTACTACAAAACTGATTTTAAAAATTAATTATCGTAAAAAAGTAAATAATATAAACAATAGTTAAGATAATCTGTTAATTTTTATTAATTATTAAAATACCTTTTTCTTCCCTATTTAATTCAATTTTAATATTAAGGGTCCTTAAAGACAAGAAGAAATGCGCTATTAGAAATAATTTTGATTAAAAAAATAATCCCTTTAATATGTACTTTAAGATTGTTTATTAATAAAAACAAAAAAATATTAAAAAAGTTAATTAAATTTCATGTTATTTAATTAATTAAAAAAGTTATGAAATTTTTAACTAAAAATTCAATAGAAAACATCATTTTTAATATCCATTCTTTTTAATTTTAATTCAATAATTTCAAAATATATTCTGTTCAATTTAAAAGCTAGGATAAAATCTACATAAGTTTATACTTTTATTCTAATTTTTTCAAAATTTACTTAAAAAATACTTTTATGATTTTAATGTCAAATAAAATGATGTTTTTTTTTATTATATTTTCAGTTTATTTTAAATTTAAATTTTCATTAGATAAATATTTTGAGATTAAAAAAAAGTAACGAAAAAATAATTTTTTTCCAAGTCAATTTAAAATTTTTGTATATTTCAATTTTATGAGTTAATCAATGGGAAGGGCATTAAAATTTCAAAATTTAGCTCTTAAAATTTTTTTTCCAAAAATCCTTGATTCAATTAAGCTTTGATATTTTACAACTTGAAAAAAACATATTTCAATCAACAACTAAATCTGTATTATTTAGCATATTTTATTGAACTCATATTTAACTCTGACTTTGACAAAGATAAAAATCCGAAACGAATTTTTATCAGAAACATATGTTTTTTTACAAAATTAAGTCTGTCATATTTTAGTGTGTGTACAAAATGAGCTTGGGTTGCTATGCCAATAAATTAGGAAAATAGGATATGTGAACTCGGAGTGAATTTTCATATAAAATTTTGTATTTGAAGAGATTTCAAGTCGAATATACATAAAATCAATAAAAAAAAATGCTTAAACGACTAATTAACTGTACTTGAGTTACGAGCTAACTTAAAAAAGAATAATATACACCTTTAATATTAACTATTTGCTCGCTTTTCTGCGTTCATCATTTTTAATTTTGATTTATTTATGTTTTTTTTAGTGTTTTTTTTAGTGTTTTTTTTTTTTTTTGAATTTTCCAAATTATTTTACCTTTACTTTTTTCATTTTCAAAATATTTCCATTCGAGTTACATGTTAATTTTTTATATTTTATGACTTTTTAAATTAATGCTCATTTTGTTCGAATAAAAATGTCTAAATCCCTTACTTTATTTCAACAATCATTAAAGTGAACATATGTCGCTGCTCAAGTGAATTAAATTCTCCAAAATTATGACATTTAGAGAAAAAAAATTTTTTCTCAAAGTTTATTCAAATGGATTAGCAAAAATATTTTAATGATCAACTAGGTATAAAGTTTCTTTGGAAATTTTGAAATAGATTTTGGCTTTCACCGAATGCCATAGCAAATCAATTAGAAAATTTTACTAGGGGCTTGAAATTAAAAGTTTTTTTGTTGGATAAAGCATTACTAGTGTGAGATTATTAAGAACGGTACTATAGAAGATTAAATATTTGGAAAATTTAGCCGATCGGTTTCCAAGCAGTGTAGTCAGACCGTTTGTTGATTTAGGCTCTAAAAGCTAATGGTATACAGATCTATATTTGTAAGCTGGGATATTTTTAATAACAAAAGAAAAAAAGAATTTAAATGGGTATTTTGTTAAAGGTAATTTTGTTTTTAAATAATCTTGGTAGAAACTATTATTATTGGGATTGAATGCTTTGAATTGAGCTCTCTCAGTTTGACGTCCAAATATTAAAACCAGCCGCACTTGATTTAAGCGCTCTTTCTTTTTAAGCTCAGGTATTTGCATAAATTCGACTCGGTCCTAAATGAATAAACAAACCAGCTTTTTTTTTCTTTCTTTTTTAAATAATTTTTCATAGAAATAAACTTATTTTCGGAATATTTTATTCTAGGTTTTTTTTTTCTTCTAAATGAATAATTTGAGAGCCAAGAGCAAAAAAACTTCGCGCCACAGAATTAGAAAAAATGTGAAAAAAGTGAAACAGCCGAGTGAGACAAGCAGCTCATCATGCCACTTGTCGAATAGCAAATTCGAGGAGCAATTGGAAAAGCTGAGAGAGGAGCTGAGCAGTGAGAAGACTGAGAGAGAAAAGTACAAGGTTAGCTTGAAGAAGCTGTTTGTGGAAAAGCAAGAGTTGATGGAAATACTAAAGAAATGTCAATCCGAACGGGACACATTTAGGTTCGACCTGGAAACCTTAAAGCAAATGCATGTCAAAGAGCTTCGTCGTTCAAAAGCCGAACTGGAAGCTTTGACCAAAGAGTACTGTCAAATAATGTCCGAGAGAGACAATGTTCACAAAGAAATTGAGGCCTTGCAAGAAAAACTGAATAAATCTCAAGACAAAGTGAGGCAGCTAAATCACACAAATTCGTTCAACAATGCAGATCTAAATTCAACAAGGCATTCGAACTTAAATACCACTATTTTGGACGATCTGCAACTGGACACTGTGAGGCGGCAACTGAAAATTGTCACTCAACAAAGAGATGAAGCACACATACAGGTGATTGTTATTTTTTATTTTATTATAACAAAGCATACAATGAGCAAATTAAAATAGTTGAGTGTTAAAATTAGAAAAATTTGTTTTTTTTGAGTTTACAACAAAAGTTTTTTTTTACTCTTGGGAAACAAGGTTTGCATCGAGTCTTTTTCGTTTCGGGCTAATGAAATCGATACAATTAAGATTCAGCGTTTGGATATATAATATTGGTTTTAGTTTTAAGTAAAAACCTGGTAATATTCAAGCCTCAATAAATAATTATCTGAAGGAATTAGAACCATGGCTAATAAAATGGAAAATGAATGTTTCAGTGACCAAATCCTCGTACACAATTTTCTCTAAAAGCAAAAAAAAACTTAGCCTAAAACTGAATTTATTTAACCATAATCTCCCGTGTACCAATACAATTAAATTCTTGGGTATAATTTTGGACAATGAACTTTCCTTTAAGAACTACATTGATGAAATAAAGGAGAAATGTAACTCTAGATTAAACTTAATTAAAATATTATCAAACAAAAGTCGGGGACTTAGTCAGTACACTTTAAGTTCACTTTATAAAACCCTAATCGGATCAATCATTGACTACTCATTTTCATGCTTAAATCTACTTTCAAATGAGTCTAATAGGAAACTTCAAGTTATTCAAAATACAGCTATTCGTTCAATATTGAAACTGAAAATGGACACTCCCCTAGAACACCTCCACCATCTAGCCTTAGATAAACTTAAAACTAATAGGATAGACAATCGTCTTTTTGATCTTAGTGAGAATTATATCAGATGTGGTCTAAAAAACTCACTTACCTCTGGTAACTAGACTAGTAAAAGAATATATAGCTGTAATTAGCCCTAAAGAATTATGCAATCTTGCAACACCATTGTGTGGTTTATACCTCCTAATTGATGAAATTCTGAAGGAGCTTGGCTCGACCAGAATTTACTTAATAAATAATAAAATAAATAATTAAGTAGTTTTATTATTCAATCCAAGAAAGAGGAAAGTATAGCATATTTAAAGAGAAAAACAAAATTAAAGTGTGTGTCTGTATATAATAACAATAATAATAAAAATAAGCTACGGCAAGCATGCTTGCGGAGGCGTCTTACTAGGAAGACATCTATGGTAGCTAGATGCAAAGTTGTTCAAAAGTCACAAGTCTCAAGTCAAGTCCAAGTTCGGACTTTTTTTTTCAAAAGTCCTAGCAAAGACTTTAATTTTTTTTTTTTCAAAAGTCCGGACTTTAAAATTTTGAATACTGAAGAAGAAATTTATGCTAAAATTGCAAGAAAATTCTGTTAATGGCAAATCTATTGCATTAGACAACCCAAAAGTATATAAATTTTTATGATATTAAGCCTGATCTAGCAAATTTAAAAAAAAAGTCTGGTCTTGGTTTTTTTTTTTTTTTTATTTTAAAGTCCGGACTTGGACTTTTTTTGGGACTTTTAAACAACTCTGGCTAGATGCATTGAAATCTAGTTACATAAACAAAGTTATTAATAGTTTTCTATTTCATTATAAGTACAATCTGTAAATAATAGAAAGAAAATTAAAAAACAGATCTATATAAAGAAAGGGAAAAAAAACAGCTAAAAAAAACATCATATTCACTACAAACAAACAATCCATTACACAATCGTCCCAAAAAGGTAAATACCCTTAAACTTCACAGCCTCCTCAAATTCCCCCCAGTCCACCGCAATATTTCCATGCATCGAGCCTGTTCTTGAACTGGTTTTTAGTCGAGGCACCGATTTCTGTCTCAGGTAGGCTGTTTTACTCTCTAATTACACGATTTGTGAAAACGCTGGGCGCAGTTGGTAGGTGCTTGGATGGACAGACGCATCTTGTGCTCTCTAATACCTTGTGCTGGTCCGGGTTGGGAAAGCGAGCTGAAATGCGGGGGGAGGTCTGACCCAATTAATGTTATTTTAGCCGCTTCTTATCTTGAACATTTGGATTATGTCTCCTCTTGTCCTGCATTCACTCAGAGTGGGCAATCCCAAGATGGAAAGGCAATTGCTGTAGCTTAAGTTACGGATTCTCGGAACGAGTTTGGTTGCTCGTCTTTGAACTTTCTCAAGAATGTTGCTGTCCTTGGCAGTGTAGGGGGATCAGACCACTGCTGCATACTCCAATATGTAATATTAATTTTTAGATTACGAAAATTTGTAGAATTACGTGTCAATGCGTAAAATTGTAAAAAAAATGTAAAAAATTCTCAAAATTTACTAAGCATATTTGTAAATTTACTTGTATAAACTAGCTTGTGTTTGTGCTTGTGTGTTACTAGCTTGTGAGCTAGTTTAGAGCTTCGATTTGCCAGAAGACTCTAATTTGACATTGAATAACAATAGGAGCTACTCAGGTAAAGACTTAAGATCGACAGTAAATGTGGTCCAAATTGGAGGAGGGATAAATGTAACTTTATATCACAGTGTTCAAATCCCACATGCAAAAATAAATAAAAGCTTAATTTTTTTAAAAATTTATTGATTTAATTTTAATTTACAAATTTACTTAAATTTTACAAATATTCTCGTAATTTACTGGAAAAATTCTAGTAAATTACGAGAATAAATAAAAAATCGGCATCGTTTGAGATTTATTTTTTTTATTCATTTTTTACAAATTTACGTATAAGATAAATAAGATGCTGTCTGTTAATTGGTTTCATAACCCCAAACAGTTACAATTCAGTACTCGTAGACACGAATTCTTATTTCAAAGACAAGTAGTAAGATATTGCAACCAGAGATTCAACTTATTTACCAACAGTGTGATAAGCCTATGGAACAGGTGACCACCAGAGATTGTTCACTCTAAATCTGTAAATGAGTTTTAAGAATAAGTTGGACAAGATTAACCTGGAATTACTTAGAGGAATGTATTAGCAAAGAGATATCATAATGTACCATAGTGTCAGGACTCGCGAGTTAAGGGGACTATAAATAATGGAGAAAAACTATACTACTTCTACTTCTACTATGACTCTTTAAAATTTTCAAAAGTTATTTTTAAATCAATGCATCATTTTCCTAATAATTTTAGTCAAAACTTGATTATTTTTGTTGAAAAATACAAAAAGTACAAGTGTAATTTAAAATAAAGTTAATTTATTATTTCTAGTTAGATTTATATATTTTTAAGTGTAATTTATATCTTTTAGTAGCTTTTCAAATAAAAATGAATCAAAATTTGAATTTGTAGAAAAAAAAAATATTCAAAATTGATTATAAGATTTTGGTAATTCAAAAAAATAGCTAAAAAATATTGAAAATTGGAAGAATGTTAAAAAATTATTTTGCAGAAATAAAATATAAAAAAATCAGGAAAACTTAAAAATATATTACACTAATTAATTAAAAAAGTCCAAATAAATTAAAAAAATTTTGTGACTCAGACTTGACTTAAGAATCGTGACTTAAAAACAACTCCGTTATTAATAATTAAACTGAAAATAAGGGAATAATTCCGTGAGAGACGTCTTTGGTTATTTCTGATCATATCAAAGTTTACTTTGAATTTCCTTGAGTCAAAAAATGACTTTATCCTGTGAATTGTATGGGGGACTCATTTTAAGTATAACGAGCCCCCCACACAATTGATTAATTCATAATTCATCAAGTCATTTTAAAAGTTTAAATATTTCTGAAACGAAATAATTTATTATTATTATTATTATTATTATTATTATTATTATTATTATTATTATTATTATTATTATTATTATGTCATTCCATATCCTTTCATAAGCTTTAAAAAGATCAAAATATAAAATATCATTTTTTATTCTTAAGCAATTACTTGACATGTTTATTTTCATGTTAAAAATTTTAAGATAACTTTTTTAAGATAAATAAATTTTAAGGTAAATTTTTTAGTTGATTTTAATGATAACTTTTAGAGACAAATAAAAATTAGAATTTAAATTTTTTTTTAAATGGAAAAATAAAATTATTAAAGTTTAAATGAATTAAAATAAAAGTTATTAATTTGAATTATTTAAATTATTTTTTGTTTTTGTTAAATAAATTAGAGGACGATCGTTTTGATGCTAATTTGATAATGAATCATTATTAGACATAACATGTTTAGGAATGTTTAGTATTTAATTATTAAGAATTATCAAAATAATTAGAATAATTAAGTTTTAAAAAATTAATTGATAGTTTCGATCTTAAAATTTGATCTTTAATTCCAATTTGCCCTTTTTTTCTTTTTATGAATTAAATAACTCTTTTGTCAAAAACCTGATTGCTCGTGAAATTAGCAGAAAATATTTTTCTTAAAATCTGCAAAATTTTAGCTGAAGAATGTATTATTAATTATTTAATTAAAAAAAAAATATAATTTAATTATTTGGTTTTCATTTTCGATTTAAAAAATTTCTTATATAAGATCGAAGAGTTGAAGAAAAAGTTTGGAATTACTGAGCTTAAGCAGAGAAACTCAATGTTATCAGAGTCGAATCAAATGTATGAAGACCTCAATGATGAGC
Source organism: Brachionus asplanchnoidis (assembly GCA_025491095.1). Lineage (NCBI taxonomy): Eukaryota > Metazoa > Rotifera > Eurotatoria > Ploima > Brachionidae > Brachionus > Brachionus asplanchnoidis. The sequence continues at coordinate 236,669 of JAILYF010000050.1, read as the reverse complement.
TTATTTATAAAAAAGAGATAAACAATCTGGTAAAGGAATTAGATCTGTGCAAAAAAAGACGAGATATAGCGTTTATAGAGCGAGATAAAGTAGTACGAGAAAGAGAAAGTATAAGGGCCTTATGTGATGAGTTACGGCATCAACGAGACAAATCCATCAGTGAATTAGCTGATTCTCTCAGAGAGAATGACGACTTAAAAAAGGATAAATCGATGGCAATCAAGCAAATTCAAATGATGGAAAACAAATTGACGTATTACGAGGACAAATTGATTTCATACCGGGAAGAAGAATTGAAAAGAGCAGAGAAGAAAGGAGACGTCAAAACCAAGCGACCTGGTGGACACACAAACCTGTCAAAATCAATTCAAAATGTGACAAAAAGTGACTCGAAAATGAGCAAAAGCGAAGACAACCACAGAATTTTAAAAATAGAAATTGATTTAGAAGAAAATCCCGAGTTGGGTGTCGAGTTTTCGTATGCCACTTACGAATTTGATGACTATGAGGAATTAAAAGAATTTCAGATAAAAAACCAGAGCAACAATTTAATAATAGTAAACAGTGTGGATCCGGAAAGTATTTCTTATGGAAAACTTAAGTAAGAACTTGATCTTATTTAATTAGTTCTTTAATTGAAAAATAATATTACAGTGGTGATTTGACTGGAGATTTACTTTATGTTTTTCATAAAAAAATTATCTAATATTTAAGAATATAGTAAAAATTTTTATGCAAAAACAGAAAATTTTAAAAATTTAGACTGTTCATTGGTTAAGGCTAAATTTTATAAAAAAATTAAAGGTTTTAAATTCAAATAAATTAAAGATAAAATTAAAATTTTTCAAAATTTTATAAAACTAAAAATGTATTATAGTTGTATATTTTAGTTGATATTTGGGAAAAAAGTGCAAGCATAAAAAAATTGTATAATTTCAGTTTTGAAAATTTTTTAAATTAATTAAATAGAGGCAACTTGAAGTTCATGATCATGATCAAATGATCGAATTTAAAAGATTATAATCTTAATAAAAATTTTTCAAATTAGCTTTTTTTAATATTTTTTAAAATAAACATAAGATGTTTATTATTTTAATGGAAAAAAAACAAATCTTTTTTTTTTAATTGATTTTTCTAAAATCTTTTTTTGAAAAGTTTAAAGAAAAATTTAAAATCCATTTTTTAGTATCCAAATTATGGCTTTAAATGATATTTTAATACTAATAAAAATATATTACGGCGAAACAAAGTTAAATTTTGTCTTGCAAAATTTAAAAATATTGATTAAGATTTTAATTTACTTTTGATAAAAATTCATAAATTTTTCTATCTAAGCATAGATTAAACAAATCATGTTTAATAAAGTTTAATAATTTTTTATTAAAAAATCGAAAAAAAATACCTTTTTATTTAAATCAAAAACTAAACATTTTGATTTGAAATTTAAATTTGATCATGAACTTCAATTTGCCTTAATCAGATTCGATTTTTAAAATTTTGAAAAATTTCAATTTTAATTCATTTGAATTTAAACCTTAAATATTTTTTTATAGTAAAAAATTTAAAAACTTAAGATTTAAGATGAAAGCAGGTGAAATTTAATTTTATTTTGAAGTAATTTTCAGTTTTGTGGTCATTTTATTTACCTATATGGCTGGAAGCAAGTGTAAATGGGGTGTTTTCGGTTTTTAGCTTCTATTAGCATTTAATTTTAAAACAAAGTTCAAATTGACTAATGTCTGATAGTAGTAGTAGTAGTAGTAGTAGTAGTAGTAATAAGAACTGCAGTATAGAATAAATCTACACTAACACCAAACGGCGTTTAGCTCAAGTTGAGCTGTCTTTCTTCGCTTTCTCTGCACCATACCAAACACTTCTTTATCAATACTAGATTTGAAGCTATTGACTGTTTCAGCATTCACCTCACTTTGTGGTAAATCATTCCACCTTGACACAATTCTGTTCTATAAAAAATTGTACTTAAATGAGCCGCGTTTACTAATTTCTCTAACAAGCTTCATGTTATGCTCTCTTCTAAGATTCATTTTCAAACTTTTTGCAGAGTTCACTCCATTCACCAAGTTGATTTTCTCATTTGATATCTGTCATTTTTTTTGGCCATGTTTAAAAAAAAAAGATTAAAAAAAATAAAAAGTTTTAATGATATTTGTCTAGTAATTTTTGTTTCTTTTTATATCAAAGATGAAAAATGTATACAAAAAGAAATTAGAAATATGAACTATTGAAAAAAATTTTATCTTTTTCTGCAACTTGTTAATGAGCTATCTAAAATATGTTCTAAGATCTCATCGAATTATTCTAATACTTAAATTAAGCCATAAAGTATATAAATGAATTTAGGAAAATAATGCATTTTTCCTTTTTTTTACCAAATACCTCATTTTGTTGACTGTTTAGTTTTCGAACGATTTATTAAGGATATTATATGATGATACAAAATTCATTATTCTGCTACATAAATAAAAATAAAAAAAGATACAAAATTTCATACAAATGATAGAATAAAAAAAATGTTTAAGATAGAAAAATTAATTAAGCTGATATCTAAATTATTTTTTAGTATATAAAAAATAATAATAAAAATAAAAAGATAATTTGAAAACATGTTTATACTAATAAAAATAGTTTTGCGAATTTCAAATTACAAATTGAACAAAAATTCTTAATTTTTAAATAAATTAAAATAAAATTTAATAAAAAATATTGGAAAAAAATACTGCAACTTGTGCAACATACTTTTTTGCACCTTTTTTTACCTAAAATGAATTTTTTATATTATTTTTTTTAATAATAAAATCAAAATTCTATTCAAATCTTTTCTTAAAATTAATTTAAATCAATAATCAATAATTTAATCATTAATTAAAATTTTAATTTAAAATTAATCTTAATTTAACTCTTATTTTTTTTACATAAAAAAAATTATTGTAAGAAAAAACACGGTACTAATATTTTTAATTAACTTAAATGTAAATTTATTAAAGAATTAAAAATTTTTGTTCATTATTGAATTTTATGTAAAATTACATATCTTTACCGACAAATTAAGTAGGATTATATGATTTTTTTAACAAATAGGTAAAACCACGTAATTTTAGCAAATTTACATTTTTTTTAGAAGCACTGTATGAGTTTTTTAAAAAACACCCTTAAAAGAAAAATAAAAATTCCAGCTGGACGATAACATTTAAAGAATTTTAGATTTATTTTCAATAAAATTACTATTAATTATTTAGAAATTAAATATGACTTAGTTTTAGAAAAAAACTTTTTGGTTTTAATCTATCATTGTTGAACTAGAACTGTTTGTAGCATTCAGCCAAATTGTTATAATTTTATTTTAATGACTTTTTTCAAATAAGCTTTAAAATTAGAATTAGATAATATGAATGAATGAATAGCTAATCTAGCCACCCTTTGTTTCTAAAAACTAATTTTTATTTCATCTTGATAAAATTTAATTGACTAGTTCGAATCATCAAATAAACATTTATTTAAAAAAAGCGAAAATTAAAATTTGATTAAAGTCAAATCTCCGTCAAAACCATGGGACTAAAATCCTATTGAAATCCGGTATTAGATGAAAGAATAACTAAGGGTAAAAGGAATTTTAAATGAAGAAATGATAATTTTGAATTTAAAAAAAAGTTAACACCAGAAAAATTTCAATTATATTTAAATCATTTTAAATGATTTAAATATAATTGAAATTATTTGATTGAAATCATTGAAATTTTTTAAATAAAATTTAAGTTTTAGTTTCAATTTATCAGATAATAAAAAAAAATTGATACTCTTTCATGTTAAATAAAAATATTAAACAATGAGAAAGATGAATTATCAAATTATTAAAAAAATTTAAATCTCTTATTACTCTTTTTTTACTTAAGTTTACCGTAAAAAAAAAGATTTTTACGTAAAATTTGACCCCTTTACAATCAACGAAAAATTTACCAAAATTCTTATGTCAAATCAATACTGTAACTTTTTAAAAAAAATGAAAAAAAAAAAAAAAATTTTTTAATAAATAAAAAAAATGAGAAAAAAAAATTAAATTTTCTAATAACTTTTTTTCTTCTAGAGAAAATGATCAAATTCTTAAAATAAATCAGCATGATCTAAGAGATATCGAACTAGATGACCTTGAAGAAATAATCAAAAACCTGTCTGGTACAGTCGAATTTGTAAGTTAAATTAAAAAATTAAAAAAAAATTAAAATCTAATTTATTTAAAAAAAAATTAGATTGTTTCTCGGTATTTTCAGAAAGGATTTAGTAACGAATTGGAATCAAACAACAGTCAAGAATACTCCACTTTGCCGTCCATGTCATCCTTGTCATCATTTAATTCCAACACTTGCCACAAAGAACACCGATCTCGTCTGATCCGCTCAAAAAAGAGCCGTTCCAGTGAAAAAATCGATGCCAACTCAATTGATTACGTGTCATATCTTACCAATAAACAAAATAGGAACATCAGTATAGAGATTGACAACATTGACAATCTAATACTAGAGAATGGTATTTTTATCAGCGGTTTTGAACGCGACAAAGCCATTGAATTAGGATTTAAAAATGTATCAATAGGAGACAGAGTTGTTTCTGTAAATGGAAATTTTCTAAAAAATAAAACTTTAGTTGATCTAATGAAAGTGCTGAGAGAAAAGCCTGCGGACAGAATCAAGTTGTTGATTGAAAAAGTTTCTAATTTGACAAATTTTTGTCTATCGCCCAGTTCGTCCATGCTGTCAGTGAATCTAGACCTGAATAATTTAAAATTTAGATCAGGTATTAACAGGCCTGACGAAGGTTCATTTATTAGCTCAAATTCTTTTACTTCAAGTGTAATTTTAAGTGATAAAAACTCGAGAAAAAATAACTTGAAAAAAGACCGCATTAAACCGCTGTACAATGATCAACATTTTATTAAAGATAGACCTGAATCGCGATTGTTTGACAAAATTGTGAATGGCTCTCTGCGCTATGAAAATTTGATAACCAATTTGAATCGTGAAGCAAGCAAAAATGCCATTGTGGACAGCGATCAATCACCTGAGATTATTAAAAAAATTTATCTTTAAGTCATTTAAAATAAAAATATTTAAATTGTTGATAACTTTAAATAAATTAATTTAATCTTTGTAATTTTTTTATGATAAAAAACAGTCATCTCTAATTAAAGTAATTAAGTTAAGTTATATAACAAATTATTCGACTTCGATGTCTTTAGAAAAGGCATCGAAATCCGTATACTGGAAATCTTTATGTGCAGCGATGCATTGGTTGACGATTGCCTTCGCTATATTTGGATTTGCTTGAGAGCCGATGTAATGGTGTCAACTTGATGCTCGATGCCATGTATCAAAATCTTATTTATTTATTTGTTTTATCTGTGCCGAGCTAAAGGGTATTCTTTAAAAACAGCAACCGTCAAAAAAGCGAAAAAACAGAACCTTGTGTAAACCGCATTAAATATTATTAAATACTATTTTTTTTAATATATTTATTTCCAACAGCATCAATTTTAATAAACATCATTTTTTATATTAAAAAAAGATTGTCATTATATTAAATTTTCAAGTGTAAAAATAATTTGTACAAAACACTCTAAAACACCCTGAAACACCCTATCAAGTTGAGGTATGGACAATATTTTATTAAATACAATTATTCAACAATTCATATATTATTACATTCACCTAAATTTTATTCGATTCAACTTTAGGATTATTCGATTATTCGATTATTCAACTCTAGGATTATTCGATTATTCGATTATTCAACTCTAGGATTATTCGATTATTCGATTATTCAACTCTAGGATTATTCGATTATTCGATTATTCGATTATACAACTCTAGGATTATTCGATTATTCGATTATTCAACTCTAGGATTATTCGATTATTCGATTATACGATTATACAACTCTAGGATTATTCGATTATTCAACTCTAGGATTATTCGATTATTCAACTCTAGGATTATTCGATTATTCGATTATTCAACTCTAGGATTATTCGATTATTCGATTATTCAACTCTAGGATTATTCGATTATTCGATTATTCAACTCTAGGATTATTCGATTATTCGATTATTCAACTCTAGGATTATTCGATTATTCGATTATTCAACTCTAGGATTATTCGATTATTCAACTCTAGGATTATTCGATTATTCGATTATTCAACTCTAGGATTATTCGATTATTCGATTATTCGATTATACAACTCTAGGATTATTCGATTATTCGATTATTCGATTATACAACTCTAGGATTATTCGATTATTCGATTATTCAACTCTAGGATTATTCGATTATTCGATTATACGATTATACAACTCTAGGATTATTCGATTATTCAACTCTAGGATTATTCGATTATTCAACTCTAGGATTATTCGATTATTCGATTATTCAACTCTAGGATTATTCGATTATTCGATTATTCAACTCTAGGATTATTCGATTATTCGATTATTCAACTCTAGGATTATTCGATTATTCGATTATTCAACTCTAGGATTATTCGATTATTCGATTATTCAACTCTAGGATTATTCGATTATTCAACTCTAGGATTATTCGATTATTCGATTATTCAACTCTAGGATTATTCGATTATTCGATTATTCGATTATACAACTCTAGGATTATTCGATTATTCGATTATTCAACTCTAGGATTATTCGATTATTCGATTATTCAACTCTAGGATTATTCGATTATACAACTCTAGGATTATTCGATTATTCAACTCTAGGATTATTCGATTATTCAACTCTAGGATTATTCGATTATTCGATTATTCAACTCTAGGATTATTCGATTATTCGATTATTCGATTATACAACTCTAGGATTATTCGATTATTCGATTATTCAACTCTAGGATTATTCGATTATTCGATTATACGATTATACAACTCTAGGATTTTTCGATTATTCGATTATTCAACTATAGGATTATTCGATTATTCGATAAATCTAACCCTTTTAATTTAATAAACCCGAACCCTAAACTGGGGCTGCGCCCCAGACCCTGTCAATCCCCCAAATTGTTAAAACAAAATTATATTACAAATTATTTGAAAATAAGACAATCATTTATTTTCCTGATGGAAATTTTAGTTTTCATTAAAAAAAACATTAAAGCCAAAACTAAATAAATCCAAAAATCATATATTTGATTAGTCAAATAATCGAATAATCGAATAACCGAATAATCGAATAATCCTAGAGATGAATAATCGATTAATCCTATAGTTGAATAATCGAATAATCCTAGGTTGAATAATCGATTATTGAATAATTGGTATATATTGAATTTTGTCCATGACTGATCAAGTTTATAAAACACCCTGCAACACCCTTTTGATTCTGATAGAGGAGAAAAAGTTCTGCTTGTCAAATTATTTTTCTAAAAGGTCTGAACATGTGAAAACCCTATAAAAACCGCTAAAACAGGTTTAGACCGGATTTTTCAAAATATCCTCAATATTTTGTTTTTAAAAATGTTTTTCAGTGAAGAGAACAACTTTTTTGTGGTGTTTTTGTGGTTCTTTTTCATTATTATAAATAAAATACACGGTTAAAAATCTTAATAATGTTGAATATTTTGTGTAACCAAATATACAAAGGGAAATCATATGGTAAAGACAATTTCCATCTCCAGGAGTTTTTATTGGTAAATATTGTGTCTTAAATGCCGGATGAAGAAGCTTTTCAATTCGATTTTCGAGTTTGAAAATAGATTTGAATATTATTTTTTCTAATGGTAGCTTTTCAATTAGCTGTTTGACGAAATTATTGTTTTGAGAAAAAAACTTGTCGATGGCCTTTTTTTTATCGAAAAATCGAGCACCGAATCATTGAATTCAAAGTTTTTGATGCTTAGTTCGTTGCTTTTAATTAATCGGTTTATTGCTCCTTTTAAAAAAAGATAAAATATAAAAATTAATTTTTACATAATTTTCTAAATTACTGTCTATTGAAACAGGAACACGTTTAAGAGTTGTTCCTAACACCTTATGAATAGTTTGCGCAGTCCCATCCACAACAGGAAATTGAATTCTTTAAATTACCATTCCACTCTTTTTTAACTTGATTTTTTGCTTCATTTTTGGAATAATAACCAATTTACCACCTTCAAGTCTAATTGCCAATAATTTTTCACTACTATCCAAATACGTACCCAGCGCTCCATTAACCAACTCGCTTTCAATTTCAATATTTTGAACAATCATTATTGGATTATCCGGGTAAATTACTAACATTCTCTCTAATGAGCCAGGAATTTTGTCGATTAAATCACTATAGAAATTTGAAAGTCTGTGCCCAACAGAATCAACATCGAGACTGTTAAAAAACTTTGGCCCTGATTCTATTGCTTTTTTCTTGTTCATATGTCCAATTTTTTGTTTTCTGAGCAAATGCAAGCTGCAAAGATTTGTTGTATTTGAAAGTTGTGTACATTCTTCTGTAATTGAATGTCCCTCGCCACAGACTCTTTGCTTAAATAGGCTGATATCTTCTTCTTTTAATTTTCCAATACGACAATTGTTTAAGGCCATCTGAAACACGATATGGTCAGTTTGTCTTACATTAGTTTCGAGTAAAAATGGTTTAAAATTATTCAGAAATAAATTCGATTCCGAGATTTTTTTAACTGGTCGTTGTACAGTTGAAACAGTAGGGAGCTGAAACAAATCTCCTTCTAAAATTACATTTTTCCCTCCGAAAAGCTTTTCTTTTTTTTCATTCACAAAAAATTCTATTTCATTGATAGCATCAAGCATCAAATCATTTAGCATACTAATCTCGTCGATAATAATATAGTCGGTATTTTTTATTTGATGCCATTTTTCAGAATCAAACTCTAAATTATTGTCGAATTCACAATCAATTGAGAAAAAAACATGCACTGTTCGACCTCTAATTAATTTTGCGGCAAGACCTGTAGTTGCAGATTTAGCTACTTCTTTGTTATTTATAAAAAGCATTTTGCTTAGATAATCAATCAAAAATGTTTTTCCAGTACCAGCGGCCCCCCAGATAAATAATAGATTTTGTTTATTTAAATTTTCTTGAATATAATCAACAATTTTCTTTTGACTAATAGTTAATTTATTATAATCGTTTTTAATGTTATCTATAATTGTCGGAACACGATCGTTAAATTTGAGTAAACTTCCGATTTCTTGATCAGTAACATTATGTTCTTCTGTTGAAAAATTATGATCATAATTGATTAATTCGTTCTCTTCTTCATCCAGCTCCTTATCATCGAAGATGAACGAACTTTTGGCAACGTCTACTTCTCCTAAATTATTAAGCATTTGTCGATCGAATGCTCCTTGAATATCTAATTGTTGATTTTGCCTTTTAATACAACTCTATTGAATCGTTTCTAATTCTGAATCAATTTTACAGTCATCTGCCTCAATTAATACTCTTAAAATGCATTCTTCCCAATACTTTTTTGAAATATTATCTTGACTAATTAATTGGTCATAACTCCTAAAATTAACATTATACAATAACCTTTGATAATAATAAATTTCTCCATCGATTGAGTTATTAAAAGAAGTTAGAACAATTATATCGCTATTTCGCTTAACAACTTTGTTCCCTTCTAAATCAATGTGAACATTTACCATACGAGACTTTGGAACTTGTCTTTTGAATTTTTTTAGGTAAATCTCAAATTTTTTATGGAATTCAAAATAAGTCATTGACTCGAAAATTGAATCCAAAGGCCGTTTCATATAATAATCGTACGCTGAATCTTTAAAAATGTCGTCATCGTCTGGATCCATTTCAATCAATTCATGTTTTCGCTTAAGAAATTTGAATTCACTCTCTGGAATACATGTTGGTATAAAAATAACTCGAGCGTTTGATTGAACGAAATGGCGACCTAGCACAAAAGCTGATGCTTCAACAGAACTAACAACTCGAAGTTGGAAATAGTTCTTTATTTCATTGTTTTCTTGAGAAATATTTTTTGCGTTAAAAGATCGTTTTACTTTAGAAATTTATTTTACGAGATATTGTTCAATACCGCGCTTAGTTGCATACTGAACGTTGACATGACCGTTCCATAGAAAGAGTAATTTTGGGTTATACGGAACTACATTTTTATCTTCAGCTTTTTTTCTTCTGTAAAAATGTTTACTTCCATCAGCAGAAACACTATCTTCATTGCATAAATCAAACGGAATGCCGTATTTACATCGTTAATAATGTTTATTTTTGGTTTTAAAGCAACGCGATGGAACACATCTATGAACTTGATATTTTTTTACATAATTTTTGAGACAAAAGCTCAATTCATCATTTGCTGTTGGCATGTCTGCTCTAATTAAATCTCTTTTTAAATCTTTTATCCAAAATAACATATGAGCATGCAATGCACCTCGATTTTGACAATCAATGCGAAACCAATAAGTTGTTAGTTCACCAAAAATTCCTAGTAATAAAATTGTTTAGTTATTTAAAAAATTTAAAATAATAAAATGAGAGTCTGGCCACGAACTCGAGCTTAAGCAAGCATAACCTTAATTAAAATATTAAAAAATTCGCAAGCCTTAGTTCAATTTTGGAAATAATTTATAAACTTTACCTTTCTTTGGATCAGACGGTTTAATATATTTCATAATTAAGTGCAAACGACGAAAAAATAGCTCCGAAACTTCAACACGGTTAAATAATGGGCATTGATTTTTCTTTTCAGCCAAAACCATTTTAAGTTCTGTTCAGGAATCATTAGCTGTTAATGTCACGAATAAATCAGGCAGTCCTTTTTTAAAGAAAATTTTAAAAATAAAATTGATTTTGCCATTTTTTTGTTTCTAAAAATTTTACATTTTGAATTTGTTAAAGCAATTAAATCATAATATTTCGATTTCCAATAGAATTTCGACCCAGTAATCGAGCGAGGTATACAATTTCCATATTGAAAATAATCTTCAAATTCATTTTCTTTAAAATTGCTAACATTTTTTTCGACAATCAGATTCTTTCTAGCTTTTATCATCGAATTATCTGTAAATATTCGTTCTCTTGTTATTCTATCATACGCATAAAAGAGATAATATTTGTCATCTCTCCAACGATGATCACAGTTCAAAAGTCGAATGCGAAAATATTGTGCCAACGTAACTGAATTTCAACTTCGCTCAAAATAACCTTTTCCATTTGGAAACAAATGAGGAAATATATTGGCCTCAGTGTCGCTATCGTTCGAATAAATTTTGACTTTTTTATACTCATTATTTTTGTCTTTTTCAAACGAATAGCCAATTTTACTATCAATTTTTTCAACGAATTGTCGACAATGACGTTCATCTAAATTTATTACCAACCCGGTTTAGGTTTGATTATTAATCTCCATTTGAATACGGTTTTTTTTGCTTGATAATGTTGTTGATTCAACTGAAAGATATCCATTAAAAGTTTCTGTTGCATCAGATTTTTTAAAATGACCATCGATTCGCTCGATTGCTGCTAAACTTTTTTGATAAAGCTGATTGTTTGACTTGAGCCATAAAAGAGCATCTTTTATAAGTTTGCTGTCATTAGCTTGATTATTATCTTCGTTATTTAATATATCCCGAAAGTGCCCTTGAGTTCTTCATCCGATTTTTTTAAATAATTGATCTTTCCATTAATATGCCAAAAAGAATAATTAGTAGTTTGATAGGTAAAACAAAACATCGTACATAACGCTAACTTATTATATTGAAAATAACTATGAAGGTTTTTTATTTGTGGGGGAATAGTGCATATTTCCGCGAAAACAATTAACGGTTTATTTCTTTGAAACGCTTGGCTACAGGATCGACAAAACGAAAATTTATCGTTCTTCGTTGAGGTCAAAACGCCGAACGGATTTGAATATTTGATCCATATTTTTCGTTTATTGTCTTTAACTTCATGCCAAGTTAAATTGTTTGTATAATTTACTTTTAAACAATAATTACAAACAAAAGGAATACATAAGTTATTGATTTTAGTTTGGAACGCTTTTACTTTATTCTCAAACGACATATTAAAAGTTTTAAATTTTAAAAAATAGCTTTGAATTGATATAAAATTTGGTTGTATTCAATGTTGTTCTTTCTTAAAAGAAAGAAAAATCAACATTTAAAAACATTATTTTTTTCAACATTTAGCGCTTTTTTTAAGTTCCATTAAATTAATCACGCTAAATTAAAAAAAATAGAAATCAGAACTTATAATTTTCAATTTAGTTCTTTTTGGAAATTTTAAAAAAATTTCCAGAAAGGATTGCTTTAGATTTGCTTTTGCTTTAGATTAATCTATGTTCTCTATAATAATATATTTTTTTAAATAGATTAAGTAGAAAAAGATATTCCTCTATTTATCTAATTTAATTTTCTAAAGTATTCTTTGAAAATAAAAACTATACTGGTTTGAATGAAAAATTTTAAAACAAATTAGAAGAATTAGTTTTTACTCATACTACCTAAAAATTAAATTCACTGGTGCATCGCGTAAATATGAATTTCTAATGTTTGAAAAAAAAGTTGAAAAATTTTAAGATACATTTGTAAACCTGCCAGATATTCTGTGTACCACAGCTTAAAGTTGAGTTAGCAATATAAAAAAATCTAATAACCCAAATTAATATTCAGCTTGATTTTAGTACAGAGGATGTCTCAGTTGCTACAATTTACAGAACATGTTTTGGTCATTCCGAATTATAAAACTTTTTTATGATTTGTTTTTGTATTTTTTATACAAAATTCTCAAATCCTCATTTTATACGCCACGATTTGGTTTAAACTTTTGTGAATTTCATTTTGACCAGTGAAATCAACATAACGATAATATAAATTAAAATTATTTATTTATTTCAAAAAAAAAACACTTGGGTGATGAAAAAAAGCCACAAAAAAGAAAAAAAATTATAAGGACAGTTTAATTTTTTATGAAGTTGCAATAAAATTCTAGATGAATAACTGCACGAACTTCCCTAATGTGCAAAGTATCATATAAATTGAATGATAACAAATGAATTTCTTAATTTACTCAATTATCACTGCATGAAAATATAAATAGATTAAATAGAGGGAGATCATTACCGTGAAATTATGAGTCATTTTTTTGTTAAATTTTTTTATTTTCAACTTAAATTTTAAACCTTGGTTTGATTTAATAAAAATTAATTTTTATCAGATCTAACTTTCTTTATTTGGAAGAGTTAAATTTTTGATCAAATTTAATTTTTCAAATTTGATCAGCGCATTATAAATGTGTAATTAGATTTCAGCGCAGATTTTTACATTTTTATAGCTTTTCAAAACTTTATTTTTAAAAAGGGATTGTAATTTGTAAAGAAAATTGGAAACTTTTTTAAAATATTTTCATCAAATTTGAAAAATGAAATTTGATCAAAATATTTCTTTGCACTTTTTTTATTTTTTTTATTTATATTTACGATTTTTTACTTCAATAAATTTTTTCTTTTTTTTTATTTATATTTACGATTTTTTACTTCAATAAATTTTTTCTTTTTTTTTATTTTTTGTTCAAAACATATCATCAATTAAACAAAAAATTTTTTTTCAAACTCCCGAAAAACAGTGTTGATTTGTTCACTGGAAGTTACCATTTTTGTAACCAACAACTATAATTTACATTTTTAATTTACGCAAAATTTAATTTTGGTAAAAAAAATTAAAAATCTACAAAAAAATAATTTTTTTTAATTGAGATTTTCCTTTCTTTTTTAAATAAAAAAAATAATATTTTTTCACTGCATTTTACATAATAAATAAAAAATATTCACCAAAAAATTTTCAAAAAAATAAGCTTTAAGATAAAAAGATACTTGACGAGACAACAAAGCATTATAAAATAATTAAAAAATCAAAAATAAAAGATTATTTACTCTCTATATTTAAATTAGCGAGTTCCTGTGAAGATTTTTGATTAGATTCAATGGACAGTGAATTGGAGCCTTTGAAAGTGGACGTGTTGTAATCAAAACAATTTTGCTGTGCTTGAGAGATTTTTGGTGAGTCGGTTGAATTTGACTTGAATTTAAAGCTCAAGCGTTTTATGAAACTGTTTGCTTTGGTTTGGAGCCAGAGCGGAAACAATTTATAAAAAAATAAATAAATTTGAGTTCCCAAAAATAATATAAAAGTTGAATGATATTCTTAATACTATTTTGCGCCATTCATTAAAATTTCCTAATTGTTAATCAACTTCCCTAACTTTTAAATTTATCAACTTTCAAAGTAAGGCGCCTTTTTAACAAATAAAGGAATTTCTAATTTAAAAAGACAGTTGCTATGTCTTCCTAATTTATTTGAGAGGCAAAACTTAAACTCCTCCCAACCTCGGATACAAATCTTTTAACATGGCGAAGATTTTTACTCCAATACAACCATTAAAAAACTGAAAAGTATTTTTTAAATATAGTTGTGAAAAAAAGAGAAATTTAATAAAAATAAAGAATGTTTTTTTGTCTCTTATTAGACTTGAAGACTTCATGATTTAAAAAAAAAAATTGCATAATTTCTAGTTTTACAAACAAAATTAATTTCTTTTTCAGCCTATTTTATTTGTTTGTTAGTTTGGTTTTTATTTTATTTTTGCTTCTTTTAGTGTGTATTGCTAAAGAGCCAAAATGCCAAAATGTTTTTAATCATGAAGTCTTGAAGTCTAATAAGAGACAAAAAAACAGTAATTGCAAAAAAACAATAATTTGGATCTGTTGATCTTGGGCACCAGGGGAGAACCGTTATTTATTTTTCTTGAAACCAATCTCGAACGGAATGAGCAGTATGTGCACCAGCGCCATCCTGCTCAAAAATCAAGTCTTGACTCTGGTCAGAAAATATTTCGGTTGATGGTAATAAGTTATTTTCCAGAATGTCCATGTACACAAATTGATTAATTCTGTCTGTATTAATGGAGCAGCATCAAGTACCTTAATAATTAATAGATCCACAAATACCAATCGAACCTACACCATTTAGTAACTTTGGTAAACAAAACTTAGGGTGAAACTTTTCGTTTGCAAAACGTTTTACAAACACTCTATATTTTCTGTTAAATACTTCGAAATTAGACTCGTCACTAAATACAACTTTTGACCAGTCATTAACAGTCCATCTTTGTAGTTCTTTGCACTATTTGAGCCTTTTCGATCGATCCAATAAAGTCAAAAGAGGTTTTTTTATTGCAGCATACGACTGTATTTTTTTGTTTAATAGAACTTTTCTTACAGTGTCTTTAATAACAGTAACATTTGGAAATTTAGAACTAAAATCAGAAGCTAGCTGTCTATAGCTTGTTGTAGAGTAGATTCTGACCTTTCTAAAAATGTACGACTCATCTCGACTGGTAAGCTTTCGGGGTCTACCAGACCTTGGTAATTCTTTGACCACGGATGTCTTCTCATAATTGCGCTTTGTTGTAATCAAACATTTTCTCGAAAGTATTACAAGATCAGCTTTTTATTGTTAATATTTGGTCTTATCCGTCAATAGACCAATTATTTGCCACCTTTGAGCCTCAGATACTTTTTTTTTGTCCATTTTTATGGAAAAAACGCCAAAATGGTACAACTCAACAAAATGACCGTTTTAAAATTCAAAAATAATAAATAAAACTAAAAAGTGCAAGCAAACAGTATGAAAAGACATTCCAATCATTGTGTGAAAAAAAAATGGCCAGGGATTGTCATGGTGTGGTAAATTTTAGGATAAAATAATTGTTCTAAACTTTGTAGACAATTTTTTTTTGTTAAATTTTTCTGTTTTTTTTTAAATGGGTTCTGGAGTGTTCAGAATATTTTTCTTGAGCAATCTATATATCAAAAGAAAGCTAATAAAATTATCTTTTAGATGGTATAGTTAACATTATATGTAAATATTTTATAATTTTAGATTCTTACTCATTAAATTTTTTTTATAAATTTCTTAGTAATTTGCTAAACTTTCTAGACATACTGATTTCATCAACCAGCTTGATAGCTAATGGAACAGAATGACACAGTCCACCCGCTACACATCTTTCGCTCAATTCAAAATGTCGATTCGAGACAGTTAGTAATTTAAGTTTATTAGAGGCCTCATGACGCAAAATATTGGAAGGAGTATTATATTTTATTTTAAGTATAAAACGTACTGCTGAGTTTTGTAAGACTTGAATTTTTTTAATGTTTGTCTCCGAAAACGAATTCAGACACGGAAAAGAGTAATCAATTATAGATCCGATTAAAGATTTATATAGGTTTCCTAGTGTGCAATACTTAAGACCCCATTTTTTGTTAGACAATATTTTAATTAAGTTCAACCGTGAACTACAACACTGTTTTATTTCATCAAAAATTGGGGTAAAGTTTAATTTTGAATCAAAATTTTTACCTAAGATTCAATCTAAAATTCAATGCACCTACAAGAAATGATGAAAGAAAGGCTTTGATTGCTGGGTACACATGGATGACATTATGGTTACGTCTGATCAATCAGGTAAATTAAGAAGATTTGGAAGGAAACTAAGAGGCACTTTAAACTCAACAGGCTGGTACGTTAACGACGAAAAATCAGTACTCAATCCAAAAAAGGAAATCCAATTTTTAGGCGCAAGATGGTCCATGAATAAACTCCTCAGAGCTCAAATGGCCTCTCAAAAACTCAATAACGTCTCTTCTTTTGTCAAAAGACCACACAAACTCAATCTGAAAAATAGACAAGAATTAGTAGGTTATTTTAATTACTTTGCCACCTTTGCAGGGAAGATATCAACATTCTCCAGGATTTTATTAAATAATCCACTTGATATATCCAGAAGTAACTTAATGTATGGATTATACAGGAATGTTATCATCAAAAACAAGACTTATCCAACCCAGGATGATCCAATACAATACCATCGATTGTGAACTTAATCTTCTTTTGACTCTCAATTTTATTTTCATATATTTTTAATTTTATGTCAATATTTTCCTTATTATATTTAGTGAAGACAATGAAGCAAGGCTTTTCAACAGATATTTTCATTTTCCACTTATTGAGCCATTTTTCCAATTCGTCTAAGTATTTGTTTATCTTATTTTCTAGATTTCCTTTTTTCTTAAAAATCTAGAAAGTGACTAAATCATCAGCAAAAAGAAGAGAGTTTTCAATATTTGTTTTATTTCTTTTAGATATATCATTGATAAAAATATTAAAAAGTAATCGACCAATTACTGAGCCTTGAGGAACTTCTGCAGTAACGTGGTATTCATCAATAATATGACCATTTATATTTACATTAAATGATCTTGAGTCTAAGAATGAAGGTAAAAGGGAAGGTTTACATTTATTAGTTTATAAATAAGACCATCATGCCAAATATTAAAAAAGAGATATCAAAAAATAGGGAAAAAACTTTTTTCTTTCTACTAAATGATTATACAATTTTTTGAATAAGGAAGAACAGATTATCAGCTGTTCGTCGATTTTTTCTAAAACCTGATTTTCCTGAATTAGGAATGAGTTTTGTTCTAAATAACTATATAATCTTGAGTAGACGATACGTTCTAAAAGTTTTCCTAGACAGCTTGTCATACTGATTGGTCGGTAGCTAGCTGGGTCTTTTATTGAAATTGACTTTTTAGGTATCATAGTAATGTTAGCAGATTTACATGCATTAAATGAATGAATTTTAGTATTTAGTATTTATTTGTTTATCTGTATCGAGCAAGTGCTCCTTCAGAATAAAAATATATAAAAAAAAATCTAAGTTTTACGAGTAAAAAACGTTATGTTGAAATATAGAGACAAAAAAAATACTATGAAAAAATAAAAAACAAAAGTCTAATTAAAAATGCTTAATTTTTTAATTTCAATAATAATCACTCATTTTTTCTCATTATGTGAGCTTTTTTTCTCCTTTTTTCTACTGATTGTTTATTGAGTAGTTTTTATTCAAAAATAATCAAGAGTTTTTTTTTAAAAGAAATTAGTTGTCAATTATCTCTTTTTGATTAATACGATAGAAATTCGATTATATGTAATTCGGTAATATGTAAATTCGATTATATATAATTTCAAAAATCGCCACTGACACTCTTTATGTCTTATGTTTCTAGAAATTTTTAAATTTGTCCCGTTCACGATCTAATTCTTGGAAAGTGCTAATTTTCCTTAATTGATAGATAAAACCACTCTTTATACTAATTCCGCTACTATACAATGATAATGATTATACATTCTTATTTTTTGACACCTGGTTTTTCTTGTTTTTCTTGTTTTTCTTATTTCCTGGAACAAAGAACGTCTTTGTATCTTCTGGTATAAATAAAATGAAAAACTTAAATATATATCCTAAGTCACCCGCTAAGACTTCTGGTCCTCAAACAAGCAACCCTCAAAATATCTCTTCAATTTCCATTGTAAAACGTAGCCTAAATTTTTAGAAATTTTTACTTTTATACTTTTTTATTCTATTTCAAACTTTTTTTTTAAATAAAATCTTATGTAAAAACCCTCTTTTTTAATTGTCCAAAACTTTTTCATCAGACAAAATTTGTGTCTACAGGTCTATTCGATTATATATAAAATTCGATTATATATAATACCAAAAAGTTTTTATGTAAAAAAAATTACATATAATCGAATTTCTACTGTATATGTAAAATTCGATTATATATAAGACCAAAAAGTTTTTATGTAAAAAAAATTACATATAATCGAATTTCTACTGTATAATTTAATTTCGCATGTAGTACGCATGTAAACAATAAAGTAATATTTAACATGAAGTTCTAGCACCCCTAATGTTTCCAAATGACATTACGAACAATTAGAAATTGATTTTTTAAAATTCGACAAAAGTAAACTTCAGACGTTTAACGAAATGGAAATTTATTTTTGGTAAATGTTAAGTTTTGAAAACTCCTTAAAAAAAATCATATAGTCAAAGTCAAATCACTAGAATTGACTTGAAATTTTTTCTTTAAAAAAAGTCTTTTGACTTGACTTGACCGAAAGATGAAGAATCGCCTTTCTGTTCAATTGCGCTTGACGCATTACGCTTTCTAGCTAATAATAAGACAGTTTTTTTTTCTTTGTATCAGAAAGAATACGTCAATTCATTTAAAAATTTAAAACAAAAAAAATTCAAAAAATTTGAATTGAACCTCAAACTGATTCTAATTATTATACTATTTGATATGGCAGAAACTCATGAGCAAGCAGTTGGATTAGCAGCCGGAAAAAAGATCTGGTCACCAAATTCGAAATTTCAAAATATGGCCGTTGGAAATTGGTATAGAGCAACCGATTTACGCAACGCAATCATACAAATCAAAAATTTACCTCTTCACACCGACCGAGGCAGAGAAAATGCTTTAGAACTTATAAATGGAGCAGCAACTACACTGGAAAAATTAGGCATCTACGGTAGATTTGAAAAATTTGTGTACGAAGATTGTAGTAGATGGAAAACATCCTTCTCATCACTAAGACACTTCATGCGACCTAACATCAGTGTCGAAGAATTTCCTGCGCAACCAGGAGCATCTTCAAACGGGCATTCCAGAAGACCACAAGACGCTTCAAATGACACTCTAAAATTACTTGATGAAATGACATGTAATTTGAAATCAAATGCAAATTTAATAGAATTTCAAGATATTTTATTATTTTAAATATATTTTCTCAGAATGGATTAGAATCGAATTCGAGAAAATATTTAATTTATATTGGCATTAAACATTTATTTATATAACAATTAATAATTTAAAATAATAAATAATACTAATATAGCAAACAAAGCTCATAGCATTTAAATGATACTGCTTTATCATATCTTAATAGTCAAAGTTAATTTTTTTTTGTCAATAAAATTTTAAAAAGACAAATTATTTGATTCCTAAATTAAGTGATTAACTTCTTTATTTATTAATTGTTTACAGTGTAACCACAAAAATACATTGCCTTTATTAAAGATGAATAATGGGCTAAATTACAAATTTTAAGTAAATTTACATTATTTTTGTAAGCTTACGTAATCCTACGTGAATATTAATCGGTAAGGATATGAAATTTTACGGAAAATTACGTAAGCTTACAAAAAAATACGTAACTTTAGTAAAGTCGTTCTAGAATGCTTACGGCCAAAAAAAGGTTCATATTTATTCGGGCTCATCCAGTTACTGAAATGGGCTCATTACTAATTAACAATAAAATGAATCATTTTTTTATTTTTTCGATAAAAATGATTACTAAACATGTCCTCAACTCATTCTCTGTCTCAATTATTACTTTAATTAACTTATTAATTATTGATATGATATACATAAATTAATTAAAAATAATCAGATATAAATAAAAAAATTTATATTTTCCAAATCTCTATTTACTGGAGTGAAGTTATCACGTGAATTAAAAAAAAATTGAATTAGTTAAAAAAGATATTTAATGAAAAATTTTTTTTATTCAATTTTTTTTTGTATTGAAAATATTGAACAAAAAAATGAATACGAAAATAAAAAAATTGAATACAATCAAATTCTTTATTTTTCGCTTTTCTGATTTTACCTTGATAAACCTTAATTCTGTTGAAAGTGTAAACAAAAGAAATTTTTGTTTATTTAATTCAAATTAACCTCCATTAGGAGAAGTAAAATAAAAATTAAAATTAAAGTTTTGCATAAAAATAAAAAGAAAGTAAATTTAAATACAGATAAAAAGTAGAAAAAGAAAAAGATACAGTTATTATTATTGTTAAATTAACCTCCATTGATGGAGAAAGAGTATAAAAAAAAAGTTAAATATATAAAAAGGTAAAAAAAACTAATCACCAATATTTGTTCCGCTGGAATTACCAAATGACTTAGTTAAATTAATAAGTAGCGTAAAGTACTTGTTGTCGTTAATATTTTTAAGGCAAAGTTTAACGGAGTCAGTTAGTCCATTCTCTTGCTTAAACTGTAATTTTAGATCCTTCTTGAGAGCTTCAACATTAGAATTTATAAAACTTATTTCTGAGGTAAAATGAGATTCCAAAAGAACAATGTCCTGATTGAATGACTTTAATTTATTCTCCATAGTTGGTTTGTTTAGACACAAATCTTGATAGATAACAGAAGCCATTCTGTTAAATTTGATTGTGCTTATAAACGAAAGTTTGGAAAAAACGTACAGCTGATCAAAGTTGAACAACTGAAGTGCATTTAAAACGCTGGTCATGTGACACCTTGGTTTAAGACCTAATATTTGCCTAATTAGATTGTTTTGAGATATGTTTAGGTAATTTCTTGTCGATTTATTAAGTGTAAGCGTCTCAAGCCCATAAGTGAATTGTGATAAACAGTATGTTTTGTATATGAATGTTTGTAAAAATGGAGAAATTTCCCCTTTTTTTAACCCCAAATATGAGAGAGAAAACAAGGCGTGAAAAAGGAAAAAGAATGATCGAGAATGTTGATGAAATATTGGAAGTAGAAGATGAAAAAAAGACAAACAAGAAGCAAAGCAAACAGCTTGATTAAATCAACTACACAGTCTGCAAGTCATTCAGCTACATAAGAAGTTAAAAGAAAAAGAGGAAGACCTAAGAAAACTGCTGTATAGTTATTTCATTTTGTCTTCTTAATTTTACTCAAAAATTTCTTTTTACTTTATTTATAAATTTCTTTATTATTTTTCTGAAAATAAAATTTTTTTATTTCATTTAAAAAATAAATAAATATTAAAATAAAAATTGATACCGTTTAAGTCATTTCGTAGCTCATATTTAGTAATTTTAGAGGCCAAAAATCATTAATAGATGAGTCCAAAATAGTAATTATATATCCGATAATTAATTAATTATTGAGTCCAAAATAATTATGAGCCCGTTTCAGTAAAAGAATGAGCCCATTTAAATTATTCGCCCAAAAAAATGAGGATTTTTGGTAAGACAAAAAATAAACTTCTTTTCCAAAATATTTAATTAATTTTGGCAATAGTATGAAATAAAATGAAAAACTTAAATATATATCCTAAGTCACCCGCTAAGACTTCTGGTCCACAAACAAGCAACCCTCAAAATATTTCTTCAATTTCCATTGTAAAACGTAGCCTAAATTTTTAGAAATTTTTACTTTTATACTTTTTTATTCTATTTCAAACTTTTTTTTTAAATAAAATCTTATGTAAAAACCCTCTTTTTTAATTGTCCAAAACTTTTTCATCAGACAAAATTTGTGTCTACAGGTCTATTCGATTATATATAAGACCAAAAAGTTTTTATGTAAAAAAAATTACATATAATCGAATTTCTACTGTATATGTAAAATTCGATTATATATAAGACCAAAAAGTTTTTATGTAAAAAAAATTACATATAATCGAATTTCTACTGAAAAATTTATTTCGCATGTAGTACGCATGTAAACAATAAACTAATATTTAACATGAATTTCTAGCATCCCTAATGTTTCCAAATGAGTTTCCATTTTTATCTTTATGACACCGACTCTTATGTATTTTTAGACCCCAATCATTTTCAACAAACTTCATCTTCCCAACAGCTTTGCACAAATCACATTGAGTTTTATCTTGACCTTTCGGCTTTTCCAAAACATTAGATACGGCAGTTGATGCTATTCTTGACGGTTTTGGATTTTCGTACGAAGCCTTTTCTATCTCTAAAGCCTTCCGTTTTACACTGCTTATCCAACAAGTTTCAATTTTGTACAACAAAAATAACAATTTTGATCTTTAGTTAAAATACCATTTGTTTGAAATCGTTCGATATAATTTAATTCTAGTTTATCAATTTCATGTCTCATTTTTAGAAAAAAATAATAATGTATAATTTTTGCGATCACATTTTTTTTTTGTTAAGAAATTATGTGATCGCCATATTAGCATAATTTATTATGCGATCACAAATTTTTTTTTTTGTAAATTATGTGATCGAGCGATCACATATTCGACTATTGCCTTAATTTTATTATTAAAATATAAAAAAATTTCAACATTCCTTACCGTTTCTTGCTTAATCTTACGTAAAATTTGGTAAAATTCTGTAATGAAAATGTAAATTTTAACAGTATCAAAAAGACTTAAAATAAGAAAAAAAAAAAATCTTAATTACTGAATTTTTATAAATAAAAAATATATTTAAAAATTGTATGACTTTTAATATACCGATCGTTCTGTGAATAAGAAAAGATCTGTTTTAAATTATTTTACCAAGCACCACCGTTTTTTAATATAATATCCATTACCTTAATAAATAAAATTTGAATGAATATCATCAAATTAGTATAAATAAAAATGGGTTTTCTTAAAATAGATTCTAATTTAATTATTTTAAAAATAATTTTATAAACACTATTTGAATAAATTATATAACCAGAAAACCACCACAAAAATGTGTGTTAACCAGTTATTTGGTTAAATATGTAAAAATTATTTTTTTTGAATTCATTACAAAAAAAATTGTGTTTTGTAGTGATTTGTGAAAAAAAGTTTTTGGTTTTTGGGGAACAGTTTTTTAATTGTGGGGACCATTTAGCCCATTATCTTATCATAAAATAATGGGCTAAATGGTCTTCTTGTAAATCTTTAATTTAAAGTAAAGTTTACTTTAAATTAAAGATTATGGATACTGTAGTAAAAAACAGTGGTGGTTGGTCAAATAATTTAAAACTTCGCCTAAAAAACTTACGGCCAAAAAAAACTGAATTCTAGAGGAATAAGTAAAAAATTAATAAAAAATTTGAATACAATTAAACAATTTTTGGAAAAATAAAATAACACTATTTTTTACATCATTTTACGTAAAATTACACAATTTAATGTAATAATATGTAATTTTCTGACATGTTTTTTAAATTAATGTAAATATTAGTAAAGTAAGAAAATAAAATTGTATTTAATTTTTTTTTTATTAAAACAAAAGATTTATTGTTTCACTTTTCGAATAATTTTTAATTGCATAAAAAGTTTTGTTATTTTTAAAATAATAATATAGAAAAAAAATATAGAAACTTAACTAATATTTACATTAATTTAAAAAACATGACATGAAATTACATATTACATTAAATTTTGTAATTTTACGTAAAATGATGTAAAAAATAGTTATAAAGCGAGATGATTTTCTTTCAAAAATTGTTTTTTAGTATTCAAATTTTTTATTTATTTTCCACTTATTCCTCTAAAATTTTTGGCCATAAGTGTTTTCGGCCAAACTCACTTAAACTAGTGTAATATTACGTAAGATTATGTTATCTTACATTTTTTTACATACAAGAAATGATGAAATATTATGTAAGCTTACATTTTCTGACGTAAAATTAAGTAAAATAATGTAATCCTACCCATTATACAGTTTAACTTTAACCACTGTTTTAATTATTCGATGATTATTATATTCATTGCAAAATTTTATCAAATTTTATCAAAAAGTGTGTAATTTTACGTAAAATTAAGTGAGAAACGTTTATTTAAGAATTAGTATATCTCATTTGGGGTCAGTGGGTCCCCTGGGACTAGATACAAAAAACACAAAAAAATGGGTCCAATTTCGGCATTTTTTGAAAAAATCTCTAGTCTAGAATTTTTTGCTCTACAAGGTGGCATGTGATTTATATACTTTTTGTATATGTTTGCAAAAGATATTTTCATCGGACCGAAGCATTATTTTGACAATTAAAAAACTCTTTGAGCCCCTGTAGCGGTAAAAATTTTTTTTAGAGTAACTTGACTTCTAAAAAATTTCTGAAGTTAAGTCGTTTGACTTTACTGAAATTAAAATGATTTAAAAAAAAAGAGACAAAAATAATCATAATTTTTCATTCGAATTCGCCCAAATTTAAATTGATGCTTTAATATAACAAAAATTCTCTAATTATGTCCACTTTCGGTCCTTTTTATTCGTATTAAATGTATATTTTTTATATGAAAAATCTTGTTCAAGTACTAGTAAAATGATTGATAATTAAAAATATATAGTATTAAATAAATATTAATGTTGTACAGCCAAAATAAAATTAAAAAATAAATTATTTTATTGAGTTCAAACAAAAAAATTTATCCAATCTTGAAATTCTTTATTTTGCATTCAATAATCAATTTTTCTCATTATAAAATTAAGGAAGTCTTATTAAAAAGGTGTATTAAATAAATAGTGACTCGATTTTATTCATTAATGGATTTGAAAAAAACCTCATTTGATGTTCAAAAGAATTGAAAATAAAAAAAAAGACAGAGAAAAAAATTCTTAACTCGGATTGAACTTGAAAGTGTTTGGTCTATTTTTAAGTAACAGAAAAATAACCCTTAACCCATTAAAGAAGATTTTGGAGAATTGTATTAGTAATATTTAAAATAAAAACTTTACTATTTACTTTACTTTAAAAATACTAGCTTTATCTAAAAAATAATAACTTTATTGTAAAAAATAATTACTTAATTGTAAAAAAAAATCGATAAAAAATTATAAAATTTATTAATTTTAAATATTTACATTAACAATTTTTATTGCCTTACTAATGCTTTAGCAGCATTGGCTTTTCGATCACGTTTAGCCTTCGGTTCGATTGAACATTTTTTGTATTTATTTGGAATTTCAACTTACTTTTCCACTACGGCTACTACTATTAAATGATAACAAAAATAGTTTCTTAGATAATAGCTGCATGTACAACTTGAACATACCCAGGAGTCTTTATTAAATTTTATAATCCTAATATTTTTAAATAAAGCAACCAGCTGGTCAAAATCGTTATTAAGCTTACTATATAAGCCTTTTGCATAATCCATATTTAGCTCATCTTTAAATTCTTTTTTTGTTAAAAGAAAGGTTGTAGAATTTGATACTTTTTTAATTACTCTATCATTAACTGTTAAGAAACTATACGCTAATGACCAGCCTTCACCACTAATATCGTACTCATCGCAAAATATTTTTTCTTTTACTGTGTCCATTGACCAGTTACTGACAGTAGAATAAGCATTGGTTAAAAATACACTAAAAGCCATTTTTTTTCTAAACGTATTCAGTTTTAGTTTGCCATTAATACTTTCCAGAGCATTATTAGTCAAATTCTTTAAGTTTCTGAGTTTCTTCAGAGGGTGTTTCATCTTCTACACCAACATTAA
Source organism: Brachionus asplanchnoidis (assembly GCA_025491095.1). Taxonomy (NCBI): domain Eukaryota; kingdom Metazoa; phylum Rotifera; class Eurotatoria; order Ploima; family Brachionidae; genus Brachionus; species Brachionus asplanchnoidis. Next base: position 210,521 of record JAILYF010000050.1, on the reverse strand, counting down.
CATCATCTTGGACTTTAAAATGATCATTTAATCTTTTAATGAGCTCAACTTTGCGTCCACTGTATGGTAATTTAAACTTTCTGCACTCAGCAATCAAGTTGAGTGACTTCCAAGATTTATGATATTTTTTAGACATAATGATCAAGATTTCTTTTTTTTTACAATAAAGTTAGTATTTTATACATGCAACTAATTATTTTTTTCAATAAACTTAGTATTTTTGCATATGTTATTTTTTTAGCAAGAAATTAATTATTCTAAAAATACACAATTTGTTCTTAATTAATGCAATTTATTTTTTTACAATAAAGTTAGTATTTTATACATGCAACTAATTATTTTGTAGAGTGTACTAATTATCGTCCTGATCGAATTGAAAATAAAAAAAAAGACAGAGAAAAAAATTCTTAACTCGGATTGAACTTGAAAGTGTTTGGTCTATTTTTAAGTAACAGAAAAATAACCCTTAACCCATTAAAGAAGATTTTGGAGAATTGTATTAGTAATATTTAAAATAAAAACTTTTAAATAATTAAAACAAATTTTAAAATTTGCAAATGAGAAATTTTTTTAAATTATTTTTTATTTTTTTTAGTTAAGCAAACAATATAAAAGCAAATGTGACATTCTATTTTAAGCATTTTCAGAGACTTATCAAATGATGATAAAAATTCAAGTAAAATAATCAAAATTTTTGCATTTTTGCTTTAAATTACTAAAAAAACATTCATGCACAATCAGACATTTTCACTCATATTAGGCTCATTTTGAGTGTGAGTTTGAGTGATAAGCACTCAACTCTCACTCACACTTGGTCACGCATAATTTTTGCGTGATACACTCAACTCACACTCAAACACGCATTTTTTTGCGTGACAAAATTTTAAAAAATCTTTAAATTTTTCTTTTTTTTAATGTCAAAATAAATAAAATTGAATTATAAACAGTTTTAAATATTTTTTAAGTTCGAATTTTTATTTAAATTGGCAAAAGCTAGCAAAAACAGTTGGTTGAGAACTTGATTTAGTTTTAAACTTTTTAAAAAAATTTAATTTTGTTTTAAAATTTTTCTCATTTATCAATATCTTATACAGAATAATTTCATGATGTCTCAGTAGATTTAATAATTAAAAACTTGATAAAAATATTATAAATTTTTTTTAATTTTTTAATTATTTATTTAAAAAAAATCAAAATAAATTGATTTTCATTTTATACTAAAAGGAACAATTAGACCTCTTGAATAATCTAAATGACGTGTAAAAATTCTTCTGATTCTGATAAATAAAAAAACAGGGATTTTCACGAATATGTGTAAAGGGTGATTAGAGTCTGGTATAAAATAATAACGTGAGTTTTGTTTGTGGGTTTAATATTAAGATTCCGCTTGGAAGTATCCGAAGTAAATTAAGTATCAAATCACCGTTAAAGTATCTTCGCCGCTTCGATCGTTTGCTTTAGATTTTTTTTTATAATCTATCTTTAAAAATGAGTCTCCTAGGCTATGTAATCAGAAAATAAATTTGGTGATTTCATTAGCTTAGTAAAGTGATCAATATTGATCACAAATTAGGTGATCACATTGTTGTAGGCTTACTTGCCTATCAGAATTTATTGAAAATAGTGAAATTAAAGGTTTGTGTTTAAAGCTATTTATTATAACTCCAAAGCTCCACATAACTATACCAAAAAAATCTTCTTTTATATACAAACTTAATTATTAATAAAATATAAGTAATAACTAGGAAATCATAACTAAGCAGTGTAAAGTTAGCTTCGAACTAACCAGTTCATTTAGCCTCTAACAGCATAACCTAGGGGACCCTTAAAAATTTTGAATAAAAATTTCTTATTTGTTCTATCAAAATGTTTTAAATAAATTAACAAATTAATAAAAACTTGGGTTGGTGCGATAGGGTGCAGTAAATATTACGAAAAATCTCTGCAAAATACGGTTGGGTTGAATATATTGAAATTAAATTTCTGCTTTATTCGCATAGTTTATTGCTAATAATGATTCAGTTATGCATGTCGCATAATATGAAGCTGGAGCGAACTAATTGAGATTACAACTTAAGATTAAGAAGACAACTTAAGTCCGCCTAATTTTTTAAAACTTAAAAAACTCAAAAAATAATATTTATTAATTTTAATTTCAAGATTAAAAAAGATATTGGGGTCTAGTCGACAGTTCACCTATTATGAGAACAAATCTTGTTCTCGGGTCTAGTGAACAATTAGTTCAAATCTAATAAATGTTCGCCAAATCTAAAAATAGTTCACCTAATCTAAAATTTGCTCACCCAATCCTATCTTAGTTCACCTTTTGGTGAACAAAAAGGAAATCTTATTCACTAAACCCGAGAATAAGATTTGTTCTCATAATAAGTGAACCACAGGTTTCTTAACCAACTAGACCCAGACATTGTTGTAACACCAAAATTAAAAATACAAAATTTTTTAAAAAAGTTTTAAACTAAAACTAAATCACGTTCTCAACCAACTGTTTTTGCTAGCTTTTGCCAATTTAAATAAAAATTCGAACTTAAAAAATATTTAAAACTGTTTATAATTCAATTTTATTTATTTTGACATTAAAAAAAAGAAAAATTTAAAGATTTTTTAAAATTTTGTCACGCAAAAAAATGCGTGTTTGAGTGTGAGTTGAGTGTATCACGCAAAAATTATGCGTGACCAAGTGTGAGTGAGAGTTGAGTGCTTATCACTCAAACTCACACTCATACTCAAAAAAAAATGCGTGAAATTGTCTGTGCACAATAATCTTTTTTATAAAATTTAAATTTTATTTATTTATTTATTTATTTGTTTTCTGTACCGAGCTAGAGCTCCTTCAGAATAAATTTAAAAAAAAAAAAATAAAAATAAAATTAAAGTTAATAAAATGAGATAAAAATTAAAAAAAAAGTAAAATAAGCTAAATAAATGAAATTTCAGAAGACATGATTTGGAATAGATTGTTACATGTGTTACAGCTTTTATTTATTTTTTTTTTTGATATGTAGTGAGTTAGGTAAAAATCTTTTTTTTTTTTTTTTTTTTTTTTTTTTTTAATATATTATAAGTCAGGAAAAAAAGAAGAAATTACTAGGTAGCAATTACACAATGGAGTTGGATATTCGATATATCTTGATCCGAAACCTTCTCTGTATTCTTCCACTAGTCTGACAACCAGTGGAACAGAATGACTCAATCCTGCCCTGACATATCTCTCACTCAACTCAAAAAGTCTATTTGAAATTGTTTCGAGATTAAGTTTATTGAAGGCCTCTTGGTGTATAATATTGGAGGGGGTATCATATTTTAGCTTCAAAATAGATCGAACTGCTGAATTTTGAATAACTTGTATTTTTTTGATGTTAGTTTCTGAGAATGAATTTAAACAAGGAAAAGAATAATCCAAAATTGATCCTATTAAGGATTTGTAAAGATTACCTAATGTTTTGGGTTTTAGACCCCATTTTTTATTTGAAAGATATTTTATTAAGTTAAGCCTTGAATTACAACGCTCTTTTAATTCATCCACCATTGGACTAAAAGTAAGTTTTGAATCTAATGTTATTCCTAAGAATTTAACTTTTTCCTCTTTATTTAAATTACTATTATTAATTTTAAGTCAAGATTAAATTTAACTTTAGTTTTTTTCTCAAAGATCATATAACATGATTTCTCAATAGAAATTTTCATTTTCCATTTGAAAAGCCATATTTCAACTTCTTTTAGATACTTATTAATCACTTTTTCAAGATTTCCTATCTTTTTAAAAGTAAAAAAGGTAGCCAAATCATCTGCAAAAAGAAGAGAGTATTGGCAGTTTGTTTTGTTTCTTTTTGGTATATCATTTATAAAAATGCTAAAAAGAAGCGGACTAATTACTGACCCTTGTGGAACTCCTGCTTTAATAGGGTATTGATCACTTAGATGACCATTTATATTTACTTTAAAGATCTTAAGTGCAGAAATGATCTTATCCAGTAGATAAGATAAGGTGGTAGATTTATTTTTATTAGCTTGTAAATTAGTCCATCATGCCAAACTCTATCGAAAGCTTTAGAAATGTCAAAATATAGACAACATACCCTCTTCTTTCTATTAAAGGACTCTGAAACTTTTTGAATAAGAAAGTAAAGATTATCTGCAGTGCGTCTATGTTTTCTAAATCCTGATTGTTCTTGAATAAGTAGACTATTGTTCTCTAGAAAATTATATATTCTTGTGAAGATGATGCGTTCAAGTAACTTTCCAAGGCAATTTGTCATACTAATTGGACGATAGTTATTAGGATCTTGGGTGGGAGATGTTTTCTTGGGGATCATGGTTATACTTGCTATTTTCCAAGCTTTTGGCACATGACCTAGTTCCAAACTCCTGTTAAAAAGAATACTTAGTTCAATTAAAGTTTCTTTAGGTAAATTTTTTAACATTAGGTTGTGGATTTGATCTAATCCAGAGCCTGCTTCTTCTTTTAATTTTTTTAAAGCATTTCTTATTTCCAAAAGAGTAATAGGCTCGTCCAAGTTATTTAGTACCTTATTTTTTAAGAAATCTGTAATGGTTTGTGATATTTCAGAACTATCCTCTGATTCAACAAGATCTAGATGAGGACTAAAAGTTGAGGCCAAGATATTTCCAAAGATTTTTCCTTTATCTATATCTGTCTTAAACTCAACACCATCTTTGAGTAATGATGGTATCTGTTTTGAACATTTCTTAGATCTGAACTTATTTATTTTTTTCCAGAAAGGCCTGCTTGATAAAGTATTCTTTCCCATTTTATTTATAAAATCTTGCCAGTTTTGGTTCCAAAATTCTTTAAGAGCTAGACGTAACTCAGATGTAAGCTTATTAAAAATTATCTTTGAAGAAGGACACCTGGTTTTTTGGAAAAATCTTCTAATTTTTCTTCGTTCTTTTATTAATAAGACAATGTTTTTTGGTAAGCTTGATTTAAAAGACTTTTGAGTGTAAGCTGGAATACTTTTTTGGGCAGCATTAACGATCTTTTCTGAAATGTGTTTATTTATGTCATCAATGTTTGTAAAAGAACTTATATGTTGATTTGTTGACTTCAGTAAATTTCGGTAAAGTCCCCAATTTGCTTTTTTAAAATTAAGACTAGTTTTCAAGGGTTCAACTGTAATTAAATATTCAGCTGATATACATGTTTGAATTGGAAAGTGATCACTTAACATATCATGGTCTATAAGAACTTTGAAGTCAAGGACCTTATCCGATAGTGATGACGGTATTAGGAATAGATCAAGGACTTCAAAGTGATCAGTTTTAAATCTATTATATGTTGGTGTTATGTCATTGATTGCAGAAAGATTGAGCTTGCTAAAAATTTCCTCCAAGATTAAACCATTTTCATTTTCTCCCAAACAACCTAAACTTTTAGATTTCGCATTGAAATCACCCCCTATTATAAATTTTCCACATCTACTTGAGATTTCTAAGAAAAGTTTAAAAGGAAGTACAGTATTTGGTGGATTATAAAGGCTAAAAATAAAAAATTGAGTATTTTTTAGATACACTTTAATACAAAGAAGCTCTGCACTAAACTCATCAAATGAGTAATCTTGTTTAAATTCAATACCGTCTCTTACCAACATAGCTATTCCTCCACCATATCTATTTCGGGCCTTAACTAATGAAGTGTAATCTTTAAAATTAAAGTAAAAGTTCGAATCATTCGTGTTTATTTTTATTTCATTTAGGAGAAGTATGTCAGGACATTTTTGAGTTAAAAATTCTTCTAAAAGTTGAATCCTACTTGGTAAATGGAAACAATTCCAGTGTGTAATTACTAACCTTGTTTTATTAAGTGGTTTTGTTCTTGAAATAGATTTATTTGTCTTCTTGTTCATTCCTTCCAACACGTTTCTCCTGCTCCATTATTTGAACTCTTCTCACTGTTATTGCTTGGTTTTGCTACCAGATCTGCTGTTTGTTTTTGTTGGTCAAACGAGCTTGAATTTTAATTTTAGGGTCTTGTTGCTTATATGGCCAATTGGCCAGGCCAATTAACTTTTTGTCAATTAGTGACCAAAAAAAATTTATTGAAAAAATTAACAAAAAATTCCTGTCTAATTAGCAAAATTTATGTCCAATCAATAAAAATTATGGCCAATTACAAATAAAATCATATGATTTTTTCTTTTCCTCAAGTTATACTCTTTATGATTAATGCAATTGTTCTCATTATCTTGTCTTGTATCATTTTCAAAATTTTGTTCAATTTTTTCTTAATTATCAAAACTACTTAACACGGGGCTGAAAGTGAGGTTAATTACCATTCCAAAATTCCCGGGGTCCTCCCCTAACTAGTAAAAAAAAAAAATATCTTGATCGGTTTTTGTGTCTTCTTTTCTTGGTATTCCTCTCCTTTTTTGTCCTCCACTCTTGTTTGACTCAACAACTTCTGAAACGACTTGATGCTCTTTGATGGGAATTAAGCTTACTCATTTTTGAAAAGCTTGGTTAGAACATTTAATACAATTTTAAATTTAAGTTACAATTTTTTATTTTAAACGTTGTCATTTTTTGTGGCCAGGTAAAAAAAAGATTGATAGGAAAAAATTCCACTTAGAAAAAATTCCGGTGAAAAAAATCCAGTGGAAAAAATTCCACTACGAAAAAATTCTAGTGGAAAAAATTCCACTAAGAAAAAATTCCAGTGGAAAAAAATCCAGTGGAAAATTATCCACTCTAAAAATTATAATTACTGATTATTTATTATAAATTATTTCAAAATCAATTAAGAAATTAGATCAACTTTTTTTTAATAAGAATATGCTAAATCATTTGCTTCTTAAATATCTTATATTTGAGTCTTTAAATTTAACAATCTTGCTATAAATGAATTGAAATTAATCACCTTGTACCTTTTGAGCCTATAAATAATTGTAAAATACAAATGGAAAATTATCAAAAATTGAAACAAAATTACTTTAAAAAACTTTAATTACTTTAAAAAGCTTTAATTACTTTAAAAAAAATGGAAAATACCGAGGAAGCCTTCGAATTTTTAGACAATGACAGAACTTCTGTTCATTTTAATTTTGTTAAATTTACACGAAATGAAGATAACCAGGATGGATCAATCCGCTTTAGATGCTGCAAATGCAGTTTAACACTAACAGTGTTAAACGGTCAACTAACGCGAAAACCAGATGGCGAACATAAATCTTTAAAGTGCGAGATGCGAGATGATGAGTATTTTTGCATATGTTATTTTTTTAGCAAGAAATTAATTATTCTAAAAATACACAATTTGTTCTTAATTAATGCAATTTATTTTTTTACAATAAAGTTAGTATTTTATACATGCAACTAATTATTTTGTAGAGTGTACTAATTATCGTCCTGATCGAATTGAAAATAAAAAAAAAGACAGAGAAAAAAATTCTTAACTCGGATTGAACTTGAAAGTGTTTGGTCTATTTTTAAGTAACAGAAAAATAACCCTTAACCCATTAAAATAGATTTTGGAGAATTGTATTAGTAATATTTAAAATAAAAACTTTTAAATAATTAAAACAAATTTTAAAATTTGCAAATGAGAAATTTTTTTAAATTATTTTTTATTTTTTTTAGTTAAGCAAACAATATAAAAGCAAATGTGACATTCTATTTTAAGCATTTTCAGAGACTTATCAAATGATGATAAAAATTCAAGTAAAATAATCAAAATTTTTGCATTTTTGCTTTAAATTACTAAAAAAACATTCATGCACAATCAGACATTTTCACTCATATTAGGCTCATTTTGAGTGTGAGTTTGAGTGATAAGCACTCAACTCTCACTCACACTTGGTCACGCATAATTTTTGCGTGATACACTCAACTCACACTCAAACACGCATTTTTTTGCGTGACAAAATTTTAAAAAATCTTTAAATTTTTCTTTTTTTTAATGTCAAAATAAATAAAATTGAATTATAAACAGTTTTAAATATTTTTTAAGTTCGAATTTTTATTTAAATTGGCAAAAGCTAGCAAAAACAGTTGGTTGAGAACTTGATTTAGTTTTAAACTTTTTAAAAAAATTTAATTTTGTTTTAAAATTTTTCTCATTTATCAATATCTTATACAGAATAATTTCATGATGTCTCAGTAGATTTAATAATTAAAAACTTGATAAAAATATTATAAATTTTTTTTAATTTTTTAATTATTTATTTAAAAAAAATCAAAATAAATTGATTTTCATTTTATACTAAAAGGAACAATTAGACCTCTTGAATAATCTAAATGACGTGTAAAAATTCTTCTGATTCTGATAAATAAAAAAACAGGGATTTTCACGAATATGTGTAAAGGGTGATTAGAGTCTGGTATAAAATAATAACGTGAGTTTTGTTTGTGGGTTTAATATTAAGATTCCGCTTGGAAGTATCCGAAGTAAATTAAGTATCAAATCACCGTTAAAGTATCTTCGCCGCTTCGATCGTTTGCTTTAGATTTTTTTTTATAATCTATCTTTAAAAATGAGTCTCCTAGGCTATGTAATCAGAAAATAAATTTGGTGATTTCATTAGCTTAGTAAAGTGATCAATATTGATCACAAATTAGGTGATCACATTGTTGTAGGCTTACTTGCCTATCAGAATTTATTGAAAATAGTGAAATTAAAGGTTTGTGTTTAAAGCTATTTATTATAACTCCAAAGCTCCACATAACTATACCAAAAAAATCTTCTTTTATATACAAACTTAATTATTAATAAAATATAAGTAATAACTAGGAAATCATAACTAAGCAGTGTAAAGTTAGCTTCGAACTAACCAGTTCATTTAGCCTCTAACAGCATAACCTAGGGGACCCTTAAAAATTTTGAATAAAAATTTCTTATTTGTTCTATCAAAATGTTTTAAATAAATTAACAAATTAATAAAAACTTGGGTTGGTGCGATAGGGTGCAGTAAATATTACGAAAAATCTCTGCAAAATACGGTTGGGTTGAATATATTGAAATTAAATTTCTGCTTTATTCGCATAGTTTATTGCTAATAATGATTCAGTTATGCATGTCGCATAATATGAAGCTGGAGCGAACTAATTGAGATTACAACTTAAGATTAAGAAGACAACTTAAGTCCGCCTAATTTTTTAAAACTTAAAAAACTCAAAAAATAATATTTATTAATTTTAATTTCAAGATTAAAAAAGATATTGGGGTCTAGTCGACAGTTCACCTATTATGAGAACAAATCTTGTTCTCGGGTCTAGTGAACAATTAGTTCAAATCTAATAAATGTTCGCCAAATCTAAAAATAGTTCACCTAATCTAAAATTTGCTCACCCAATCCTATCTTAGTTCACCTTTTGGTGAACAAAAAGGAAATCTTATTCACTAAACCCGAGAATAAGATTTGTTCTCATAATAAGTGAACCACAGGTTTCTTAACCAACTAGACCCAGACATTGTTGTAACACCAAAATTAAAAATACAAAATTTTTTAAAAAAGTTTTAAACTAAAACTAAATCACGTTCTCAACCAACTGTTTTTGCTAGCTTTTGCCAATTTAAATAAAAATTCGAACTTAAAAAATATTTAAAACTGTTTATAATTCAATTTTATTTATTTTGACATTAAAAAAAAGAAAAATTTAAAGATTTTTTAAAATTTTGTCACGCAAAAAAATGCGTGTTTGAGTGTGAGTTGAGTGTATCACGCAAAAATTATGCGTGACCAAGTGTGAGTGAGAGTTGAGTGCTTATCACTCAAACTCACACTCATACTCAAAAAAAAATGCGTGAAATTGTCTGTGCACAATAATCTTTTTTATAAAATTTAAATTTTATTTATTTATTTATTTATTTGTTTTCTGTACCGAGCTAGAGCTCCTTCAGAATAAATTTAAAAAAAAAAAAATAAAAATAAAATTAAAGTTAATAAAATGAGATAAAAATTAAAAAAAAAGTAAAATAAGCTAAATAAATGAAATTTCAGAAGACATGATTTGGAATAGATTGTTACATGTGTTACAGCTTTTATTTATTTTTTTTTTTGATATGTAGTGAGTTAGGTAAAAATCTTTTTTTTTTTTTTTTTTTTTTTTTTTTAATATATTATAAGTCAGGAAAAAAAGAAGAAATTACTAGGTAGCAATTACACAATGGAGTTGGATATTCGATATATCTTGATCCGAAACCTTCTCTGTATTCTTCCACTAGTCTGACAACCAGTGGAACAGAATGACTCAATCCTGCCCTGACATATCTCTCACTCAACTCAAAAAGTCTATTTGAAATTGTTTCGAGATTAAGTTTATTGAAGGCCTCTTGGTGTATAATATTGGAGGGGGTATCATATTTTAGCTTCAAAATAGATCGAACTGCTGAATTTTGAATAACTTGTATTTTTTTGATGTTAGTTTCTGAGAATGAATTTAAACAAGGAAAAGAATAATCCAAAATTGATCCTATTAAGGATTTGTAAAGATTACCTAATGTTTTGGGTTTTAGACCCCATTTTTTATTTGAAAGATATTTTATTAAGTTAAGCCTTGAATTACAACGCTCTTTTAATTCATCCACCATTGGACTAAAAGTAAGTTTTGAATCTAATGTTATTCCTAAGAATTTAACTTTTTCCTCTTTATTTAAATTACTATTATTAATTTTAAGGTCAAGATTAAATTTAACTTTAGTTTTTTTCTCAAAGATCATATAACATGATTTCTCAATAGAAATTTTCATTTTCCATTTGAAAAGCCATATTTCAACTTCTTTTAGATACTTATTAATCACTTTTTCAAGATTTCCTATCTTTTTAAAAGTAAAAAAGGTAGCCAAATCATCTGCAAAAAGAAGAGAGTATTGGCAGTTTGTTTTGTTTCTTTTTGGTATATCATTTATAAAAATGCTAAAAAGAAGCGGACTAATTACTGACCCTTGTGGAACTCCTGCTTTAATAGGGTATTGATCACTTAGATGACCATTTATATTTACTTTAAAGATCTTAAGTGCAGAAATGATCTTATCCAGTAGATAAGATAAGGTGGTAGATTTATTTTTATTAGCTTGTAAATTAGTCCATCATGCCAAACTCTATCGAAAGCTTTAGAAATGTCAAAATATAGACAACATACCCTCTTCTTTCTATTAAAGGACTCTGAAACTTTTTGAATAAGAAAGTAAAGATTATCTGCAGTGCGTCTATGTTTTCTAAATCCTGATTGTTCTTGAATAAGTAGACTATTGTTCTCTAGAAAATTATATATTCTTGTGAAGATGATGCGTTCAAGTAACTTTCCAAGGCAATTTGTCATACTAATTGGACGATAGTTATTAGGATCTTGGGTGGGAGATGTTTTCTTGGGGATCATGGTTATACTTGCTATTTTCCAAGCTTTTGGCACATGACCTAGTTCCAAACTCCTGTTAAAAAGAATACTTAGTTCAATTAAAGTTTCTTTAGGTAAATTTTTTAACATTAGGTTGTGGATTTGATCTAATCCAGAGCCTGCTTCTTCTTTTAATTTTTTTAAAGCATTTCTTATTTCCAAAAGAGTAATAGGCTCGTCCAAGTTATTTAGTACCTTATTTTTTAAGAAATCTGTAATGGTTTGTGATATTTCAGAACTATCCTCTGATTCAACAAGATCTAGATGAGGACTAAAAGTTGAGGCCAAGATATTTCCAAAGATTTTTCCTTTATCTATATCTGTCTTAAACTCAACACCATCTTTGAGTAATGATGGTATCTGTTTTGAACATTTCTTAGATCTGAACTTATTTATTTTTTTCCAGAAAGGCCTGCTTGATAAAGTATTCTTTCCCATTTTATTTATAAAATCTTGCCAGTTTTGGTTCCAAAATTCTTTAAGAGCTAGACGTAACTCAGATGTAAGCTTATTAAAAATTATCTTTGAAGAAGGACACCTGGTTTTTTGGAAAAATCTTCTAATTTTTCTTCGTTCTTTTATTAATAAGACAATGTTTTTTGGTAAGCTTGATTTAAAAGACTTTTGAGTGTAAGCTGGAATACTTTTTTGGGCAGCATTAACGATCTTTTCTGAAATGTGTTTATTTATGTCATCAATGTTTGTAAAAGAACTTATATGTTGATTTGTTGACTTCAGTAAATTTCGGTAAAGTCCCCAATTTGCTTTTTTAAAATTAAGACTAGTTTTCAAGGGTTCAACTGTAATTAAATATTCAGCTGATATACATGTTTGAATTGGAAAGTGATCACTTAACATATCATGGTCTATAAGAACTTTGAAGTCAAGGACCTTATCCGATAGTGATGACGGTATTAGGAATAGATCAAGGACTTCAAAGTGATCAGTTTTAAATCTATTATATGTTGGTGTTATGTCATTGATTGCAGAAAGATTGAGCTTGCTAAAAATTTCCTCCAAGATTAAACCATTTTCATTTTCTCCCAAACAACCTAAACTTTTAGATTTCGCATTGAAATCACCCCCTATTATAAATTTTCCACATCTACTTGAGATTTCTAAGAAAAGTTTAAAAGGAAGTACAGTATTTGGTGGATTATAAAGGCTAAAAATAAAAAATTGAGTATTTTTTAGATACACTTTAATACAAAGAAGCTCTGCACTAAACTCATCAAATGAGTAATCTTGTTTAAATTCAATACCGTCTCTTACCAACATAGCTATTCCTCCACCATATCTATTTCGGGCCTTAACTAATGAAGTGTAATCTTTAAAATTAAAGTAAAAGTTCGAATCATTCGTGTTTATTTTTATTTCATTTAGGAGAAGTATGTCAGGACATTTTTGAGTTAAAAATTCTTCTAAAAGTTGAATCCTACTTGGTAAATGGAAACAATTCCAGTGTGTAATTACTAACCTTGTTTTATTAAGTGGTTTTGTTCTTGAAATAGATTTATTTGTCTTCTTGTTCATTCCTTCCAACACGTTTCTCCTGCTCCATTATTTGAACTCTTCTCACTGTTATTGCTTGGTTTTGCTACCAGATCTGCTGTTTGTTTTTGTTGGTCAAACGAGCTTGAATTTTAATTTTAGGGTCTTGTTGCTTATATGGCCAATTGGCCAGGCCAATTAACTTTTTGTCAATTAGTGACCAAAAAAAATTTATTGAAAAAATTAACAAAAAATTCCTGTCTAATTAGCAAAATTTATGTCCAATCAATAAAAATTATGGCCAATTACAAATAAAATCATATGATTTTTTCTTTTCCTCAAGTTATACTCTTTATGATTAATGCAATTGTTCTCATTATCTTGTCTTGTATCATTTTCAAAATTTTGTTCAATTTTTTCTTAATTATCAAAACTACTTAACACGGGGCTGAAAGTGAGGTTAATTACCATTCCAAAATTCCCGGGGTCCTCCCCTAACTAGTAAAAAAAAAAAATATCTTGATCGGTTTTTGTGTCTTCTTTTCTTGGTATTCCTCTCCTTTTTTGTCCTCCACTCTTGTTTGACTCAACAACTTCTGAAACGACTTGATGCTCTTTGATGGGAATTAAGCTTACTCATTTTTGAAAAGCTTGGTTAGAACATTTAATACAATTTTAAATTTAAGTTACAATTTTTTATTTTAAACGTTGTCATTTTTTGTGGCCAGGTAAAAAAAGATTGATAGGAAAAAATTCCACTTAGAAAAAATTCCGGTGAAAAAAATCCAGTGGAAAAAATTCCACTACGAAAAAATTCTAGTGGAAAAAATTCCACTAAGAAAAAATTCCAGTGGAAAAAAATCCAGTGGAAAATTATCCACTCTAAAAATTATAATTACTGATTATTTATTATAAATTATTTCAAAATCAATTAAGAAATTAGATCAACTTTTTTTTAATAAGAATATGCTAAATCATTTGCTTCTTAAATATCTTATATTTGAGTCTTTAAATTTAACAATCTTGCTATAAATGAATTGAAATTAATCACCTTGTACCTTTTGAGCCTATAAATAATTGTAAAATACAAATGGAAAATTATCAAAAATTGAAACAAAATTACTTTAAAAAACTTTAATTACTTTAAAAAGCTTTAATTACTTTAAAAAAAATGGAAAATACCGAGGAAGCCTTCGAATTTTTAGACAATGACAGAACTTCTGTTCATTTTAATTTTGTTAAATTTACACGAAATGAAGATAACCAGGATGGATCAATCCGCTTTAGATGCTGCAAATGCAGTTTAACACTAACAGTGTTAAACGGTCAACTAACGCGAAAACCAGATGGCGAACATAAATCTTTAAAGTGCGAGATGATGCCTCCGGTTAAAGTTGAATGTATTAAGTCTTACGAAGTCTTAAAGTACATGGCTTCAACTCAAACTGCGTTCAATTTTCAAGACGAGAATCAACGAAAAACAGCACAACTTCAAAGTAAGTATGAACCTAAAGCTGTTGCTGAACATTGGCCTAAACCTTCAACGGCAAAAAGTTGTTGCAATAAGATCCGCCAAAAAAACAAACGAGTTGAGCCAAAAATGCTTCGAGAGACAATTCAAGTGTGTATCGATCCCAATCCTGACCATATTTTTATACTTAATGTCAATAACAATCATTGGGTGTTGTTGACGAACATCGACCCTTGCGAACAAGTCGAAACAGAAATTCTGTTTGAACTGAATCCACGCAAATGGTTCTTTTACGATAGCATGAACAACTCGGCGAATAGTTTTGCTACAAAGTCAATACTCAAGTTTCTTTATCCTGAACGAGAGCATCATCATCTTTCAATGGTTGAAGTAGTACCTCAAATTGGCTCAAACGACTGTGGTTTATTTTCAATTGCGTACGCTTACGAATTATCGCGTAAAAGAGATCCGTCCAATATCCAATATGATCAAGTGTCAATGAGGAGAAACTTTAATAATTTAGTTAAAACAAAATTTTTTTGTGAATTTAAATCTTCTGTAATTGATTAGCCAAGAAATTTGATTCCTTTAATGATTTAAGTGTAAAATTTTATTCCATTTTCTTTTATTTTCGTTTTTTAATTATAATAAAATATTCTAAAAAAAAATTATTGGTCAATTTTAGTTTTAATTATAAGTGGAATTTTTTTCACTGGAATTTTTTCAAAGTGGAATTTTTTCAACCAGAATTTTTTCTTAGTGGAATTTTTTCCACTGGATTTTTTTCAACAGGAATTTTTTCGACCGGAATTTTTTCCACTGGAATTTTTTCCTATTTACCAAAAAAAAAAGCTGGCCAGGTTATAAAATTGACGGCCAATTATGTAGGTTAGTTGGTCACTAATTGACAAAAAGTTAATTGGCCATTTAAGCAACAAGACCCAAATTTTATTTAATCAACTTTTCAATTTTAAAATTATTCAGTTATTCAGCTATTTAATTTTTCAAAATAATGATGAATTAATCTTCTATATAGTTTCTTATTATTTCAATTAAACCAAATAAAAATGGGGTCTGCGACGAAGCCCTTGGTTACAGAATTCAAATCAGCAAAGTAAATTCTTTAATATTATCAGAGTTGTTTAAAGGTCCCAAAAAAAGTTTAAGTCATTAAAAAAAAAGTCCAAGTCAAGACTTTTTTTTTTTTTTCAAAGTCTAACTCAGGACTTTTAAATTTTTTTTTGTTTTTGAATTAAATTATTTTTTTTTTTTTTTTGAATAAAATTTTTTGATTTGTAATTTTTTGAATTTTTGAATTTTTAAATTTTTATTTTTTATTATCTTATCACCAGACCGTATAATTTAGACCGTTTATTTTGGAGGTCCAAAAAAAAATCGCCGAGCTGACCGGCCAAATGACCGCAAAAAACCGTCCGTGTAATGGACCTTACTTGGACTTTTTTTTGAAAAAAAAAAAAAGTTTTGACTCGGACTTTTTTTTTGAAAAAAAAATTAAAGTCTTTGGTGGGACTTTTGAAAAAAAAAAAAAAAAAAGTCCGGACTTGGACTTGACTTGAGACTTGTGACTTTTAAACAACTCTGAATATTATCTAATTTTTATAAATACTTGCTGTGAAATTTCAAAAATTTTAATTTTCAATTTTTTTTAAAGGGAATCAAGAATTTTAATTGTTGAGAATTAGAAAAATTTTAAATATCTAATAAGTTAATAGAAAATTTAAATAATTGAATAGTTGAAAAGTTATATAAGATGAAAAATTGAATAGATGAATAGAACAAAAACTTAACTTAAAAAAATAATTAAAAAATGATAATTGTTAAATTGAATAATTAAAAAGTTGTCTATTAGTCTAATTGCAATTAAGCATTATTAAAATTTATATAAAATAAATATTTAAAAGGAATGAATAAAATGTATATTTGTAAAGAGTCAATTTCATGATCAAATGGATTATTTTGGTTAAATGGGTTGAATTTGGAATAACAGTGGATTTTGAGCTTGATGCAGTGGTCTTGATTTCAAATTTAAACTATTCTCTTCAGAAATTAAGTATATTTAAACAAAAATAAAAATCCTCTCCACAAAAAATAATTAAAAAAAATCAAGCCCAAAAACGGTTCATTTTAATAAAATCTAATTTTTAGTCTCAATTAATTTTAATGATTTATTTAACAGAAAATAAACAAACATTTCTTCTCTCGAGTCATCTTCTAGGCTCAATTAATTATAGCTTTATATTATTCTGGTTGCCAATATCTCTAATCAGAAAGAAAACATTTTACTTTGTAGCAATAATCAATGAGAAATTATTTTTTAATTATTTAAAAAAATTACATAAGACTTAGTTTGTAAAAATTTATTAATAGATGATTTAAATTGTATTATCAGATCATTTTTGATCATTTAGGTTCCAAGATTTCGTGATTTAGAATTTAATCTAAAATTTTAAAAATCGTTCAATTTAGATAACTAAAAATTCAAGTCTTTTAGAAAGTCAAATTTTGAATTTTTGTTATCTATTGACAAATTCGTTAAATAAGATGCAACAATTTAAAATCATTAAAATTATTTAGAAAGGAGTAATTTTAATAAAATGAACAAATTAAATATATATATTTTGTTTTCTTATTACAAAATTAACTGACTTTTTGAAAAATTTTCAAAAATTGACCAATTTTTGATAATTTTTCAAAAAGTCATCTCAATATATATGTAACAGTAAATTTCTATAACACGTAATTTTATAAATTTACTGGTCTTCCAGTAAAAATGTAAAACAAATACGAAAAAAATATATTTTATATTTTTACTAGTAATTTTGTAAACTTACTTTTCAGTCAGTAATTATGTAAAACAATTTTTCGTGAATTGTGTTTCAATGTTTGAAAAATCCCAATAAAATGAAAAAAAACTCGGACGATACATCAGTGACTGAATATCATATTAACTGAATAAGCTTTAATTCTTCAAATCGAATCTAAGCCAACACGGACATAAAAAAAATGCCGGCTACTTGGATGAAAGAAAATAAATAACTTTAATAACTAAAACCTAGGCAAAGCTTTAAGTGTGAGGCAAGCAGTAAATGAATTATCAATTGGTGGTTGTCAAGGCATGGTAAAATGCAACTGTAATGGTCAATGTATGACAAATCGATGTGGTTGCAAAAAATCCCAGTTGTTGTGTAACTCTAGATGTCATGAAAGAAATTCAAGCTGCAAAAACATACAAATTTTTTTTAATTACCCTTTTTCAGTAATTTACTAAAAAGTTTCCAGTGAATTACTAAAACTTAAATAGTAAAATATTTGTTTTTTTTATTTTGAAAATATACGTTTCGTTTCAGTAATTTACTAAACTGGTTTCAGTGAATTACTTCAATAAATAAAAAATCAGTAAATATCTAAAATTTATTCATTTTTTTATTTTTTACATTTTTACTGAAAGACCAGTAAATTTACAAATTTACGTGTTTGAGAAATTTACGGTAACATATATACTTGTCAGTCGTTTAGTTTTTTTTGTCAGAATAATTGGTTTTTTATTGTCAGCTAACATAGATTAAATTAGTAACCACTTTTAGATATTTTTGTCATCTAAAAAAAAATAAATTTGTCACCCCCAATAAATTTTAGCCATTTTTTTTAATTAAAATCCCCTCCGAATTCTCCCGATTTGAATCCGATTGAAATGGTTTGGAATGAGTTAAAGAAATTTATTTTATCTCAAGATCCAAAAGATTAAGAATATGTAATTAATGCCATTTTCAAATATAATAATATCTTAGATGAGGAGAAATGCATTAGTTACACCAAGCACCTTAAAAAGGTGAAAAAAATAAACTTAATTGATACTAAAATTTCATAAAGGCTAATTTTTTGATAAAGGCATTCCCTATAGTGAACGAGAAAAACGGAGATTGGTCAAATCATTAATTTTTAATTTAAATTTTATCAAAAATAAAATTTTTACTATTTTTTACCATTTTTTACCATTTCAAAATAAGGTTTTTACGTAAATTTACGTTAAAAAAGTAAAATTTGATTTATTATTTTTTTACAACAATTTCAATGGTTTTTTTAAATTTTTCAAATTTTTTGAAAAATTATCAAAAATTGGTCAATTTTTTGGAATTTTTGTTTTTACGTAAATTTACGTAATTTTACGTAAAAATACAAGATTCAAATCACTACTGTAAATAATATTAATTTTAAAAATATATAATATCTTAATACTTTGTGTAAAAAGTTCAAATGGTGTAACAATATTTGATGGTATTCAAACACAGAACAAATGCTTATCTATCTTAAAAATATTTTTAAGTTTTTTTTTATTCTGAAATTTTTGATACTTTTTTTTAGACTAGAGTTTGCCACAAAAACTTAAAATTTAGCTTTAATTTGTCTCCTAACTCAAGGAATATATTTTATTAAAGGGAAAAAAGAGTTTCAAGATCAATTATACTATAAATAATTAACTTTTATTAAAAAAAATCTTGAGACTCTTTATATATCTTCTGAGGTTTATGAATTTTTGTAGATATTTTTTTCAAATAAACAGGATTTTTCAAATAAAAACATCAAATTTTATATTATAAAAAATTACCAAAGTTTTAAAAATTAATAAAATTTCAAAAAAAAAAATTTTTTTTTCTGAATTTAAAAAAAAAATTAGCTTGTTTTTAAGAACATGATTCGATTTAATGTTCTTCTGCTTTTAAATAAATTGGTACACAAGTGTCTTTATAAAGTAAAATTAAAAACAAACATCTAGATGAAACAGCGTTTCGGAAAATATTACTTTTTTTTAAATTAAAAGCTAATCATTTAGTAAAATAGTTTAAGACCGTATTTTATTTATGTTTATTCTTTATTTAGAATGAATTGAATACGTAAAAGCGAGCTTGGTAAGCACATCAATTACTAATAGATTAGGATAGATTGAAAGAAAAATAATCAATTATAAATCATAAATTTTATTAGAATAATCTAAGCGCGGTTAAAATTATGATTTTTAGGAGATTTATCTTATCTGTTTTATTACTAGGGTTTACTATGATTTCTATTCTTTTTTGGAGCAACATCAATTTTACGCAATATTTAGTTTTTTGTTTTTTTAAGAGTCTGGATAGAACAGATCAAAAACCTTTAGGCTTTCTAATCAAGTATTTAATAAATAGTCAAGTTAAAAATTTTTAATTTTTTTATCATTTAAGAAACACAATCGAAGTTGGATAAACACCGAATACCATTTTAAAAAATGATATAATAAGTATTTATTTTTTTCAGTATTTATTTATCTTTTTTTTAATTATTGTTACCAATTTAATAAGCTTTATTAGTTAAAAAAAATTATTATCTGTTTTGACATACTTTAGGTTAATATACTATTTAAATAGAATGGAGAGGGGTTTATTTTAAAAGAATCTTAATGAGTTCTTTTTTAATTAAAAAAGTTTTTTATTTATCAGTTTAAATTAAGTTTGGAAGAAATCCAGGCAACTTTCAGCTTCTTATTGAATAAAGTAGAAATTTCTATCTCGAATTCGATTCCTTCTAAGAAAGCAAAACTTTAAAGGACACATTTCTAAAGGTAAAATTTTTGTTTATAAATTCTAATAGGCAAGAGAACTAATTTTTTTAGTGTATTCAAGTGGAACATTAAATCAAATCATGTTCTTAAAAATAAGCTAATTTTTATTTCAAATTCAGATTTTTTTTTTTTTTAATTTTATTAATTTTTACAAAATTTGGTAATTTTTTTATGATATAAAATTTGCTGTTCATATTTGAGAAATCTTGTTTATTTGAAAAAAAATATCTACAAAAATACAAAAAACACAAAATATAAAAATAATTTTTTAGGGTATTTTTACAAGTAAGAACAAAATTTGAAGATTAGGTTTTATATCTTTGCCGAATGGCATCTAGTAAAGAATTTGAATCTAATTAAAATGGAATAAAAATGATCACAAAAATTCAAAATTTCTCATTTTTTTGCGTAATTTTACGATAAATGGCTAGTAGATAAAATAAAAGTAAAATTCTGAAATAAAAAATTTTATTTTTTAAAAACTAAAATATCCAAGAGTACGTCTCAAATATAAATAATTGGAAAGTTGGCAATAATGAATTTTATAATAATAATTATTGTGAAATATAGTGAAAAAAAAATTCCAAAATTTCTCGAAAAAAATCAATTTTCATGAAAAAATTTTTTTTTGATTTTTTGAAAATTGAAATTGAAATTTGAAAATTTTGATAAATTTTGTTAAAAAAAGGTGAGAAATGGTAAAGTTTTGTTTTGTTTTTATCATAGTTTTATTTACCTAAATTTACGTTAATTTTGGTCAAAATGGTCAATCAAATTTTATTTTTTTTTACTTTTTCAAAAAATTCAAAAAAAACTAACACTTAACTGAGGATATTTTGATCTTTTATAGTTTTACGATAAAATTATTAATTTTACTTTACATAATCCATTACTTGTGCAAAATTCAAAATTTTTAGTCATTTTTAGTGAAGTCAATTTTTTTCAAAGTTAAGTTATTAGACTTGATTTATTGAGATTCTTATAATTAAAATCCCTTTATCAATACTTCTTTATCAAATATTCAACCTTCTCTTCAATCAGTTTTAACTGGAGTCCATTCTTTTAGTATTTTTAAATTTAAATTAAAAAATTTGAAGAGAAAAAATAAAATTCATTTGAAAAAATTCTTAAACCAAGTCTGTGACTTAAGCTTGTTATTTACGCATAAGTCTGCGTCAATTAACGTAAAACTACCAAAAATCCACTCATCGTTGAATTACTGTAGATCCTTATCTTTATTGGGACAATATCTTGGTTTTGTGAAGTTCAGTACAAAAGAACAGAATAAAGTTTAAAAAAATTAAATGACTTTTTTCCTAAAAGTTTAAAATTAATTCTGTTAATGCAGAATGGTGCAACATTCAAAGTTGCATCAACTGTAAAAGTCTGCTAATGATGTGCAAAATCTCTGCAAAATGCACTTCGCTCGATTATATTAAAATTTAATTTCTGCTAAACTCTGCAAATTTAGCAGACTTGAAATTTGATGCAACTTTGAATGTTGCACTTTGTTGAATTTACAGAATTAAGTTTTAACCTTTAGAAAAAAAGTTATTCAATTTTTTTATATTTATTACTGTACCAATCATTTAAATTATTGTAATTCTTTAAATAATAAATAACATTGATTAAAAAGCAAATATTTGAATATTAAGGTATAAAATTTTCCACGCTTTAAAATTTTTTTTTATTAATTAACAAATTAAAGTCCCTAAAAAACTACCAGGAACGGTTAGAAATTATTGTGGCCGCACTTTAAAAAAAAATCCTTTTCTAAAATACTGTGTTAATAGTTTCAGCTAAAAAAGCAGGTTAGAAACGGTAATTGAAAAAAAAGACGTGATTAGAAAAATTTTATTTAATTTTTACAATTAGAGCGGGGTTAATTAATTAAAATTTAAATTAAAAAATATTAGAATAAATAAAAAAATTAATTTCAATAATTAAAGCTTTAAAAATTTGGTTTATTTTAAAAAAAAATTAAGTCTGTGAATTTTTTTAATGACTTGGACTTTAACTTTTTAACCATTTCCAGACTTTCTCAAAAGTCAGAAAAAATGTCATTTCAAAGTCAAGTCACTCACTTGACTTTTAAAAATTTTGAAGTCAAGTCATTTGATCTGACTTGAATTATTTTTAAAGTCATTTGACATGACTTGAAATTTATTTATTTAAAAAAAAGTCTTCTGACGGGGTTGTGAAGTTCATTAAAATTAGATCGTTTCAATTCAGAAAAACTTGAATAACTTTTTTACTAAAAGAGATAATTTAATTCTATAAAATACTTAATTATAAGCAAATTTGCTTAATGCAGTAAAATAAGCCTGCAAAATACTCTGCATTTTAATCAAGTGTGCAAGTACACTGCAGAGTTTTTGCAGACATACATTTTCGGATTAAGCAAAGTTGCTTAAACATTTAGCATTTTACAGAACTAAATTATATCTTTTAGTAAAAAAGTTATTCAAGTATTTCTGAATTGAAACGATTGAATTGAAATGAACTTCACAACCCCTCTTTTGACTTGATTTGAAATTTTATTCTTTAAAAATAAGTCTTTTTTGTTCCATGTAGTTATTAAGGCGACCATTTTTAATTCAAAGTCATTGAAATGACTTTTTTCAGAAAATAAAATTTCAAGTCAAGTGGAATGACTTTTGAAAAAGAAAAATAATATTTAAAGTCAAGTCAAAAGACTTTAAAATAATATTTCAAGTCAAGTCAAAATACTCTTTTTTTAAATAAAATTTCAAGTCAAGTCAAAAGACTTTTTTTAAAGAAAAAAAATTCAAGTCAAGTCAAAATACTCTTTTTTTAAATAAAATTTCAAGTCAAGTCGAAAGACTTTTTTTTAAAAATAAAATTTCAAGTCAAGTCAAAAGGCTTTTTTTAAAGAAAAAAAATTCAAGTCAAGTCGAAAGACTTTTTTTTAAAAATAAAATTTCAAGTCAAGTCAAAAGACTTTAAAAATAATATTTCAAGTCAAGTCAAAATACTCTTTTTTTAAATAAAATTTCAAGTCAAGTCAAAAGACTTTTTTTAAAGAAAAAAAATTCAAGTCAAGTCGAAAGACTTTTTTTTAAAAATTTTTTAAAAATAAAATTTCAAGTCAAGTCAAAAGACTTTTTTTAAAGAAAAAAAATTCAAGTCAAGTCGAAAGACTTTTTTTTAAAAATTTTTTAAAAATAAAATTTCAAGTCAAGTCAAAAGACTTTAAAAATAATATTTCAAGTCAAGTCAAAATACTCTTTTTTTAAATAAAATTTCAAGTCAAGTCGAAAGACTTTTTTTTAAAAATAAAATTTCAAGTCAAGTCAAAAGACTTTTTTTAAAGAAAAAAAATTCAAGTCAAGTCGAAAGACTTTTTTTTAAAAATAAAATTTCAAGTCAAGTCAAAAGGCTTTTTTTAAAGAAAAAAAATTCAAGTCAAGTCGAAAGACTTTTTTTTAAAAATAAAATTTCAAGTCAAGTCAAAATACTCTTTTTTTAAATAAAATTTCAAGTCAAGTCAAAAGACTTTTTTTAAAGAAAATTTCAAGTCAAGTCAAAAGACTTTTTTTAAAGAAAAAAAATTCAAGTCAAGTCGAAAGACTTTTTTTTAAAAATTTTTTAAAAATAAAATTTCAAGTCAAGTCAAAAGACTTTTTTTAAAGAAAAAAAATTCAAGTCAAGTCGAAAGACTTTTTTTTAAAAATTTTTTAAAAATAAAATTTCAAGTCAAGTCAAAAGACTTTAAAAATAATATTTCAAGTCAAGTCAAAATACTCTTTTTTTAAATAAAATTTCAAGTCAAGTCGAAAGACTTTTTTTTAAAAATAAAATTTCAAGTCATGTCAAAAGACTTTAAAAATAAAATTTCAAGTCAAGTCAAAATACTCTTTTTTTAAATAAAATTTCAAGTCAAGTCAAAAGACTTTTTTTAAAGAAAAGAATTTCAAGTCAAAAGACTCATTTAAAAAAAAATTTTGAGTCAACTCTAGTGACTTGACTTTTACTTTTTGACTTTCAAACAACTCTGAATATTTCCCATTAAAGTTAAAATTCTTTGTGGCAAAAAAAAGCTGCGTAGATAGCAGAATTAAACAAGAATATTTGATGGATAAAATTTTGTCTAAATTCCAGCTTAACCACTAGTTTGCTTGCTCTGGCAAAAATAGTAATGATTTAAATCGAATTCCAACATGATCCCTGCGGTTAATTAAGCCCAACAATTTGCTTAGTATTCTCTATTCTAGGCTAATTTGAACTAATTAAACAAATCTTTTTGATACAAGTTTGTTTTGTTTGCAAATTCTTCAGATCCCAAATCTAAAAAATCAAAACACTGATATTTAATTAAAATAATTGAGCATTTTGGCTGCTTTTTTCTCTTTTCTAATGCTAGTATTTAGTAACCGATCGTTACTTTATACAAAGCATCAGATCCATATCTCTCTTCTCTATCATGTTTATATTTCGAAAGCGCAAGTCAAGCAAAAAGAGAAAGTCGCCAGAAAAGTACAAGTACACGATCACGCGCACTCCACACGTTCAGCAAACCATTGACATGGCCTCGCAAGCAACCAGGCTGGAGAGTGGCGACGCGCCCCTCGACGCCAGAGAAAAGTTCCACTACTCTCACGGAGCGCAGAATCAGCAGGTCTTCTGCAGCCAAACAAGCAGGAGGGAAGTGCGCAGAAAAAAGACCAAAAGGATAGAAAAATTCAAAAACGCTTGCAAAAAGACCACCACTTTTTTGTTCTCAAGAGTCGGCCTGTGCATCGTGTGCATTGGCTACGTTGCAGTGGGCGGCCTCATCTTTCGCTCCATCGAGGGCTCCCACGAGGACCAAAAAATGAAAAACAAGAGCCTGGTCGGAGACCTGGTCAACGCCAGAACAGACACTTTGGTAAACGAAATTTGGAACATGACCAAGTTCGAGAAGGTGTTCCATGAAAAAAACTACACTTCCAAGCTAAAGACCAAGCTGGTAGAGTACCAGAAAAATTTGACAGATGCCGTAAAAGACGGCTACAAAGGCAGTCTGAGCTACAACGCCACCAAATGGACCTATCCGGGCTCAATTCTTTATTCGGTGACCATTGTGACCACAATTGGCTACGGACACATCACTTGCGAAACAGACACTGGCAAAATAGTGACCATTTTCTACGCCATCTTCGGCATACCCATGATGCTACTTTGCCTGGCAAACATTGGCTCTTCCATGGCCAATTTGTTCAGGTTCCTTTATGCGCGCGTTTGCTGTGGCTACTGCAATTATGTGAAGAGAAGGAACATCCGGATGAAAGCGGCGGCCACCTTGAGCTCGGCGGCCGCCGCTGGTCAAGCGAATGCGGCAGCAGCGGCCGCGGCCTTGTCTCTGGCAGCGTTGACTTCCAACAACCTTTTGGCTCATGCGTCCAGCGATGAAAAGCAAGGGCAGAATGAGAAATTTGACAAGCAGGCTGACCCCAACGAGCTCATCGATCTCATCGACGAAACAAATGTGATCGACTACAAAAAAATAACTGTGCCCATCAGCATCACTTTGTTTGTGTTGAGCAGCTATGTTCTTCTGGGCGGCATTTTTTTCAAGACTCTAGAAGAGTGGACTGTGATCGAAGGGGTTTATTTTTGTTTTATTACTTTGAGCACCATCGGTTTGGGTGATTATGTGCCTGGCAATTCAATTAATGACTCAGATACCCAGGCCGAGCTCAAACTTGTTGGTTGTTCTCTTTACTTGTTGATGGGCCTGTCTCTACTGGCCATGTGTTTTAATCTGATGCAAGAGGAAGTGAGTTTTTTGTCATTTTTTTTTATTTTTTTATTTTTTTTATTTTTACTAAAGGTTACTGCTAAGTTTAAGAAGTTAGCAGTGCGTCTCGGAATAATTGATGATCCAAATTATTGGTAATAAAAAGTATTAGTTTTAAGTTTTGTTATGAAAAATAATTGTTTCGAATAAATTATTAAATAAGTAAAAAATTAACAATTTTTTTTTTGGTTTTTAACAAATTAAAATATGAATAATAAAAATTTTAAAATTAATTTTGAGTTTTAGTCTAAACAATTTGAAATTTTTTTTGGAATTTTATTTTCTATTACTTTCTGTTCTTTTAATGACAGGGACACTTAAACTTTAACATAATTTGGAATTTTTTAATTGTTTCGAATAATTTGTTAAATAAATAAAAAATTAAGATTTTTTTTTGGTTTTTAACAAATTAAAATATGAATAATAAAAATTTTAAAATTATATTTTAGTCTAAGTTTGAATAAAAAATTTTCATTAAAATTTTTTTAACAATTTAAAAATTTTTTTTAGAGCTTTTATTTCTATTATTGTTGCCGGGTAGGTTGACTAGATCTCTTTGAAAAAAAAGTGGGAAAAGTGTCACATATAAGATATAAATTACCAATCACCACTATTTATTCAAATTAAACTTTATTTATATAAGTGTTGGTAGCCATACAAACGGCCATTTATGCGGCCAAAATTTTTCTTGACCGCGAACAAGACCGCCTAGACGGACGGTTTTAATGGCGGACAGCCAATTTGACAGTCAGATCGGCGGTCAAATATTTGGACCACGATTTTGGCCGGCAAAATCATAGATGGATGTTGAAATTTGCGATCAGGCCATATCAGCGGAAAAAAATTTCCTGAAAAGTTAAAGATTTTCCAAAAGTTTTATAATAAAAGAATATGCCAAATTTTTTTAGAAAAAAATAATCTTCTTGAAATTTTTTTCCTAAAAAATTATATGAAAAAGAATTAGAGATTTATATATAATATTTGAAAATTTTTTGTTTCTCCAAAGTAGAAACTTAAAAGAACATCAAAATCTTTTTCCCTGAAATTTTTTGCCGCTGATATTGTCTGGCCGACAAAGTGGCCGTCCGTTTCGAGTTTGACCGTACATTTGGCCGCTCGTCTATGATTTGGCCGGCCAACATTGCGCTCCAAATTTTTGGCCGCGTCTGGACCGGTCACGCTTGGACTCCGCCCAACACTAATTTACTAGATTCAGGACACTTTTGAATATGAAATGACTAATAACCGAAGCCTAGCTAGACCTATATAATATAGTAACACGTCATTACGCCCGCCAATTATACAACAATCTCCTCATTGCTGGAGTGTCTTCTGTCCACAATACCATCCTTCTGATAATCAAGAGGAACTTGGATAACGGAAATGTCTCATACGGCGGCATGCCACCTTCAATACTGGGTGTTACACACCGTCCTCAGTTTCTTGTGGTTAGCCTTTCCTGTGCTAGAGGTAGATTTTCTCGCTCCACTACCAAGGGCATTCCGTGATCCCATCCAAGTCTTGACAACTGGATCTTCCAGGCTCTTACCCTCAATGTTGCAACCCTTAATTACTTGACTGCTTAAACCAATCAGAATCGCTAAACCTTTCTTTTATAATTGTAAAAATACATAATAATTATAATAAAACCTAAAGAAGTGCATAAAAATTATAAATTAAGGTCATCAGCTTTCCAAGGGAACGTATCGTCTTAACCGTTGTTTGTGCACTGCCATTTGAACACCTTCTCTCTCGATCCTGTACGTCACCTTGCCATTATGGTAGAAACTTTTGCGTATAGCCCCACTTGGACACCGGCCAATAAATCATGACGTAATCTTCAACTTGAATTTCAACATGTCTGTGTCTTTGATCATACTGTTTCTTAAAGTACCCCATTTCACTAATTTGTTTGACTTGCACATTTTCGTAACTGGTTCTGAATCGTTTAACTAAGTCCATTTTGTATTCTGGTTTATCATGCCTCTCATCCGGAAGCCTATTTTGCTAGACTCAAAAATCAGATCTCCAGGCAATATGGTTGAAGAAATAAGGTTTTTCTTGTATGATATCGTTAATTGTAACGCGATAAGCCATCAGACAATCTACACGTTCTTTTGGACGGACTCAAAATATCCATGCCAACCATATCGAATGGAAAGCTCGATTTAATTGGTCTTAGAAGCTCATGGTTTGTAGGTTTAGGAGGCTTAAACTTCTGACACGTCAAGCATGCTTTGACTTATCTTTCGATATATTTAAACATTCAAGGCCAGATAGACTTCTTTGTCAAATATTTGTACTTCTAATCTCAGCCGACATGAGCTTAGGCTTTTCTTATTGTGATAATGCTCCAAAACGATGGCAATTAATTGTTGTGGCACATTATATTAACCCCTCACCCGTCGTATAATATACCGTATTTCCTTATTTAATGTCCCCTGGAAACTAAAGGAAACACGTCTTAAAATCCTATGGGTTATTCTATGAAACTCAATATTTTTTTAATTTCTAATTTCCTTGGGAAATTATCTACAATATGGTAAAAGTACTAATGTAAAATGTTTGCAAAAAATCAAAAATTTCGCATAATTTCTCAGGGAAATTAAAAGGTGTTTCATTTAATTGCCAAAAGGACATTAAGTGAAGAAATACGGTAACTTCTTGTCTACTACTTTATGAGTTGTTCTTACTGATTCCTTCATTCACCGTCCTTCTTTGCTCTACCACCATGTTCAGAGAATCGAGTGGACAAATTTCGTTTAGAATCAACCAATTATTTTCTTAGTAAGTTCATCGTGGGCTCAATATTTGGACAGACAGTCAGCGTTACTATTGGAAGCAGACACTCTCAGATAATTGCAGTGCCGACCTAACGAGTCTTGCGCCAGTTGTTTTCATGAGCCCCTTCAACGACTTGTGGTCTGTTGTACAACATAGTAAGACCCAATTAAATACGACGTTTTTTGCTCACAAGCCCAAATTATTGCAAAAGCCTCCTTTTACCTTATAAGCTACATCTTATCACATGGCTGCACAGCCTTACTTATATACATAATAACATTTTCAACCCCGTCGGTTTCTTGACACAGAACAGCTCCGAGACCCATCGAGGATTTAAAAAAATCGAGGATATATTTAAAAAAAAAAAAATTTTATCTTTTTAGTTTGAATTAAAAAAACTTAATGTCTATACAAAACCGGGCCGTACCATCCTTTTTACCTACTAGAACTACTGGGGCCACCCACGGACTCTTTGATGGCTGGATAACCTGTAAGTCAAGCATATTCTACACGAGTTCCTCAATCACCTTTCTTTCTGTAACTTTCGTTCTGCAAGGTGGACAACTTTTAGCTTAACTGTTTCCAGTTTCTAATGTGAGGATTACGTTATTAGCATTACCTGGTTTTTATAAGCCTTTTAGAAAGCTGATGTAAGTTTTTTGGGTCAGAAGAATTAGGAGTAGTATTAACAAAAATATTTTCGTTGGAGTTAATACTAGCTATCTCGAGTTGTTATGATTATTATTGTTGTTGTTGTTGTTGTTTCTTCGGTTGTCATTCTGCTGATGGCTTTTAATCTAATGTGCATTTAGGTTTTCCAACTCTTTTTGGATCTTGTCATATTGTTCTTTCATTTCGGTAGCTTGTTTGGCAATTTTATCTAGAAGATTTGTAAGAACCTGCGTTTCGTTTGGTCCTTTGACAGTGTTCTCACTTAATACCGTTTCCATGGCAACTAAAAGCTTCTCTTGTTACTCTTTGGCTAGGTTCGGCTAGCCTTAACCTTCAGCTTCATTTTGTTTAGCATATTTAATAGCCTTCTGTAAGCTAACTGGATTTCTCTCTTAGACACCCAATATCAGGATGAAGACCTTTGACGAAATATGACATGCTCATGCGATCGATATTGATACCGGCCATCTTTACCTCGAAAAGCACGACGTACCATTTGAGACAATCTAATTCCATTACAATATAAATTTTCGTCTTCCTTCTTTTTAAGTTGACCAAGTTCAACTAATTGTCCTTCCAGTGTCTTTTTGTCAAACGTTTTCTTTATCTAATTTACAAGCTTATCAAACGTGGTGTTACGGTGTGAAAATAACCGTTTCAACTATTTAAATTAACCTTATCAATATTCAAAACTTATCTAGATTTTATCTTTATGCTTTTATGAGTCATTAATTATATGTCATAAATCTTTGTGACCGATAATATATCGATGATATATCGTAATTTTTAATTCTTAAAAAGAGAGAGCTTTTTAACTTGTATTTTTCCTATTTACTTTAAATTAATAATAAAAGTTTATTCAACTCAATTTTGTTCTTTGTCTTCTCTCAATCTCCTCTAAAGTATATCGAAGGTATTCAGGCCAAATCCCTTAGACTAACAAACGTATTAATTCGGCTCGGTTCCAAACTGTCTATCCAATCTCTAGCACGTCCACCTATGAACGCAACGAAGAGATTTCTTTTGAAAACTTAATTGGCTCAATTGAATGTTTTGGTTTGAAATTCGTGAAGCCAATGAGCTAAGTTTTCATCGTCTTAGCCATTGAATACACGCATAGTCATTTACGGTGGTAACGTAAAACTTTGTGCTGGATCGACAGTCTTTCGGCTAACTGATCGGATCTCAATTCTTGATATCCAAGACGACTCGATACCCGTGGGTAATTTGCTCGGGTGTTGAATCGCTCCACTATTTTTTTTATATGTTATTCCAGTTCCTGCTTCTATTCTCGCTTGCTTCGAAATTAAACTATAAATAATAAAATTTTAAACTAAATATTCTTGTTAAAGTTTAAATAAAAATTTTTTTCACAATGTTTTTTTTAAGCAATTTAAAATTTTCTTTAGAACAATTTAAATTTATTTTTTATTACTTTCTGTTCTTTTATAAGGACAGTTAAACTTTAACAAAGTTAGGAATTTTTAAATTGTTATGAATAAATTTTTAAATCAGTACAAAATTAATAACTTTTTTTGGCCTTTATTAAATTAAAATATGAAAAATAAAAATTTAAAAATTATACACTTGTTTTATTTTGAATAAAAATTTTTTATTAAAAATTTTGAACAATTTAATATTTTTTTTTTGAATTTTAATTCTTTTAACTTTCTGATGTCTTATAAACAAGGTGACCAAACCATTGATTAATTTTGAAACTTAAACTTAAACAAAATTTTAAATTTTTAATTGTTTCTAATTATTTATTAAACAAGTAAAAAATTTACCTTTTTTTTTGCTTTTAATTAATTAATATACAGTACACTCGCGCTATAACGATTCGCTTTATTACGAATATCGCGTTACAGCGAATGATGTATAAGCCCCGATTTCCTCTCCATTCAAATCAATGGCTAACAAAATATCATATTACGAATATGAAATTATGAAAAATTCGCTACTGCGAATGGGAAATCAAAGCCCATTTTCAAACTAAACTTATACATAACAACGTTAATTGTCACTTTCTTTAACGAATACAATCTTTTTTTAGCACATTGGTTATAATTTTTGTTTATCAATGAAATTTTAATCTGTATGTGTCAACTCCTGAAAAATAATGACAAAATAAAAAGAAACCAACCAATCAAAAATTATTATATAAACTTTAGTTTGTTTAATAGTAAATTTTTATTGGTGTATTTTTATTGTTTCAAAAATGGAAAGTAAAAAAAGAAAGAGTCCTGAGATAAGCTTAAAGCTTGAGATAATAGAGGATTTTAATAATAAAGCAACTACAACTGAACTATCCAGCAAGTATGGATTAGCAGCTTCGACTATCTCAACAATCGTTAAGAACCATCCCTAACCATAGAAACAGAAACAGAGTTTATGAGCAAAGAAAAAGCAATCGCCGGACTGAATACAGCTAGAGAATATTTTATGAATAGCAAAGAAGACTGTAGAAATGAGATAAATTCAGTCTTCAATCTCATCGCCTCTATTCAATCAATCGAATCAAAAATACAATCGAAAATCACAAGTTTTTTCAGTTTATCTAATTAGTTTATTTAATTTTTTCTTATTTTTATTGTTTATGTTAATTACTTTGTGTTTTCTTATTTTATTTTGTCAATAAAAAACTAAAAAAATCTATCAACCGACCAATAATACATTTTTTTTAACACCAATCAATTAACATGGAAAATTTGATATAACGATTTTTCATATAACGTATGACATTATTAAGTCCCGCTCATTCGTTGAAGCGCGAGTGCACTGTATATGAATAAAAATTTTGAAAAAATTCTTTATTTTTAATTTCTAGGTTGATCAACGTGTTGTTGTCCCTGTCGATATAAGACCAAAGAGTAAAAGGAATTAAAATTCCAAAAAATTCGAATTATTTTATGAATTCTTTTTAAATTAAAATTTTTTTTCAATTTTTTTAATATCATTTGAAAGTTTTTCCTGATATTTTATTTTCAAATTGAAATATCCTAAATGAATTTTTTTATAATTTGTCAAAATTTTGGAAACAAATTTAAAGAATTATTGAACAGATTTTCTTGAATTTTTAACCAAATAGAGTTCAATATGTTTGCATTAATAATAATAATAATAATAATAATAATAATAATAATAATAATAATAATAATAATAATAAAAATACTACTAATAATAATAATAATAATA
Source organism: Brachionus asplanchnoidis (assembly GCA_025491095.1). Classification (NCBI taxonomy): domain Eukaryota; kingdom Metazoa; phylum Rotifera; class Eurotatoria; order Ploima; family Brachionidae; genus Brachionus; species Brachionus asplanchnoidis. Next base: position 178,124 of record JAILYF010000050.1, on the reverse strand, counting down.
AAAATACTACTAATAATAATAATAATACTACTAATAATAATAAAACTAATATTAATAATAATTATATGAGCTACAACAGGTATTAGCCTGTAGAGCAAGGCTAATAGTCTCGCTATAGTTGCTAAAACGAGTTACAAAACATTAGTTTAATAAACTAAAAATAGTTAGTTTTGTTGAATTGTAGTCGATCTGACGTAAAAAAAAATCATTTAGTTTCTTTTTAAAATTGTATTTTTATTTTTCTGCCAATACGTCAGGTGGTAATCTATTCCAGTTATCAACTACTCGATTTAAAATGAAATGCTCTCTGTGACTTATCCTAGTGTATTGATTAACCAAAGTAATCTTTTGACCACTAATATTACCAACAGGACCTTTCGAAAACAATAAACTCATTAGTTTACTTGGATTATGGCAGTCCACTTTGCTATATCCTTTACTTAACTAAAAATATACTTAACTAGTATTTTAAGCCTTTCTTCATAGGTGAGGTGACAGATGGACTTGACAAGCTTCGTTGCCCTCGCCTGAACTTTTTCCAAAATGTTGATGTCCTTCTTTGTATTGGGACACCAGGCTGCAATCGCGTATATCAGGTGAGGTCTAACAATCGCAACATAAAGTTTGCCAAAAGTGCCTGTTGTCCAACAATTAAAAGTTCGACTCAACTGTCCCAATACCATAGAGGCTCTATTAGCTGCTTGTGTTACTTAGTTATTCCACTTTAGATTCGAGCATAGCACGATTCCGAGATCACGTTCATTGTCAGTCATTTTGAGTGCCCTACTGTTCATTGACAGGCTAAAACTAAAATGTTTATTGTTTATAACCATAGCCTTGAATTTTTCATCGGTGAATCCCATTAGCCAATCGTTAGCCCAAAGGCTTAGAAAGTCTATGTCTTGTTGAAGATTGATCAAATCCAATCAGTTCTTGATAACAGAAATTAATTTGATTTCGTCTGCGAATAGCTTGCAAAGACATTTAATCATTGATTGCATATCATTAATAAATATAACGAATAACAAAGGACCTAACACTGAACCTTGAGGTACTCCACTTAGAACGTCTAACCAGTCAGAGACAGAATCATCCATAACAACTCTCTGTCTGCGGCCACTCAGAAAGTTATTGATCTAACTGACTAATTTTAAATTAAATCCATAAAGTGCCAACTTTTTGATCAGGGCCCAGTGCGGGACTTTGTCAAAGGCTTTTGCAAAGTCCATAAAAACAATCACTGAAGTGAATCCTCGGTTTTGAGCCTCAGTTATCGAGTCTAAAGTCTCCAGTTGACTTACCATTTCATTATTCAAGATTCATAGATGATATTTTCATAAAATCAGTTGATGGAATTTCTAACCTAGAATCAGCTTTTAGTAATTTGAAACTTAATGTTATTAAAATTAATCCAGTGATTTTTCTAGATTTAAAGATATATTTTGATAAGATCACTTGCAAAATGAATTTTAGTTTATATATAAAACCAACAAATACTTTTTGCTTTTTACTCTTTTCTTCAAATCATCCAGTATTTATATTTGATAATATTCCAAAATCTATTTTGATAAGAGTAAAACGAATATGTACATCTTAAATAGAATTTTTATCATTTGCTAGACTCTATACATTTGAGTTAATTAAAAGAGGATATTCCTTTAAAATTGTTTGTTCTCAATCACGAATGGTTAGTAATATCCCTAGGAAAGACTTAATTCCATATAAAAAAAGAAAAAATTTGTAAATCAAAACATTATTTATCTTTGCATTGAATATGATAGGAATATAGTAAATTTAAATCTATGATCAATTGTAATCCATAATTTTCCTTTTCCTAAAGTTGAACATTTTTCTTTTAAAAAAATGTCAAGACCTGAACTGCTTAATTTGTAGATTTTCTAATGAAGATTTTAAAATTCATCTAAAAGAACAATTTTTTTTACCCATTGAGTCGGAATCTAGTTGTAACTGAATTGATTGTGTCTACATTATTTTATGTATTAAATGCCAAGTCTATACTATATTGTACAAACAAATTGTTCTAAACGAAGATTTAATGAACATTTAAACGGAATAAAAAAATATACTCCATATATTAATCACAAATAATATGTTTCAATTCATTTTAATTTGAATGAACAGGATTTTACAGTAGATCTGCGTTTTTTTATTTATAAAGTCAATGTGGAAAGACTAAAAAATGAAACGTTTTTAAAACACATGTTCATTAAATTAGGATTTGAGATTCTTAATGAAGTCATTTCCTCAATTAACACGTTAACATTTTTAAATTACATATAGTATTTTAAATTTCATCATAAAATTTTTTAAAATTTATTTAAAATCTTTCCTTTTTTTCTAAATTTTAAAACGTGTAAATTTTTTTTCTATTTAAGCATCAAAAATTAAATATTTTTTTTCTCCATTGCCTGAAGAAGACTAAAAGCCGAAATAGCTATCGCAAATTTTAATAAAAACATTATAATTTAACTTGTTTTAGTTTTTATTTTAAATAAATTATTCCGATTATATGTAATATCTGAAAATTTTTTATTTCTCCAAATTAGAAACTTTATAAGAACATCAAAATTTTTTTCCCTGAAATTTTTAGCCGCTGATATTGTCTGGCCGACAAAGTGGCCGTCCGTTTCGAGTTTGGCCGTACATTTGGCCGCTCGTCTATGATTTGGCCGGCCAACATTGCGCTCCAAATTTTTGGCCGCGTCTGGACCGGTCACGCTTGGACTCCGCCCAACACTAATTTATATATTTCTTAACTTGGCGCCAGCAATTAATCAGTTGAGTTCGACTAACAAACTAGCAACTAGATTCAGGACACTTTTGAATATGAAATGACTAATAATCGAAGCCTAGCTAGACCTATATAATATAGTAACACGTCATTACGCCCGCCAATTATACAAAAATCTCCTCATTGCTGGAGTGTCTTCTGTCCACAATACCATCCTTCTGATAATCAAGAGGAACTTGGATAACGGAAATGTCTCATACGGCGGCATGCCACCTTCAATACTGGGTGTTACACACCGTCCTCAGTTTCTTGTGGTTAGCCTTTCCTGTGCTAGAGGTAGATTTTCTCGCTCCACTATCAAGGGCATTCCGTGATCCCACCCAAGTCTTGACAACTGGATCTTCCAGGCTCTTACCCTCAATGTTGCAACCCTTAATTACTTGACTGCTTAAACCAATCAGAATCGCTAAACCTTTCTTTTATAATTGTAAAAATACATAATAATTATAATAAAACCTAAAGAAGTGCATAAAAATTATAAATTAAGGTCATCAGCTTTCCAAGGGAACGTATCGTCTTAACCGTTGTTTGTGCACTGCCATTTGAACACCTTCTCTCTCGATCCTGTACGTCACCTTGCCATTATGGTAGAAACTTTTGCGTATAGCCCCACTTGGACACCGGCCAATAAATCATGACGTAATCTTCAACTTGAATTTCAACATGTCTGTGTCTTTGATCATACTGTTTCTTAAAGTACCCCATTTCACTAATTTGTTTGACTTGCACATTTTCGTAACTGGTTCTGAATCGTTTAACTAAGTCCATTTTGTATTCTGGTTTATCATGCCTCTCATCCGGAAGCCTATTTTGCTAGACTCAAAAATCAGATCTCCAGGCAATATGGTTGAAGAAATAAGGTTTTTCTTGTATGATATCGTTAATTGTAACGCGATAAGCCATCAGACAATCGTCACGTTCTTTTGGACGGACTCAAAATATCCATGCAAACCATATCGAATGGAAAGCTCGATTTAATTGGTCTTAGAAGCTCATGGTTTGTAGGTTTAGGAGGCTTAAACTTCTGACACGTCAAGCATGCTTTGACTTATCTTTCGATATATTTAAACATTCAAGGCCAGATAGACTTCTTTGTCAAATATTTGTACTTCTAATCTCAGCCGACATGAGCTTAGGCTTTTCTTATTGTGATAATGCTCCAAAACGATGGCAATTAATTGTTGTGGCACATTATATTAACCCCTCACCCGTCGTATAATATACCGTATTTCCTTATTTAATGTCCCCTGGAAACTAAAGGAAACACGTCTTAAAATCCTATGGGTTATTCTATGAAACTCAATATTTTTTTAATTTCTAATTTCCTTGGGAAATTATCTACAATATGGTAAAAGTACTAATGTAAAATGTTTGCAAAAAATCAAAAATTTCGCATAATTTCTCAGGGAAATTAAAAGGTGTTTCATTTAATTGCCAAAAGGACATTAAGTGAAGAAATACGGTAACTTCTTGTCTACTACTTTATGAGTTGTTCTTACTGATTCCTTCATTCACCGTCCTTCTTTGCTCTACCACCATGTTCAGAGAATCGAGTGGACAAATTTCGTTTAGAATCAACCAATTATTTTCTTAGTAAGTTCATCGTGGGCTCAATATTTGGACAGACAGTCAGCGTTACTATTGGAAGCAGACACTCTCAGATAATTGCAGTGCCGACCTAACGAGTCTTGCGCCAGTTGTTTTCATGAGCCCCTTCAACGACTTGTGGTCTGTTGTACAACATAGTAAGACCCAATTAAATACGACGTTTTTTGCTCACAAGCCCAAATTATTGCAAAAGCCTCCTTTTACCTTATAAGCTACATCTTATCACATGGCTGCACAGCCTTACTTATATACATAATAACATTTTCAACCCCGTCGGTTTCTTGACACAGAACAGCTCCGAGACCCATCGAGGATTTAAAAAAATCGAGGATATATTTAAAAAAAAAAAAATTTTATCTTTTTAGTTTGAATTAAAAAAACTTAATGTCTATACAAAACCGGGCCGTACCATCCTTTTTACCTACTAGAACTACTGGGGCCACCCACGGACTCTTTGATGGCTGGATAACCTGTAAGTCAAGCATATTCTACACGAGTTCCTCAATCACCTTTCTTTCTGTAACTTTCGTTCTGCAAGGTGGACAACTTTTAGCTTAACTGTTTCCAGTTTCTAATGTGAGGATTACGTTATTAGCATTACCTGGTTTTTATAAGCCTTTTAGAAAGCTGATGTAAGTTTTTTGGGTCAGAAGAATTAGGAGTAGTATTAACAAAAATATTTTCGTTGGAGTTAATACTAGCTATCTCGAGTTGTTATGATTATTATTGTTGTTGTTGTTGTTGTTTCTTCGGTTGTCATTCTGCTGATGGCTTTTAATCTAATGTGCATTTAGGTTTTCCAACTCTTTTTGGATCTTGTCATATTGTTCTTTCATTTCGGTAGCTTGTTTGGCAATTTTATCTAGAAGATTTGTAAGAACCTGCGTTTCGTTTGGTCCTTTGACAGTGTTCTCACTTAATACCGTTTCCATGGCAACTAAAAGCTTCTCTTGTTACTCTTTGGCTAGGTTCGGCTAGCCTTAACCTTCAGCTTCATTTTGTTTAGCATATTTAATAGCCTTCTGTAAGCTAACTGGATTTCTCTCTTAGACACCCAATATCAGGATGAAGACCTTTGACGAAATATGACATGCTCATGCGATCGATATTGATACCGGCCATCTTTACCTCGAAAAGCACGACGTACCATTTGAGACAATCTAATTCCATTACAATATAAATTTTCGTCTTCCTTCTTTTTAAGTTGACCAAGTTCAACTAATTGTCCTTCCAGTGTCTTTTTGTCAAACGTTTTCTTTATCTAATTTACAAGCTTATCAAACGTGGTGTTACGGTGTGAAAATAACCGTTTCAACTATTTAAATTAACCTTATCAATATTCAAAACTTATCTAGATTTTATCTTTATGCTTTTATGAGTCATTAATTATATGTCATAAATCTTTGTGACCGATAATATATCGATGATATATCGTAATTTTTAATTCTTAAAAAGAGAGAGCTTTTTAACTTGTATTTTTCCTATTTACTTTAAATTAATAATAAAAGTTTATTCAACTCAATTTTGTTCTTTGTCTTCTCTCAATCTCCTCTAAAGTATATCGAAGGTATTCAGGCCAAATCCCTTAGACTAACAAACGTATTAATTCGGCTCGGTTCCAAACTGTCTATCCAATCTCTAGCACGTCCACCTATGAACGCAACGAAGAGATTTCTTTTGAAAACTTAATTGGCTCAATTGAATGTTTTGGTTTGAAATTCGTGAAGCCAATGAGCTAAGTTTTCATCGTCTTAGCCATTGAATACACGCATAGTCATTTACGGTGGTAACGTAAAACTTTGTGCTGGATCGACAGTCTTTCGGCTAACTGATCGGATCTCAATTCTTGATATCCAAGACGACTCGATACCCGTGGGTAATTTGCTCGGGTGTTGAATCGCTCCACTATTTTTTTTATATGTTATTCCAGTTCCTGCTTCTATTCTCGCTTGCTTCGAAATTAAACTATAAATAATAAAATTTTAAACTAAATATTCTTGTTAAAGTTTAAATAAAAATTTTTTTCACAATGTTTTTTTTAAGCAATTTAAAATTTTCTTTAGAACAATTTAAATTTATTTTTTATTACTTTCTGTTCTTTTATAAGGACAGTTAAACTTTAACAAAGTTAGGAATTTTTAAATTGTTATGAATAAATTTTTAAATCAGTACAAAATTAATAACTTTTTTTGGCCTTTATTAAATTAAAATATGAAAAATAAAAATTTAAAAATTATACACTTGTTTTATTTTGAATAAAAATTTTTTATTAAAAATTTTGAACAATTTAATATTTTTTTTTTGAATTTTAATTCTTTTAACTTTCTGATGTCTTATAAACAAGGTGACCAAACCATTGATTAATTTTGAAACTTAAACTTAAACAAAATTTTAAATTTTTAATTGTTTCTAATTATTTATTAAACAAGTAAAAAATTTACCTTTTTTTTTGCTTTTAATTAATTAATATACAGTACACTCGCGCTATAACGATTCGCTTTATTACGAATATCGCGTTACAGCGAATGATGTATAAGCCCCGATTTCCTCTCCATTCAAATCAATGGCTAACAAAATATCATATTACGAATATGAAATTATGAAAAATTCGCTACTGCGAATGGGAAATCAAAGCCCATTTTCAAACTAAACTTATACATAACAACGTTAATTGTCACTTTCTTTAACGAATACAATCTTTTTTTAGCACATTGGTTATAATTTTTGTTTATCAATGAAATTTTAATCTGTATGTGTCAACTCCTGAAAAATAATGACAAAATAAAAAGAAACCAACCAATCAAAAATTATTATATAAACTTTAGTTTGTTTAATAGTAAATTTTTATTGGTGTATTTTTATTGTTTCAAAAATGGAAAGTAAAAAAAGAAAGAGTCCTGAGATAAGCTTAAAGCTTGAGATAATAGAGGATTTTAATAATAAAGCAACTACAACTGAACTATCCAGCAAGTATGGATTAGCAGCTTCGACTATCTCAACAATCGTTAAGAACCATCCCTAACCATAGAAACAGAAACAGAGTTTATGAGCAAAGAAAAAGCAATCGCCGGACTGAATACAGCTAGAGAATATTTTATGAATAGCAAAGAAGACTGTAGAAATGAGATAAATTCAGTCTTCAATCTCATCGCCTCTATTCAATCAATCGAATCAAAATACAATCGAAAATCACAAGTTTTTTCAGTTTATCTAATTAGTTTATTTAATTTTTTCTTATTTTTATTGTTTATGTTAATTACTTTGTGTTTTCTTATTTTATTTTGTCAATAAAAAACTAAAAAAATCTATCAACCGACCAATAATACATTTTTTTTAACACCAATCAATTAACATGGAAAATTTGATATAACGATTTTTCATATAACGTATGACATTATTAAGTCCCGCTCATTCGTTGAAGCGCGAGTGCACTGTATATGAATAAAAATTTTGAAAAAATTCTTTATTTTTAATTTCTAGGTTGATCAACGTGTTGTTGTCCCTGTCGATATAAGACCAAAGAGTAAAAGGAATTAAAATTCCAAAAAATTCGAATTATTTTATGAATTCTTTTTAAATTAAAATTTTTTTTCAATTTTTTTAATATCATTTGAAAGTTTTTCCTGATATTTTATTTTCAAATTGAAATATCCTAAATGAATTTTTTTATAATTTGTCAAAATTTTGGAAACAAATTTAAAGAATTATTGAACAGATTTTCTTGAATTTTTAACCAAATAGAGTTCAATATGTTTGCATTAATAATAATAATAATAATAATAATAATAATAATAATAATAATAATAATAATAATAATAATAAAAATACTACTAATAATAATAATAATAATAAAAATACTACTAATAATAATAATAATACTACTAATAATAATAAAACTAATATTAATAATAATTATATGAGCTACAACAGGTATTAGCCTGTAGAGCAAGGCTAATAGTCTCGCTATAGTTGCTAAAACGAGTTACAAAACATTAGTTTAATAAACTAAAAATAGTTAGTTTTGTTGAATTGTAGTCGATCTGACGTAAAAAAAAATCATTTAGTTTCTTTTTAAAATTGTATTTTTATTTTTCTGCCAATACGTCAGGTGGTAATCTATTCCAGTTATCAACTACTCGATTTAAAATGAAATGCTCTCTGTGACTTATCCTAGTGTATTGATTAACCAAAGTAATCTTTTGACCACTAATATTACCAACAGGACCTTTCGAAAACAATAAACTCATTAGTTTACTTGGATTATGGCAGTCCACTTTGCTATATCCTTTACTTAACTAAAAATATACTTAACTAGTATTTTAAGCCTTTCTTCATAGGTGAGGTGACAGATGGACTTGACAAGCTTCGTTGCCCTCGCCTGAACTTTTTCCAAAATGTTGATGTCCTTCTTTGTATTGGGACACCAGGCTGCAATCGCGTATATCAGGTGAGGTCTAACAATCGCAACATAAAGTTTGCCAAAAGTGCCTGTTGTCCAACAATTAAAAGTTCGACTCAACTGTCCCAATACCATAGAGGCTCTATTAGCTGCTTGTGTTACTTAGTTATTCCACTTTAGATTCGAGCATAGCACGATTCCGAGATCACGTTCATTGTCAGTCATTTTGAGTGCCCTACTGTTCATTGACAGGCTAAAACTAAAATGTTTATTGTTTATAACCATAGCCTTGAATTTTTCATCGGTGAATCCCATTAGCCAATCGTTAGCCCAAAGGCTTAGAAAGTCTATGTCTTGTTGAAGATTGATCAAATCCAATCAGTTCTTGATAACAGAAATTAATTTGATTTCGTCTGCGAATAGCTTGCAAAGACATTTAATCATTGATTGCATATCATTAATAAATATAACGAATAACAAAGGACCTAACACTGAACCTTGAGGTACTCCACTTAGAACGTCTAACCAGTCAGAGACAGAATCATCCATAACAACTCTCTGTCTGCGGCCACTCAGAAAGTTATTGATCTAACTGACTAATTTTAAATTAAATCCATAAAGTGCCAACTTTTTGATCAGGGCCCAGTGCGGGACTTTGTCAAAGGCTTTTGCAAAGTCCATAAAAACAATCACTGAAGTGAATCCTCGGTTTTGAGCCTCAGTTATCGAGTCTAAAGTCTCCAGTTGACTTACCATTTCATTATTCAAGATTCATAGATGATATTTTCATAAAATCAGTTGATGGAATTTCTAACCTAGAATCAGCTTTTAGTAATTTGAAACTTAATGTTATTAAAATTAATCCAGTGATTTTTCTAGATTTAAAGATATATTTTGATAAGATCACTTGCAAAATGAATTTTAGTTTATATATAAAACCAACAAATACTTTTTGCTTTTTACTCTTTTCTTCAAATCATCCAGTATTTATATTTGATAATATTCCAAAATCTATTTTGATAAGAGTAAAACGAATATGTACATCTTAAATAGAATTTTTATCATTTGCTAGACTCTATACATTTGAGTTAATTAAAAGAGGATATTCCTTTAAAATTGTTTGTTCTCAATCACGAATGGTTAGTAATATCCCTAGGAAAGACTTAATTCCATATAAAAAAAGAAAAAATTTGTAAATCAAAACATTATTTATCTTTGCATTGAATATGATAGGAATATAGTAAATTTAAATCTATGATCAATTGTAATCCATAATTTTCCTTTTCCTAAAGTTGAACATTTTTCTTTTAAAAAAATGTCAAGACCTGAACTGCTTAATTTGTAGATTTTCTAATGAAGATTTTAAAATTCATCTAAAAGAACAATTTTTTTTACCCATTGAGTCGGAATCTAGTTGTAACTCAATTGATTGTGTCTACATTATTTTATGTATTAAATGCCAAGTCTATACTATATTGTACAAACAAATTGTTCTAAACGAAGATTTAATGAACATTTAAACGGAATAAAAAAATATACTCCATATATTAATCACAAATAATATGTTTCAATTCATTTTAATTTGAATAAACAGGATTTTACAGTAGATCTGCGTTTTTTTATTTATAAAGTCAATGTGGAAAGACTAAAAAATGAAACGTTTTTAAAACACATGTTCATTAAATTAGGATTTGAGATTCTTAATGAAGTCATTTCCTCAATTAACACGTTAACATTTTTAAATTACATATAGTATTTTAAATTTCATCATAAAATTTTTTAAAATTTATTTAAAATTTTTCCTTTTTTTCGAAATTTTAAAACGTGTAAATTTTTTTTTCTATTTAAGCATCAAAAATTAAATATTTTTTTTTCTCCATTGCCTGAAGAAGACTAAAAGCCGAAATAGCTATCGCAAATTTTAATAAAAACATTATAATTTAACTTGTTTTAGTTTTTATTTTAAATAAATTATTCCGATTATATGTAATATCTGAAAATTTTTTGTTTCTCCAAATTAGAAACTTAAAAGAACATCAAAATCTTTTTCCCTGAAATTTTTTGCCGCTGATATTGTCTGGCCGACAAAGTGGCCGTCCGTTTCGAGTTTGGCCGTACATTTGGCCGGCCAACATTGCGCTCCAAATTTTTGGCCGCGTCTGGACCGGTCACGCTTGGACTCCGCCCAACACTAATTTATATATTTCTTAACTTGGCGCCAGCAATTAATCAGTTGAGTTCGACTAACAAACTAGCAACTAGATTCAGGACACTTTTGAATATGAAATGACTAATAATCGAAGCCTAGCTAGACCTATATAATATAGTAACACGTCATTACGCCCGCCAATTATACAAAAATCTCCTCATTGCTGGAGTGTCTTCTGTCCACAATACCATCCTTCTGATAATCAAGAGGAACTTGGATAACGGAAATGTCTCATACGGCGGCATGCCACCTTCAATACTGGGTGTTACACACCGTCCTCAGTTTCTTGTGGTTAGCCTTTCCTGTGCTAGAGGTAGATTTTCTCGCTCCACTATCAAGGGCATTCCGTGATCCCACCCAAGTCTTGACAACTGGATCTTCCAGGCTCTTACCCTCAATGTTGCAACCCTTAATTACTTGACTGCTTAAACCAATCAGAATCGCTAAACCTTTCTTTTATAATTGTAAAAATACATAATAATTATAATAAAACCTAAAGAAGTGCATAAAAATTATAAATTAAGGTCATCAGCTTTCCAAGGGAACGTATCGTCTTAACCGTTGTTTGTGCACTGCCATTTGAACACCTTCTCTCTCGATCCTGTACGTCACCTTGCCATTATGGTAGAAACTTTTGCGTATAGCCCCACTTGGACACCGGCCAATAAATCATGACGTAATCTTCAACTTGAATTTCAACATGTCTGTGTCTTTGATCATACTGTTTCTTAAAGTACCCCATTTCACTAATTTGTTTGACTTGCACATTTTCGTAACTGGTTCTGAATCGTTTAACTAAGTCCATTTTGTATTCTGGTTTATCATGCCTCTCATCCGGAAGCCTATTTTGCTAGACTCAAAAATCAGATCTCCAGGCAATATGGTTGAAGAAATAAGGTTTTTCTTGTATGATATCGTTAATTGTAACGCGATAAGCCATCAGACAATCGTCACGTTCTTTTGGACGGACTCAAAATATCCATGCAAACCATATCGAATGGAAAGCTCGATTTAATTGGTCTTAGAAGCTCATGGTTTGTAGGTTTAGGAGGCTTAAACTTCTGACACGTCAAGCATGCTTTGACTTATCTTTCGATATATTTAAACATTCAAGGCCAGATAGACTTCTTTGTCAAATATTTGTACTTCTAATCTCAGCCGACATGAGCTTAGGCTTTTCTTATTGTGATAATGCTCCAAAACGATGGCAATTAATTGTTGTGGCACATTATATTAACCCCTCACCCGTCGTATAATATACCGTATTTCCTTATTTAATGTCCCCTGGAAACTAAAGGAAACACGTCTTAAAATCCTATGGGTTATTCTATGAAACTCAATATTTTTTTAATTTCTAATTTCCTTGGGAAATTATCTACAATATGGTAAAAGTACTAATGTAAAATGTTTGCAAAAAATCAAAAATTTCGCATAATTTCTCAGGGAAATTAAAAGGTGTTTCATTTAATTGCCAAAAGGACATTAAGTGAAGAAATACGGTAACTTCTTGTCTACTACTTTATGAGTTGTTCTTACTGATTCCTTCATTCACCGTCCTTCTTTGCTCTACCACCATGTTCAGAGAATCGAGTGGACAAATTTCGTTTAGAATCAACCAATTATTTTCTTAGTAAGTTCATCGTGGGCTCAATATTTGGACAGACAGTCAGCGTTACTATTGGAAGCAGACACTCTCAGATAATTGCAGTGCCGACCTAACGAGTCTTGCGCCAGTTGTTTTCATGAGCCCCTTCAACGACTTGTGGTCTGTTGTACAACATAGTAAGACCCAATTAAATACGACGTTTTTTGCTCACAAGCCCAAATTATTGCAAAAGCCTCCTTTTACCTTATAAGCTACATCTTATCACATGGCTGCACAGCCTTACTTATATACATAATAACATTTTCAACCCCGTCGGTTTCTTGACACAGAACAGCTCCGAGACCCATCGAGGATTTAAAAAAATCGAGGATATATTTAAAAAAAAAAAAATTTTATCTTTTTAGTTTGAATTAAAAAAACTTAATGTCTATACAAAACCGGGCCGTACCATCCTTTTTACCTACTAGAACTACTGGGGCCACCCACGGACTCTTTGATGGCTGGATAACCTGTAAGTCAAGCATATTCTACACGAGTTCCTCAATCACCTTTCTTTCTGTAACTTTCGTTCTGCAAGGTGGACAACTTTTAGCTTAACTGTTTCCAGTTTCTAATGTGAGGATTACGTTATTAGCATTACCTGGTTTTTATAAGCCTTTTAGAAAGCTGATGTAAGTTTTTTGGGTCAGAAGAATTAGGAGTAGTATTAACAAAAATATTTTCGTTGGAGTTAATACTAGCTATCTCGAGTTGTTATGATTATTATTGTTGTTGTTGTTGTTGTTTCTTCGGTTGTCATTCTGCTGATGGCTTTTAATCTAATGTGCATTTAGGTTTTCCAACTCTTTTTGGATCTTGTCATATTGTTCTTTCATTTCGGTAGCTTGTTTGGCAATTTTATCTAGAAGATTTGTAAGAACCTGCGTTTCGTTTGGTCCTTTGACAGTGTTCTCACTTAATACCGTTTCCATGGCAACTAAAAGCTTCTCTTGTTACTCTTTGGCTAGGTTCGGCTAGCCTTAACCTTCAGCTTCATTTTGTTTAGCATATTTAATAGCCTTCTGTAAGCTAACTGGATTTCTCTCTTAGACACCCAATATCAGGATGAAGACCTTTGACGAAATATGACATGCTCATGCGATCGATATTGATACCGGCCATCATTACCTGGAAAAGCACGCCGTACCATTTGAGACAATCTAATTCCATTACAATATAAATTTTCGTCTTCCTTCTTTTTAAGTTGATTTTTTATTACTTTCTGTTCTTTTATAAGGACAGTTAAACTTTAACAAAGTTAGGAATTTTTAAATTGTTATGAATAAATTTTTAAATTAGTACAAAATTAAGAACTTTTTTTGGCCTTTATTAAATTAAAATGTGAAAAATAAAAATTTAAAAATTATATCCTTGTTTTATTTTGAATAAAAAATTTTTTATTAAAAATTTTGAACAATTTAATAATTTTTTTTTGAATTTTAATTCCTTTAACTTTCTGATGTCTTATAAACAAGGTGACCAAACCATTGATTAATTTTGAAACTTAAACTTAAACAAAATTTTAAATTTTTAATTGTTTCTAATTATTTATTAAACAAGTAAAAAATTTACCTTTTTTTTTGCTTTTAATTAATTAATATACAGTACACTCGCGCTATAACGATTCGCTTTATTACGAATATCGCGTTACAGCGAATGATGTATAAGCACCGATTTCCTCTCTGTAAAGTCGTCGCCTGTGGCTGAGTGAAAGACTCGTAGTTTCGTGATTAAGAGTTTTATTAATCTAAATTTATTGAAAACGGCCGTTCTGGGCCAATGTAAATAATGTAAATAAATAAATGTAATTAGTATAAAAATTTGATTGTAATTAGTTGAAATATAAAATTGTAAATAGTTTGAGTGTACAGTTGCAACTTGTATATATGTAAATTTGAAACTTGCAATGTATGATTTTTATAAAATAAAAAGTAGCATATTCAAGTGCTAGTTTGTGGTTCTGTTCAACACCACATCTACCGCCCACTTTGAACTTTTGCTGCGAGTCTCTCGGACCTGCGCGTTTGATTCGGCTCCAGTGTGACATTGGCCTTTCTTGCACAAGTGGTCAGTGCCTCTTTGGTTTCTCCAGCTAAATCTTTGCGAGGTGGTTGCCAGACCCTTCGGGTTTTTACTCTTTCCTGATGCTGTTCCGGGAATGCCCTCTGCTTGGACTGCGTCCCATGCTCTGGATGTGCTTTCTGCTCTTGGGTGTGTCTATTATCATCATGCTCCAGGGCATTGTATGTCACAAGTGGTTTAAAGAAGCATATATTTCTAGTTGTTTCTTTACTGCCTCTTTTAGCTGTTACTAAGCTTCCTTTGACTTGAACAACTACGTACGGGTCTGGGTCCCAAAAGGGGTCCGATTTCAATTTCTGTTCTAGTTTTACTAGAACTCTTCGTCCGACTCTAATTTGAGGCTCACAAACCCTCATTCTGGCATCAAATTCCGCTTTCATTCGCGCTTTAGCCTTCTCATCATTTGGTCTAGCGAATTCGTGTAACTTTTTGAGCTTTTCAAAGTCGAGATTTTCGACTTGTGGAATGCCTGAAGTCCTCGCAAACCCTAGAAGAAGTATGGCCGGTGGTACTTGAGTTGCTGAATGCGGAGTTTCTCGATATGCTCTTAAGAACACACTTAGTTCTTCGTCTTTGTTGCGACCAGCTACTATACTTGCTTTCAGCACCTTGCCCAGATTTTTCATGAATCGCTCGACTTCTCCATTTGCCCTAGGCCATTTAGGGGTGATTTTCTGATGTATAAAACCCTTTTGTCTTGCATATTCAGCAAACTCGTACGAGTTAAATGGCGGACCGTTATCGGTTTTGTATTTGAGTGGAACTCCTAAGGTTCCAAATAATTTGTCGAGTATTTGCTTTGTAGCTTTAAAGCTTGTACTCCGAGTCGGATCCGTGGCAGGCCATCGACTGTAGTCGTCATGATTAACCAAATAGTAGCTTCCATCCACATAGGTCCGAAAAAGTCACCGCTGACTTCTTGCCAAGGCCCTTCTGGCATTTTAGACGGCATGAGTGGTGCGTATCGTACATTTGTTGAATTTGCTTGGCAGACTGTGCAGTGCAGTACCATCTCGTCCACCATTTTGTCTATTCCACTGAACCAAACTTTGGATCTGATCAATGCTTTTGTCTTGACCACACCCTGGTGCCCCTGGTGTGCAAGTTCGATTGTTCGCCTTTGCAGTGATTTTGTTCGCCTTGGCACAATTATTCTGCTGCCTCTAAGCATAAGACCATCGCTTGTTTGTGTGATTTCGCTGATTATTTGACAATAATGGGCCATCTTGGCCGCTAGTTTCTTGTTTCCACTTGTCATATGAGTTTGTAATTCGTTTAGTTCTTGATCATGATTCGTATGTTTTATCATCTCACTCATGGTTAGAGCGTGTGGTCTAGAGGATTCTGCAATGGCGTTGATGTAGGCTTCTGATTTTTCGCTGGATTCTTCTTTTGATTCATTTGATCCTACGGGTTGGCGCGAAAAGTAGTCAGCGACGTTTGAAATGCCTGGTCGATGTATGATATTAAAATCAAATTGTGAGAGGCGAAGGGCCCATCTTTCGATTCGTGCTGGGGGTCGACAGGCTGTGTTGTTGAATATCAGCTTGACCGCTCGGTTGTCTGTAACGAGCCTAAATTTTGATCCGATTAAATATATCCAAAACTTTTCGCAAGCCCACACGGCTGCTAGGGCTTCTTTCTCGCACTGACTGTACCAGCGTTCAGTTTCGGACAAAAGTCTAGAAGCAAAGGCGATGATTTTTCGATCTTTTGTGTCTTTTGGATTGATCTGAACTAGGACTGCTCCGAGTCCGACTGGGCTTGCATCCACTATTAGTTCGGTCTCCCATTGTTTATTGAAGTATGCCATGTGCTGTGACGTAATAGATTCTTTGAGCTTGCGCAGCGACTGGTGATGTAGTGGTGTCCATTTCCATTCGGCGTTTTTCTTGGTCAGCCTCCACAAAGGCTCTGTGATCATACACGTGTGCTTAATAAATCGGCTAGAGAATTGGACGGTACCTAAAAGTGAGCGCAGCTCTTTTACATTCGCGGGAGGTTTCGCCTCTCTTAGTGCCCTGCACCTATCTTCGGTTGGAGCAATTCCTTTTTCCGACATTCGGAGTCCAAAGAAGGTCAACTCGCTCTTTCCAATTTCGCATTTTTCTGAATTGAGCGTGATCCCGTGTTCTTCCAGTCGGGTCAATACTTGCATAAGCGAATCGTCATGCTCTTGATCTGTGGCGCCGTAGACTAGAATGTCGTCTGTCATGTTGATCTGACCGGGTATTCCCTCCAGGATTTGACGTATACACTCTGTAAACTCCTCCGAAGCACAGGAGATTCCCATATGGAGTCTCTTATATCTAAACAACCCACAGTGTGTTGTTATTGTTGTCAGGTGTCTCGAGTCTTGGTCAATTGTCAGTTGATGAAAAGCTTTACGTATGTCAAGTTTTGTAAATTTCTTTGCTCCATTCACTTCGTAGATGAGGTCTTCCATGTTTTTTGATGGATATCTGACTCTTTTAAGCGCTTTATTCAACTGCCTTGAGTCGCATGTCAGGCGGACATTTATATCTTTGTTTGCTGAACTGGTCTTGTCCTTCTTTGGAACCACAACCAGATTAGAGATCCATGGAGTTGGTCCCATCCACGAGTGTACTCTTTCGAGAACTCCCTCCTTAACCTGATTCTCCAACTCCTTTGTCACTGCGTCTTGAAGATGAACGGCTACAGGTCGCAGCTTTTGCTTAACTGGCCTTACATTCGCGTCAATTTGGAGCTTAACCGTTTGGCTGTTGATACAGCCCATTTTGTCGGAAAAGAGTTTTGGGAAAATATTCTTGAGCTCGTGCTTTAGTTGCTCTTCTACCTTTGTCGAAGGGTATTGAGGCCTTATCGTCCCGACTGGACTGAGGATTTTGATCACGCCGAGGGTGACGGCTGTTTTGTGGCTCAGCAAAAGTTCTGCTCGCCCGTTGATGACCACAAAGTCTGCCTCAATAGCTGTGTTTTTGCTATTTACAACTTTTGCATTGAATTGTCCGAGTACTTGGAGTGGTGTACCGGATTTGTATGGGTAGAATGCTGTTTTGCACGTTTGTAGAATGGGTCTTGGCGTCAAAGTGGCGTATGTTAGCTCGTCTATTATGTTCACGGGTGATCCCGTGTCAATTAGAAACGAAAATTCTTGGCCATTGACTTTAATGCTAGTTCGAGGACCGTCGTTGAAACGATTTGCTTTAATGGCGAAGAGGCCGTATTCTATCGATTCTTTAAAGCGTCTGTACTCTGCGTACTCTTCGCTGTTCAGTGTGTGCGTTATGTCGTTTGGTTCGGACTCGACCTCGGTTTCTATTTGACGAATGTATTTACGATTGCGGTTTTGCTGCGTCGATGCTTTGCTTCCTCTGCACACTGCTGCAAAGTGATCCATTTTGCCGCAATTTAGACATTCCTTTCCTTTTGCCGGGCATAAGTTTCGACCCTTGCAAGCTTGTCCGCAGTATATGCAGCGCCTTCTGTTCATGTAGTCTTGTTTTGTCGCGTGTCCCCTTTGTTGACGTTTGCTATTGAACGGCTTTGATTCGCTCCTTGTGTTTCGCTCTTCTGGGTATGAGATTGTTTGGGCTGTTGCCGTTGGATTAGTGAGCATATTCATGTTGGCTGCGGACGCTTCGTAAGCTTGTGCAAGCTCGATCGCTTCTTTTAGTTTAAGTTCTTTGGTTTGACAACATTTTTCCTGGAATGTGTGCATATCCGACCCGGCAACAAATTGGGAGAGGATGTTTCTTTCTAGTGCTTCTCCGAATTTGCAATGGACGGCTTGTTGTCTTAACCTCATCACTGCCCTGCTTGCTTGCTCGCCCTGCTTTCGCTTCGTGTGGCGAAACTTTTGTTCCTCGGCGAATTCGGATCGTTGAGCAGTGAAATGATCTGTCATGACTTTGTACGCCTCTTCAATCGACTCATTGTTTTCACCTTTCCTGAGGCTCTTATAAATTTCATAGGCCTCTGGGCCGATCATGAGGAGGAAATTCGGTTTTACTCTGTCATCGGGTAGATTCTTAGCGATTACGTATAGCTTGAAACGTTCAAGCCACATTTCCCACCTTGAACCTGCGGTGGATAGCTCCTCGCCCGTGTTGTGTTTTGGAATGTACCACAAGTGGCATTGTCGACCATGCTGTCGTCTACAGTCGGTTCGTCATTGTTTGTGTCTGGATGTGTTGAGTCGTGATTAGAGTCTGTCAGGGATTCAAAATCTTGGGCTTGATATAGTCGGGAGCTGTTCGAGCTTAGGCTTGTGTCTCCGGTTTCGTTGGCTTCGTCAGTGGTTTGTGTGTGTTGTGTTTTATTTGGCTTATCAGTAGTTATCTGCACGTCTTGTATGACTTGTCGTAGTTTTGCTTGTGCTCTTGTATATGGTTTGCTTGTTGTTGTTTGTGTCTGTGATGCTGCTTGGCTTACGTGTGCTTGTGTTCTTGTGTTATGCTTGTTTACTGTTGTGTGCGCGTGCGGTGAGACTTTGCTTTTATCGTGTGTGCTTTTGTTTGGCTTATGTGCTTCCGTGTTGCTTGCTTGTGCGTGGGGTGAGACTTTGCTTGTCTCTTTCGTGCTTGTGCTTGCGTTTGGCTTATGCGGTGTGCTTTTACGTAATAGTTGTGGGCTTTTGTTTAGTACGTCTTCTTCAGCGACAGAACAATTGACGTAACTATAGTCGGATCCGTCTGTTGACACTTGGGTCTTGCTCATAAATTACCGATCGGGTTTTTATATCCTCGTCGCCAAGTGTAAAGTCGTCGCCTGCGGCTGAGTGATTTTTTATTACTTTCTGTTCTTTTATAAGGACAGTTAAACTTTAACAAAGTTAGGAATTTTTAAATTGTTATGAATAAATTTTTAAATTAGTACAAAATTAAGAACTTTTTTTGGCCTTTATTAAATTAAAATGTGAAAAATAAAAATTTAAAAATTATATCCTTGTTTTATTTTGAATAAAAAATTTTTTATTAAAAATTTTGAACAATTTAATATTTTTTTTTTGAATTTTAATTCCTTTAACTTTCTGATGTCTTATAAACAAGGTGACCAAACCATTGATTAATTTTGAAACTTAAACTTAAACAAAATTTTAAAATTTTAATTGTTTCTAATTATTTATTAAACAAGTAAAAAATTTACCTTTTTTTTTGCTTTTAATTAATTAATATACAGTACACTCGCGATATAACGATTCGCTTTATTACGAATATCGCGTTACAGCGAATGATGTATAAGCACCGATTTCCTCTCTGTAAAGTCGTCGCCTGTGGCTGAGTGAAAGACTCGTAGTTTCGTGATTAAGAGTTTTATTAATCTAAATTTATTGAAAACGGCCGTTCTGGGCCAATGTAAATAATGTAAATAAATAAATGTAATTAGTATAAAAATTTGATTGTAATTAGTTGAAATATAAAATTGTAAATAGTTTGAGTGTACAGTTGCAACTTGTATATATGTAAATTTGAAACTTGCAATGTATGATTTTTATAAAATAAAAAGTAGCATATTCAAGTGCTAGTTTGTGGTTGCAACACCACACTCTCCATTCAAATCAATGGCTAACAAAATATCATATTACGAATATGAAATTATGAAAAATTCGCTTCTGCGAATGGGAAATCAAAGCCCATTTTCAAACTAAACATATACATAACAATGTTAATTGTCACTTTCTTTAACGAATACAATCTTTTTTTAGCACATTGGTTATAATTTTTGTTTATCAATGAAATTTTAATCTGTATGTGTCAACTCCTGAAAAATAATGACAAAATAAAAAGAAAACAACCAATCAAAAATTAATATATAAACTTTTGTTTGTTTAATAGTAAATTTTTATTGGTGTATTTTTATTGTTTCAAAAATGGAAAGTAAAAAAAGAAAGAGTCCTGAGATAAGCTTAAAGCTTGAGATAATAGAGGATTTTAATAATAAAGCAACTACAACTGAACTATCCAGCAAGTATGGATTAGCAGCTTCGACTATCTCAACAATCGTTAAGAACCATCCCTAACCATAGAAACAGAAACAGAGTTTATGAGCAAAGAAAAAGCAATCGCCGGACTGAATACAGCTAGAGAATATTTTATGAATAGCAAAGAAGACTGTAGAAATGAGATAAATTCAGTCTTCAATCTCATCGCCTCTATTCAATCAATCGAATCAAAAATACAATCGAAAATCACAAGTTTTTTTGTTTATCTAATTAGTTTATTTAATTTTTTCTTATTTTTATTGTTTATGTTAATTACTTTGTGTTTTCTTATTTTATTTTGTCAATAAAAAACTAAAAAAATCTATCAACCGACCAATAATACATTTTTTTTAACACCAATCAATTAACATGGAAAATTTGATATAACGATTTTTCATATAACGTATGACATTATTAAGTCCCGCTCATTCGTTGAAGCGCGAGTGCACTGTATATGAATAAAAATTTTGAAAAAATTCTTTATTTTTAATTTCTAGGTTGATCAACGTGTTGTTGTCCCTGTCGATATAAGACCAAAGAGTAAAAGGAATTAAAATTCCAAAAAATTCGAATTATTTTATGAATTCTTTTTAAATTAAAATTTTTTTTCAATTTTTTTAATATCATTTGAAAGTTTTTCCTGATATTTTATTTTCAAATTGAAATATCCTAAATGAATTTTTTTATAATTTGTCAAAATTTTGGAAACAAATTTAAAGAATTATTGAACAGATTTTCTTGAATTTTTAACCAAATAGAGTTCAATATGTTTGCATTAATAATAATAATAATAATAATAATAATAATAATAATAATAATAATAATAATAATAATAATAAAAATACTACTAATAATAATAATAATAATAAAAATACTACTAATAATAATAATAATACTACTAATAATAATAAAACTAATATTAATAATAATTATATGAGCTACAACAGGTATTAGCCTGTAGAGCAAGGCTAATAGTCTCGCTATAGTTGCTAAAACGAGTTACAAAACATTAGTTTAATAAACTAAAAATAGTTAGTTTTGTTGAATTGTAGTCGATCTGACGTAAAAAAAAATCATTTAGTTTCTTTTTAAAATTGTATTTTTATTTTTCTGCCAATACGTCAGGTGGTAATCTATTCCAGTTATCAACTACTCGATTTAAAATGAAATGCTCTCTGTGACTTATCCTAGTGTATTGATTAACCAAAGTAATCTTTTGACCACTAATATTACCAACAGGACCTTTCGAAAACAATAAACTCATTAGTTTACTTGGATTATGTCAGTCCACTTTGCTATATCCTTTACTTAACTAAAATTATTCGATCAGATCACCTCTCTCTCTCCTCACTTTTAAGGTTGTTAGTCCTAGTATTTTAAGCCTTTCTTCATAGGTGAGGTGACAGATGGACTTGACAAGCTTCGTTGCCCTCGCCTGAACTTTTTCCAAAATGTTGATGTCCTTCTTTGTATTGGGACACCAGGCTGCAATCGCGTATATCAGGTGAGGTCTAACAATCGCAACATAAAGTTTGCCAAAAGTGCCTGTTGTCCAACAATTAAAAGTTCGACTCAACTGTCCCAATACCATAGAGGCTCTATTAGCTGCTTGTGTTACTTAGTTATTCCACTTTAGATTCGAGCATAGCACGATTCCGAGATCACGTTCATTGTCAGTCATTTTGAGTGCCCTACTGTTCATTGACAGGCTAAAACTAAAATGTTTATTGTTTATAACCATAGCCATGAATTTTTCATCGGTGAATCCCATTAGCCAATCGTTAGCCCAAAGGCTTAGAAAGTCTATGTCTTGTTGAAGATTGATCAAATCCAATCAGTTCTTGATAACAGAAATTAATTTGATTTCGTCTGCGAATAGCTTGCAAAGACATTTAATCATTGATTGCATATCATTAATAAATATAACGAATAACAAAGGACCTAACACTGAACCTTGAGGTACTCCACTTAGAACGTCTAACCAGTCAGAGACAGAATCATCCATAACAACTCTCTGTCTGCGGCCACTCAGAAAGTTATTGATCTAACTGACTAATTTTAAATTAAATCCATAAAGTGCCAACTTTTTGATCAGGGCCCAGTGCGGGACTTTGTCAAAGGCTTTTGCAAAGTCCATAAAAACAATCACTGAAGTGAATCCTCGGTTTTGAGCCTCAGTTATCGAGTCTAAAGTCTCCAGTTGACTTACCATTTCATTATTCAAGATTCATAGATGATATTTTCATAAAATCAGTTGATGGAATTTCTAACCTAGAATCAGCTTTTAGTAATTTGAAACTTAATGTTATTAAAATTAATCCAGTGATTTTTCTAGATTTAAAGATATATTTTGATAAGATCACTTGCAAAATGAATTTTAGTTAATATATAAAACCAACAAATACTTTTTGCTTTTTACTCTTTTCTTCAAATCATCCAGTATTTATATTTGATAATATTCCAAAATCTATTTTTATAAGAGTAAAACGAATATGTACATCTTAAATAGAATTTTTATCATTTGCTAGACTCTATACATTTGAGTTAATTAAAAGAGGATATTCCTTTAAAATTGTTTGTTCTCAATCACGAATGGTTAGTAATATCCCTAGGAAAGACTTAATTCCATATAAAAAAAGAAAAAATTTGTAAATCAAAACATTATTTATCTTTGCATTGAATATGATAGGAATATAGTAAATTTAAATCTATGATCAATTGTAATCCATAATTTTCCTTTTCCTAAAGTTGAACATTTTTCTTTTAAAAAAATGTCAAGACCTGAACTGCTTAATTTGTAGATTTTCTAATGAAGATTTTAAAATTCATCTAAAAGAACAATTTTTTTTACCCATTGAGTCGGAATCTAGTTGTAACTCAATTGATTGTGTCTACATTATTTTATGTATTAAATGCCAAGTCTATACTATATTGTACAAACAAATTGTTCTAAACGAAGATTTAATGAACATTTAAACGGAATAAAAAAATATACTCCATATATAAATCACAAATCATATGTTTCAATTCATTTTAATTTGAATGAACAGGATTTTACAGTAGATCTGCGTTTTTTTATTTATAAAGTCAATGTGGAAAGACTAAAAAATGAAACGTTTTTAAAACACATGTTCATTAAATTAGGATTTGAGATTCTTAATGAAGTCATTTCCTCAATTAACACGTTAACATTTTTAAATTACATATAGTATTTTAAATTTCATCATAAAATTTTTTAAAATTTATTTAAAATTTTTCCTTTTTTTCGAAATTTTAAAACGTGTAAATTTTTTTTTCTATTTAAGCATCAAAAATTAAATATTTTTTTTTCTCCATTGCCTGAAGAAGACTAAAAGCCGAAATAGCTATCGCAAATTTTAATAAAAACATTATAATTTAACTTGTTTTAGTTTTTATTTTAAATAAATTATTCCGATTATATGTAATATCTGAAAATTTTTTGTTTCTCCAAATTAGAAACTTAAAAGAACATCAAAATCTTTTTCCCTGAAATTTTTAGCCGCTGATATTGTCTGGCCGACAAAGTGGCCGTCCGTTTCGAGTTTGGCCGTACATTTGGCCGCTCGTCTATGATTTGGCCGGCCAACATTGCGCTCCAAATTTTTGGCCGCGTCTGGACCGGTCACGCTTGGACTCCGCCCAACACTAATTTATATATTTCTTAACTTGGCGCCAGCAATTTATCAGTTGAGTTCGACTAACAAACTAGCAACTAGATTCAGGACACTTTTGAATATGAAATGACTAATAACCGAAGCCTAGCTAGACCTATATAATATAGTAACACGTCATTACGCCCGCCAATTATACAACAATCTCCTCATTGCTGGAGTGTCTTCTGTCCACAATACCATCCTTCTGATAATCAAGAGGAACTTGGATAACGGAAATGTCTCATACGGCGGCATGCCACCTTCAATACTGGGTGTTACACACCGTCCTCAGTTTCTTGTGGTTAGCCTTTCCTGTGCTAGAGGTAGATTTTCTCGCTCCACTACCAAGGGCATTCCGTGATCCCACCCAAGTCTTGACAACTGGATCTTCCAGGCTCGCACCCTCAATGTTGCAACCCTTAATTAATTTAGCCTTTAAACTTCCTTTCAACACAGGCTGCAAAAAAGTTCGCACACTAAACTAGCATGTGAGCGTGCATACCATCAACTTCAGGTGCTTTATGCGTATCGAGTTTAGTAAGAAATATGAAAATATTGGCCTTTGAAAAATACTTGAGCCTATAATACATTCAATATCGCATTTTTTTTCAAATCTGGCATTTGTCTACCATCATCATGTTAATATTTTCAACTAAAAAAGCAGGTTTTTTTTATAACGGTAATTTAATTGAAAAAACGTTAATTTACGACCAAAATTTACAACAAATATTTTAATAAATTAAAAGAAAAAAAAATAAATAAAAAAAAAAAATTCAAGAATTTTTTTGAACTTTGTTAGAACTAGGGTTGGAAATTCGAAATCGACACTTTCGAAATTTTGTTAAAAAATAGTGTCGATTTCGATTTTTTGATTTCGAAATTGAACAAAATCATAATTCAATGGTTTCGAAAAGGAAAAATAAATTTCGACACTGAAACTCAGTTTCGATATCCAAATAAAAATTTCGATATTAAAACTAAGTTTCGAAGTTAATTAATATATTCAAAATTATAAAATAACCTTCGAAAATTTTTTTTTCTTTTGAAAAAATAAATCAATCAATTAAAATTAAGTAATTATGCTTTGAAAATTAATATTATTTTGTTCATTGTTTTATTTGGGATTTTTATTAATTATTTTTTAATATAGACTAATTTTTTTAACAAAATTAATAAGAAAAGTAACGCAATACAAAGCGGTTTTATCAGTTAAAAAAACCCTAACCTAACCTTTTTTAACAAATTTAGTAGATTTTACAAAGACATAGAAATTATAAATTATTATTAAAAAAAACAAACAAACAAATAGATAAGTTAATTAATTTGTTTATAAAAACTTAAAAATTATTTTTCGTTCTTTTATATTAAAATAATAGTTGAATTTCTTTATGTAAAAAAAATGTATCCGAACTTGTAAAAATTTAAAATACAAGAGAGTTTTCGTAAAATAATACGCACTTAAAATAAAATAGCTATTTCAACGTGAAAATTGAAGTTTTAGTTTCGAAACCAAAAACATAATGTCGAAAGTGAGTTTCTACATCGACATTATTTTTGGTATTCGAAATCAAAATTTTAATTTCGATACTAAAATTGCATTTCGACATTAAGTTGTAAAATCTACAATACTTTATCAAATTCGAGATTAAGATCTTTAGTTTCGAAATCATTTCTTAATTTCAATTATTAATCAAAATTAAAAATAATTTCGAAATTTTTTTGTTTATAGTCGAATATTTTTTTATTTCGTTTTTCCAACCCTAGTTAGAACAGTAAAAAAAAATTGTAAAAATATATTAAAAATTCAAAAAAAATAGCAAAAATTGATAATTTTTTGGCCGAAATCGAATTTACCGTGTCTTACGGATATTGATTTAATTTTACGTAAGATTTTGTGTTTAAGAAAGTGTAAAATTACTTACGTAAAATTACATCATTTTACGTAAAATTACACAAATTTTTGTTAGAACCAGAATTGTTTAAAATTCACAAGTCTCAAGTCAAGTCCAAGTCCGGACTTGTACTTTTTTTTTAAGACTTGGACTTTTTTTGGGACTTTTAAACAACTCTGGTAAGAACCATGTAAAATAAAAGCACTTCAATCAATTAAAAGAATTAGAAGACTTAATTGGAAAACTTAACTTGTTGTAAACTGAAATATGTGATCCAACTGCATAGATATCACCTCCTAGAATATATTATCCGAATCTCTTTTTCATATCTAGGAAAAGTTCAAAAGGAAGTAGGCTATTTGATGATTTATAAGTAATAAAAAATTGTGTGTTTTTAAATCTTATCTTAATACAAAGAATGTGAGCACAATATTTATCAAATTGAATTACTTTGTTTAAACTCAATTTCCTTCATCTCTCAAATTTTGTCATTTTACTTATTATTTTTTATATTACATCTAACTTTTTTCAAAACAGGTGAAAAATTTTAAGATAAAGAGAACTAATAGTTCACTTAACCCAAGAACAAGAATTATTTAAAAAATATTTTCAACTATTTAAAATTTGAAAACTATTATTATATATCGATTAGACACAATTTTTTTATTTTTTGTAAAAATGTAACATTTGAAAATTTATTTTACAATTTTCTACCTATAAGTTTTTAACATTTTTTTTTAATAAACTCAAATTGATTATCATTAAATTAAACATTTATTGTATACTGTTTAATCAGGTAGCATAAGTAAATTAGTTCTTGTAATACAATTAAAAAAAATTTGAACTATTTTTAAATAAAAAAAACAATTTTATTCAATAAACATAAAATAAAAGTCCAAGTTGTTGTTTTTTTGCAAAATGATCTTGATTAAATTTTGGTCTTAAAAGCTAAATTTGATCCGCTGGTTCTCAATTGATAACTCCAACTCCAATACTAGAATAAAACTTGAACTTTTTTTGCCAATTTTGTCCCAATTTTGATCCAATCCACTCTGGAACAATTAAGATAAACTTAACACGATATTTAACAAGCAAAATACTTGCAACTATATACGCCAAATAACATGAATATTTATAAAAAATTATAACTAATCAAAAAAATATCACCTCCTTAAATTTTTCCACTCTCTTTTAGATATCTTGGAAAAGTTCAATAGGAAGTACGCTTTTTGATGATTTATAAATAATAAAAATTAAAGATTGTATATTTTTTAATCTTATCTTAATACAAAGAATGTGTGCACAATATTTATCAAATTAATTACTCTTTTTATATTCAATTTCCCCCATCTCTCAAATTTTGTCATTTTACTTATTTTTTTTTAATATTACATCTAACTTTTTTCAAAATAGGCGAACAATTTTTATTTTAAGTGAAATAATAGTTCACTAAACCCAAGAACAAGAATTATTTCCAAAATATTTTCGATTAGACACGATTTTTTTATTTTTTGTAAAAATGTAACATTTGAAAATTTATTTTACAATTTTCTATCTATCAATTTTTTACTTTTTTTTAATTTAAATAAACTTAAATTAATTTTCATTAAATTAAAACATTTATTGTATACTGTTTAATCAGGTAGCATAAGTAAATTAGTTCTTGTAATACCATTAAAAAAAATTTGAACTATTTTTTTTAAATAAAAAAAACAATTTTATTCAATAAACATAAAATAAAAGTCCAAGTTGTTGTTTTTTTGCTAAATGATCTTGATTAAATTTTGGTTTAAAAAGCTAAATTTGATCCGCTGATCCATAATCCAACTCCAACTAGAATAAAACTTGAACTTTTTTTGCCAATTTTGTCCCAATTTTGATCCAATCCACTCTGGAACAATTAAGCTAAACTTAACACGATATTTAACAAGCAAAATACTTGCAACTATATACGCCAAATAACATGAATATTTATAAAAAATTATAGCTATTTAAAAAAAATTTAACAGTCTAGAGAGACTGTTACCAAGCAACCAGTTTTGTTTTCTAGCTTGTTAGCAAAGAAAATTCTAAATAAACTTATTTTCCAATTTTTTATTAACCAAACTAAAGAAAAATTATTTAATTGCCTAATAGATCGCAATTTAATAAATAATCTAATTAATAAAGCCTGATTGACTGGAATGGCTTTATCCAATTACCAGCCTGCTGTGTTCAAAGGCAAAGACTCCCAGCCCGAGGACCCCGAGTCCGAGCTGAACAAGTACGCAAGTAGCATTTCGCGGGAACTGCAGCCTTGGCCCAACAGCTACAACCAGCCATCTGAGCTGTACAAATTTGTGTTGAACAACAGTCGGCACCCACCCCTGATGCAGACCAAGTCGTGGAACTTGGCAGTGCCTTTTATCGAGCAGAAGTATTCACATACTCCCAGTGAGTCCATAGCAAACAATTACACTCCGAGTGCCAAAAATTTAAAGATCAAAAACCTGCCCCAGACCAAATACAGAAAAGTGCTCGTGTCCACTGATGAGTCAAACTTGAGAAGGAAAATAAGAAAAATTCCGCCTTTGGAATTGAGTACACCCAGAGTGAAGTATGCGCCCAGTCGGGCTCTTAGTCCAAGCGAACAGATTGACACAATGCTGGCAATAGAGCGGGAACTGGACTGCGCAATCGACGAGCCCTCAGAAATAGACTTGGAAAGATACTATTTTTACATAGAAAAGGGAACAAGTGCAGAAATGATAGCTCCATTGGCCCAGGATCAATTTCACAGATTTTATCAGTCGATTCCTGATATTTTCACAAATTCAGCATCTAGTTCCATTAGGGAATTGAAAGAGGAACTTGCCCAAGAAGTCATTGACGACTATGTGTATTCAATGAAAAAATGCATAGTTGATTATGTTCTCATGAATTTTGATGAAAGGAAGCGTCTTAAAATTGACGCAGTGCCCAAGCTTTTCAAACTGAGGACTATTCGTGCGCCAGTGCCGTGGCACAATGAATATGCAAAATCTCACAATTGGATTCAAGTCAACCTTCATATCATAAACAGAGTTAATTCAGTACTTAAAGACTTATGGTCAAATGAGTAAGTTGAGTTTATTTTTGTGAATTTTATACTTTGTTTTGATAACACGTAAATTTTGATATTTACGATACTATACGGCAAGACTAAGATAAAATAAAAGTTTGTTATTTTATTAAAATATTTAATTTTTTTTTGGTATTGGTCTGAAAAAAAATTTATGTTTTTTTTTAAAGTTTAAAGATTTTTAAAATTTGATTTTTTTTTCTTTTGAGATTTAATAGTGATGAAATCGAATATGCATATTCGAACTGATATTCGAATAAGTAGCATTTCTAATGAAAATTAGGTTTGAATTAAATTTTTGAATAAATTTTTTTTTGAATTATATACTTGAAAATTAATTTGTTTAAATTAAAAATTGAATCTCTAAAATATTCGAATTAATATTTGAAAATACAAATTAATCAAAAAAATAATTGATCAGAAAAAATTAAATTAAAAAAGAATTCATTAAATAATTCCAATTTCAATTCGATTTGGATACTAAAAATGTGCCAGATTTTCCCCAGTCAACACAACTCTTCTAATTTTTTCTGGATTACAATAGTCCCATCCATCTTAGCAGGAACCAAAAAATAGCTGTTCTGATTGATACAACGCTACAAGAGTACAAAAAACTAAATTTTCAAATACTTAATTTTTCAAATATTCTTTTCAAATTTTAATACTTTTAAATTATTAGTTGAATTTATCTAAAATTCAAGTTGTTTTTTAAATTAAAGTTAAGTCCGAATTTTAATTTAAATAAAGATAGTTTTCAAATTTAATTTCAAAAATAAAAATAAATCAAATTTAAATTCAAATTTTTCTTATATTCGAATATTTTACTTTTTCAATAGTTTTTTCAAATTTTTTATTTATTCAAGTTTCAATTTTTATTCAAAAAGCTAATTCGATTTCATCACTAGAGATTCATCAAGTTTACTGTTAACTAAACAAATTATTTTTCTTAATTTACTAAATTGGACGTAATTATTAAAAAAATGTAAAGTATGAAAAAAATATTTTTTGTCTTATTTTTTATCAGTATTCACAAAACGTTGTGTAAATTCTCAGATGTATCAAAATTTACGGTCACATATTCAAAAGCTGCCATGATATTGGTATTGTGAATTCTTCATTTTTTGATTTATTAAAATTGAATTTAATAAAAATATAAGAAAAAATACTGCAACATTGTTGCACCTTTTTTACCTAAAATAATTTTTTCTCCAGTAAAAAATGAGAAAAAATTAAAGAAACAATAAGATTTAAATTGATTATTGATTTGATTTACCAAAAAAAAAAGAAATAAAAATTTAATTTTAGGTAAAAAAGGTGCAACAAAGTATGTTGCAGTATTTTTTCTAATATTTTTTATTAAAATTAATTTTAATAAATAAAAAAATGAAGAATATTATTTAATTTGTATCTGAAATTCACATAAACAACGATATTTTGCTTCTACCAAAATTAGAGAAGAAACAAATGGTGGTGTATCAAAACATTGAAAATTAATAAAATTAAACAAAACTCATAGAATAAATTGAGGTAGAGAAACATTTCTTAGAAATGTAATCATAGAATTTTTTTTCAAAGAAATTACGCTACAAACTTTAATAGAAAAATATTAAAGTAATTTAATCAAAAATTTCAAATTAAAAATTCTCCACATAGGGATTTAATTTGTGAAAATTCATTAGGGCAGAAAATAGCAGACAATTCCACGAAGTTTTGTTTGAGTGAAAAAATTTTAAAAAATAAAAAATTTTACTCTTTTTGATGCCAAAATGTAAAAAAATAAATTTTAAACATTCTGAACTAAAATTTTTTGTCTAAATCGCGAAAAGTTTTCAAACTCACATTCAAAATGAGCCTTTTTTGACTGAGAATGTCTGTTCACGAGTGAAATATCTTAGTAATAAAAAATGGACTCTTAATGAAAAAAAATTTCAAGTTTCGAACTCCTAAAAAACATTTTACTTTTAAAAAAATGGATTCCAAAAATTTTTTTTCCAATTTTGAAATCTTTAAAAGTCTAATTAATTGAAGTCAATAACAACTAAACATTACTTCAAATTGTCTCATGAGGCTAAAATTAAATTAAAAAAAAAAATTAAAAATTTAGTAAAAAAAGTCTCATTTATAATAAAAAAATCAACATAAATTTTTTAATCATATGAAAATTATTTATATGCAGGTGAGATTTAAAGGCTTGGTCTTTTTTTTATTATTTAAAAAAAAATATATTATAAAATAAATTATTTATATGCAGGTAACATTTACTGATATTTAAAAATTTGGTCTTTTTTTGGCTTAGAATTTTTCTATGACCAAAAATCATTATTTTTCTTAAATTTCTCTTTGCATTCTCAAAAATTCTCTTGTGATATTAGAGTACTTTATTTTTTTAAAAAAAAACTCTTGTGAAATAAAAAACCTTTTTTTGTCTTAAAGTACTTAATTAAAATTAAAATGATTTTTTATAAGAACAAAATTAAATATTTAATAAAAATTAAAATTTAAAAATAAAAAAAATTAAAAAAAAGTAAAAAATTTAAAAAAAAATTAAAATGAATTGGAGTTGTTGGTCTGATTGTCAATATCAATGCCTATTTCGTTAGCAGATAAAATCTTATCTGCGATCGGTGATTCACTAAATTTCTCTTCGAGATAAATCGTTTTTTAAAAAATAATTTTATATTCAAGAAGTTATTTTGTTTGCATTTAGAAATTTTGTTTCATAAAAGTATTTTTAGAAAAGTGAGATTTTTTGGTGATAAAAAAAGTAAAATTAGTGCTAAAAAGAATTAAAAGCCTCTTTTTTTTCTATTTAAAAATAAAAATTTTAAAAAAAAATTACAAAAAAAATTATTTATATACAGGTGACATTTACTGTGATATTTAAAAGTTTTGTCTTTTTTTTATTAATTTAAAAAATATAAAATTAACAAAAAATAATAATCATAAAAAAATTATTTATATACAGGTTACATTTACTGATAATTAAATGCTTGGTCTTTTTTTTTAATTTTTTTTTTGAATTTCTTTTAACGTAATTGCTCGATTTTAGTGACATGTCACTATTTATCGAACACTGGTTTTCATTTTGACCTTTTTCGACTAGTGCGACATGTCACTATAGTCGAAAAAGGCCTAAAAATGACGATTTTTACAAAATTTAGTGTCTAAGTTAGTGACATGTCACTATAGTCAAAAAAAGGCTTAAAATGATTTTTTAAATAGTTTTGCTATTTTTTATTAGTTTTTGTCTGGATAACGAGAAAGTAATTAACGAATTTTACGCAAGAATATAAAATCAGAAATTGTTCTATGAAATTAAAAAAAGCTATTGTCTAAAAATTCTAAAATATTTTTATGTTATTTTCAGTTTGGACAATAAAATTGTTTGAAACTCTTTGGAAAACAATTTCCACAAATCCAGTTTTTACATCTTTCACGTGAAAAACAAACATCTTTTTAGGAACTAGATTTAATAAGAGCTATGCATTTAAAAAATGTCTGAGTCCAGTACTATTTTTAAAAAATATGCGACTTTGATGGTGCTGGTGATCTGGAAAAAAATTCGACCTGGAAATTTCGACATGTTAATAAGGACAAAAAGTTTTCAATCAATCCCTTTCTATAGAATCAATCAACTAACATAAAATTTAAGGATAAAACTTAAAGTTAAATTTTTTTTTGTTTCGTAATGTCTAATTGCGGCTCTTTTGAATTCCATTGAATATGCACGACATATTCGGTTTTCCTGCTTTTTTTTCGATTTTAACATCTTATTTACTTACTGATGTTAAAATTAATACTTTGAAATATATTAAGTTTAGGAATAATGTATAGTATAAAAAACAAGTACGATGAGATAAAGAATTTAATTTAATTTTAACTACAGGGTTCTAATAAAAATGTAACGCTAAAAAAGCCGCGTCCAAACAACAACCGTAGCGGCCGTCCGTCCAGGCCTGTTTGCAGATCCGACCCGTCCGTCCAAACCGGCTTAAAAGGCCGACCTAGCCGATCCATCCGACCCAACCCGCCGGCCGTTCCGACCAAGCCGTCCACACCGTCGGATATTGCCGGACGACCCAGGCGTTCAATATTTTATACAATTTTATTTTAGATGTTTATTATTTATTATAAATTGAAAAAGAAGTTTATTTTTTCATCTGAGAATTTTCTAGCTGGGCAATATTTTACTTTAAGATTTCAAAATGATAAACTCATTTTGGATGATTAGCTCTCATTTAGAAATCCTCATATGAAAAAAATTAAGTCTTATTTTTAATTCTTAATAAAAATAAATAAATTTTTTTCTAAAATAAAATATTGAACGCCTAGATCGGACAGTTCTGTCTGACTGTTGTGCCGGATCGTTGGCGCTACGTTTTTATTAGAACCGCTGTAAATAAAGTTTAATTTTAACTTATTTTATTTTTTAATTTTAGCTAAATAAAGTTCAATATTAATATTTTTCTGAAACAGCAGATAAAAATCCATATGAATAAAAATTTTATAATATATTTATAGAAAAAAAAATTTTGGTATATATAATCCACCCTTTTAATATACAATACAATTTATATACCTTTTAACAATATTTTTGTGGCCATTTTTGTATATTACAAGAATGGATTATTATCCAAATATATTAATTTGTGTTATTATATATTAATTAAAAAAAAACAAATCTATCAAAACTTAACTTTTTGCTCATAATTTACAATTTTTAAACGACATTTTAAAATTTTTTTGACTAAAGTGACATGTCGCATTAGTCGAAAAAGGTCAAAATGAAAACCAGTGTTCGATAAATAGTGACATGTCACTAAAATCGAGCAATTACGTTATATTAAAAAATAAAGAGATTTATTAACAAGAAATAAAAAATTTTAAAATGTAAAAAGGTTCATTCACACTCGTTTCATTTCGATGGAAGATTTGAACAACGCAAATCTTCCCATGTACCCAGACGAGTTCGAAAACTTCGTCAAACAAAAATGCTTCGAGCAAAGAGAGCTCCTAGTGAAGCAATGGGTGCCTAAATGTGCCCGCATTATTCTAGAACACAAGGACTACTGGAAGCATCTGGTTCCAATGGAAGAAGAAGAATCACTTGACTTGCCCATGAGATTTTTCTCTGCAATTTCAACCCTAATGTCAAATCAACTGAGAAATCTAGTGGTAGACTCTTTGCACGAATTGGTCAATTTTTTCGAACAGTACCAAGATGGCAACAATTTCGACAACTATAGCGACTTTGACTACAGACGCAAACCAGCTCTCATTCTCAAGCTCTACATTGATGATCCCAAAATAGAATTTCAACCAGACTTTAAATACATCGAGCAATTGATCCTAAATTGCTTCAGCTACATAATCAAAAGCTCAGAGGAATTGCCCAGAGTTGAAGTTGAACTCTTTCCATTCCAAGAGTACACCAACTATGTGCTGCGCACCATCAGGCCCGATGAGTACATGGTCAGCGATAGCATTAGGCGAGTGCTCAATGTCTACGAATCCAACAAAATCGGGCCTCACAAATACCTGGACACCTACAAAAAATATTCCGACTTCATGACCCAAAAGGCAGAGCAGGATGTGAGCAATTTTTTGAAAAATCACGACAATCAACTAGAAGACTTTGAAGCTCAGATCCTAAGACATGTGGAGATTCGGAATGAAATAGTCAAGATTATTCTAACTGTGCCGCTGAATTTATACTCGCTTGAGTGCAATGGACTTCATGAGAATTTAAAAGACAGGGTGATGAGGCAAAAGGACAGACTGGTGCTTTATTGCATCGAGAACAACCGAGAGACAAATAAATCCATTTGCAGAGCTTATGATGAAATAGCGGAAAAAGTTGGCCGTCAGCCCCAATCCACTGCTGAACTGGTCGAAATTATGGAATTTCTTACTCAGTCAATTGAGAAAACAGTTTTTAATTTGGACTTTAAAATTGGCGAAGCTAAACGCCGCCTAATGTTTCTGCTAGACTATGCTCTTATGCCAAGTAATTTTTGAAATTTAACTTTGCTATTCTTTATGGGATAATAATGTTAGCAAAATTTGCCATACTATCAAATTTATTTTTTTGTATCAAAATTATTATTTCTGTACCTAATTTTGTAGCTACAGCGATATATCGAGAAAAAAATTTATAGAAAATTTATAAAGTTAAACTAAAATCATACAGTACTGCACAAAAGTTTAGACGCACAAGTTTTTTTTAATAAGTTTAATTCGTAAGGCATAAAAATATTAAGTTTTGTTTTAGAAATATACAAAAAAAAATCAGTTTTTAATTAAACTAACTCTACCCTTCAAATTGATATAAAATATATGATAATTCGATTTTAAACTTATCTGAAAAATTGAAATTAAGTAAAAGCCATAAAAATGTGAGTCCATAAAAATTTTTGCACAAAAGTTTAGACGCACATCATTAATATCTAATTAGAAATCGATTAATTAGCTTAAATGAATTGGTAAATATCTTAATTTAAAGATTATGCAATAAGTTTTAGATTCATATATGAAACATTGCTATAAAACTTTCTGCTCAGTTTCTGTAACATTATTGATTACACCCCGAAGATATTAGCAACCTTGGTAAAAAAACGGGTAAAAAAAGCGTTACCAATGAAGTTAGATTTCAGATAATTGGTCTGCTAAAAGATAAGACCAAAAGTAACAGGGAAATAGCAAAATTAGTAGGAGTATCAGAAAAATGTGTGAGAACAACAAGAAAAAATAATGATATCTAGGGCACCCCAAAGGAATCAACAAGGCCTGGGAGACCAAGAAAGCTTACTTATAGGGACCAAAATAGTTTATTTATACAGGTAAGAAAAAATCCTACAATAAGTAATAAAAAATTGGCCTCTGAGTTTAATTCTAAGTTTAAAAATGTTAAGGTAAGTTGAGAAACAGTAAGGAGATTTCTAACTAGTAAAGGAATAGGAACTTATACAGCTCTTAAAAAGCCATTGTTGACGGCATCGGATAGAATCAAAAGATTAAAATGGTGTAAAGAAAGATTAAATTGGACAATTGAACGTTGGGGAATGGTAATTTTTAGTGATGAATCCAATTTTGAGGTGTTTAATAGGAAAACAAGGGTTTTAGTAAAAAGGTTAAGAAAAGAAAAATACGACACAAGATTTGTTGTACCAACTCTACAAGGTGGTGGTGGATCCGCAGGAATATGGGGATGCATCAGCACTAAAGTTACAGGATGCTGTCGTATATATGAGGGGAGAATTAATCAATATAAATATAAGGAAACGTTAGAAAATGAACTTATGGCATCTGTTGATATTTTTTACCAAAGAGATGATCCTTGGTTTTTTCAACAGGATGAGGCTCCAGCACATAGAGCAAAGCTAATTAAAGAGTGGTTTGATGAGAATAATATTACTCTCTTGCCATGGTGTGCTAGATCACCTGATCTTAATCCTATCGAGAACTTATGGTCATATATTGATGCAAAATTGGTAGAAACAAAGTTGACCTCAATAGAGCACTTAAAATCGACACTTCTGAAGGAATGGCTAAATGTACCTGATGAGTATGTGAAAAAATTAATTGAATCGATGCCAAAACGTATCCGTGCTTGTTATGATGCAAAAGGTGGCCATTTTAAATACTAAAAATTAGCATGCGTCTAAACTTTTGTGCAACTTTTTTTTTTCCCGAAATTTTATCTCTATTTTTTCTTAATTAATATAATCAGCTATTTTTTTTTTGACTAGTTTTTTTTTGCATTTATATTTAATTAATTATGTTAATTAATAAATTAAAAAACAGAAATACTCTTACTAGCCTTCTATTTTGTAAATAATTGACACATAATTAACTTGTTTATAAAAAAATGCGTATGCGTCTAAACTTTTGTGCAATACTGTAGAACAAATTTTTATAGAAAATTTTTTCATGGAAGTTTTCTTATAGAACTTTTTGTTTAATCGAAATTCTGTTAAAACTTTAATTGAAAAATTTGAAGATTAAATTAATTAAATTTTTTTTACGAACAAAGTTTAAATATTTTTAAGTTTTATTTACTCTTGAAATTTTTTTTTTCAATTTAAATTTTTTATTATTAGATTATTATTCTGAAAAAAATGATGAATTTTTTTTAATAATTTTTCAATATTTTTTTAATCCTTAAAAAATTTCTATGAAAATAAATCTGTTTAATAATTATTCTTCGAAAAAAAAATCTATGAATTGAACATTTACTAATACAGTCTATTACTCTTAGGAACAGAGTTGGTCAAAAGTCAAAATGGTGAAAGTCAAAGTCAGTATTTGACTTTATAATTGAAGGTTTTGGTTTAAATAAAATCAAAAATTTTGAAAAGTCATAAATAATATTAAATTATTATTATGTGAAATGAACAAAATTTAAATATAAATCAATCAATTTCTCTTACAAAGAGAAACCAAAATACTAAAAAAAAATTCCAAGTCCAGACTTTACTTTGACTTTTGACCAATTTTGCTTATAAATATGGATATCTTAATGTTCATTAATTTTGAATATTCTACCTTCCAAACAATTTTATAACAATTTTTTTTTTTAATTTAGAAACAAATTTAAAACAAAGTTCATCTTCCATTAATGATGTCCAGTGTTTGCCTATTTTCTAGCCAAATATTGGCGAATAATTGATACTGCTATTTAAAATTAAAAATACTGCTATTTATTAGAAATTAATCTAAATTGATTAAAAATACATTTGAATTTAAATTTAATAAAATAAAAATAGAATAAAGTAAAAAACTTTCTATTAAATTAGTTAAGCAAAATCTACAAATACCGCTACAAAAATACACAAAATGAAGCTCAAATTTATTTATTTATACAAATAGCCCAAGGGCCAGCTGTTTGGAGATCGCACTCTCTCTTTTCAGCAGACGAATATAAGAAAAATATAAAAATTTTGTTTAATAATAAAAATTCTCTAGATAAAAATAAGAAGAATTGAAAAGTTTTGACTAGATTATTATACTAAGTTGTTGATGATTGATTTGGTTGGTTTTAGATTTGAATTCTCATATGAAGCTCAAATGTTGTAAAAAATTGTGCTGAATTTGCAACATGCCAATGGCTAAAAAGAGATTTTTATTTCTAGATAAAACTCAAAAAAAAAAATGTATTTTTTTTTTAATTTTATTAAGCTGGATATTTTTTTTTTATTAAAAAATATGTAATTTCAATTAAATTAGACTTAACTTTAATAAATGGGATCTATTTAATCGAACTCAAAGATTGTTTAAATGATTTTCAAAATTTTTTATTGATCTAATTTAATTTTTTTATGCTCCGACTTAATTAAATGATCTCTAAAAAATAATTAAATGATCTCGATATTTTTCAACTAAATAAGATGTAGTTTCCATTAAATTAGATTTAACTTTAATTAATTCGATTTTTTATTAAAATTAGCGGCAAGGAAAATAATGAATCCTAAACATTAAATTAAAAATAAAAAAAATTTTGTATTTGGATAAAGCTAATATTTAATTATTCTCGAATTAAGTTAAATTTTTGGCTATAATAAATCACGGTTAACATTGGACATTAAGTGAACATGGAAGAAAATTTTAAATTTAAAATGAATTTAATGATAAGCTAATTTTAAATGAATTTTTTTACGAATAGTTTGATTTTTTTTAATTAGATAAAGAATACTACTAATTAATTTGAAAAATTTGAAAGCCTAAGCAAAGAAAAAATTGCGACTTTGCTAGCAGTAATAGCCTATTTTAATTGATTTTTATTGACAATTAAATTATCTGGCATAATAAAATACACAAATTAAAAATTTTACAAGGATTTGATTAAAAATAATCTAAATTAAATGTCATGGTATCTTGACTTTATTTTTATCACATTCACAAAAAGATAAATAATTACAGAATGTTTGTTTTACTGGCTACAAATTATTTTTATTTTAATTAATTTATCTATTTTAGCAGATAAGAAAAAAATTATTTAGGTATTTTGTTAATTTTATTAATTGTTTTTCAATGAAAATGAGTTACTTTTTGCCTAACTGTTTTTTCTAATTTTAACTCCTTTTAAATCACCCTCATTTAATTTTCAAACTAACTAGTCCTTAATAATTGATTCACATGACCAATTTACATGCTCTTGGTCTCAAAAGTCCTTGAATTAGCATCGATATTAACACTTGTACCTGGAAATTTATTAAAGCCTATTACTTTTGCCTAAATTTTACATTGGGACATACTTGAACTATTGAAATGATTTTTTTTAAAACTGATATTCATTAGTAATGAATATGGCAGTGTGACATAATATAGAAAGACAAAATATATAAAAAATAAAATTATTGGATAATAAAGAAAAAAAAAATATTGAATTTACATAGAAAAAAAATGTCGAAAAAAAAAATATCGAATTTATCTGGAAAAAAATATGTATAAAAATAAAATATAGAAAGAAAAAATATCGAATTCAAAAATATAGAAAGAAAAAATATCGAATTCAAAAATATAGAAAATTATACAAAGAATAAATAGTCAAATTAATTTTTTTTCAATTTTTTTCTTTACCAATTAGTAAATTATTACCAATACCTTCTAAAAAAAGATTCAATATTCTAACTTTTAAAGTCTATCACTAAACGAAATTTCTTAAATTGGTCTCGTGTTTGTCCTTTTTTGGTTTAAATTGTTCACCGTTTTGATTTAATTTAGAGTTTTAGCCAAAGTCTCTATTTTTTTTCTATGTTTTTTTTCTACATTAAGTCCTTTCTTTATTTTTTCTTTATACATTTTTAAAGAAATTCTACATTTCGTCTTTCAATATTTTGTCCGCCTCCCATGAATATTATCAAGTTTTTTTTTCCAAGATAAATTTTTCTTTTAAATACCATCAATTCTATAAAATAAAAAATAATAAAAATAAACCATTGAAATCAAAAATCTTACGAACTGTGACAAGGGTCAAATATTCGCTTGAAATGAGCAAAAAAATTGAGCTATTTACATGTTCAATTTTCAATTCACATCAAAACTAAAAAAAGATAAAAATTTCAAAAAATTAATTTGTTGAATAATCTGAAAAATTAAAAAGTCAATAGCATAAAACTCGATTCGAGCTCTTTGATACTAAATAGCTTTCTAGCAAAGTACAATTAAAATTTTTATTTAGATGAAGATATCAAGCAAAATTCAACAGTGTTCTATTGGCCTGATCTGGTAATGCAAATACTGGAAAAGAATCAAGCTCGTCTCCAGGCTTTGAGAGAAAAAACAGAAGACAAACTTCGCGATAGATTGGCCAAATTTGATGACAAGCTCAAGGATATGCTGAAAAGGGTCGAAGCCTACAAATCAATAGGGGTATATTTACTTTTTTTCTAAAAAACTCTTCAAACAATTCTTAAGAGGTAAAATATTTATTTAAATTGTTAGGACGATTATAAATTATTAGAAATGACCAAAAAAGCCGGAATGGTAAAGTTTAACTCTTTCTTTTTTTCTCTAGGTTGACTCTACTAAATTGTATTTTCTAACAAAACATCTAACAGTAATTTTTACTAATAGCTCACAGTTGATTGAGTGAATTTTAACAATCATAGCTTTTAGCTTACTTTTTTGTTGCTGATATTAACTTGAGTTAATTGTGTGAATTTTTAAGGACCGAGATATACCTGATGCTGCCAGACATGTAAACATACTGAGTGAAATGGGAAAGCAAATAGATGAGTTCAAAAACGAACTAGACCAGCTGAATAAAGAAGAGGCCTTGTTTGGATTTGAGCTGAGTCAATTTCCAATGTTAAATCAAATTTTGACAATGAAAGATCCCTTTGACAAGCTTTGGTTCACGTTTCACAGTTTTCAGCAAAAAGAGAATCAATGGCTCAAAGGTGCCTTTATGGGTCTGAACGCCGAAGAGATCAGCGAAGATGTGCAGACTATGTGGCGAACTATGCACAAGCTGCAAAAAAGCTTTGCCGATGCGAATAATCCGCGAAAAGTTGCCGACTTTACCAAGCTTAAAATTGACAGATTCAAGAACCATTTGCCTGTATTGCAAATAATATGCAATCCGGGTCTCAAGGAGCGACATTGGGAACAAGTTGGAAAAGTTTTACTTTGCTAAATTTAAATTTTTTTAACTTGGT
The DNA here is from genome assembly GCA_025491095.1 of Brachionus asplanchnoidis. Taxonomy (NCBI): domain Eukaryota; kingdom Metazoa; phylum Rotifera; class Eurotatoria; order Ploima; family Brachionidae; genus Brachionus; species Brachionus asplanchnoidis. The sequence continues at coordinate 136,580 of JAILYF010000050.1, read as the reverse complement.
TTTTCAAGATGAGCGAAATAGTTGGTAAAGAAATCAAGCCGGATTCTACCTCTTCACTGCAAGATATGCTAGATTTTGGTCTAAATAAATTCACTGAAAGGTATTTTTTGCTATTTGAAATTTTTAAGAGAACAAAAAAATTTTGGTTGCCTTAAAATATTCGAGTCTTGCCCGAAATGTTATCAGGTGATAGCAAAAAATGTTATCTTTAGGTGCCCTAGTGGCTATGTTATCAAGGTTGATAACTTAAAAGTTATATTTTAGTTACGTTATCGGAAATGATAACAGTTTATTTTTAATGATAACATTTTTTTAAGTTTGATAACAAAAATTTATAATTTTAAATCTTAATTTTCATAACATTAAATGCAATTTTTTTTATTTACAATTAAAAAAATGAATTTTGACAAAATTTTAAAAATAAAGGGAGAATAAAAAATAATTTAATAATAATAATGAAAAAAAAGGTCGAGGATTCATTCCTGTTTAAATTTTATCAAGAAATTATATAATTTGAGCTTGTACTTCCTGTTAGGAAATGTACATACATATATAATGTATGTACAATTTTTGCAAAAATTGACATTGTGAAATTTCTTACAAAACTTCCAATACAAAAATAAAAAAATTTTATAACTTTTGTTCTAAGTGTCAAAAACTTGTTCTGTAAATGAAACAAAAGTCAAAGTCACTAAAATTAAAGGCAAGTCATAACTTTGACTTTAAAAAAAAAATTTAAGTCATTGACTTTACTTGACTTATGACTTGTTACTTATTACTTAAAAACAACTTTGGAAATAGTTAATAATAATAATAACTACCTGGAACGGCAGAACATTCATGTTGCTCTGATTTTTTTTTATTAAATTTAATTTATTGACTTTATTTGATTTCTTTTTGGCTAACAATTCTGTTTCCATAAATTTTTAAGTTTAGATTATCACTCTCTTTTTTGTACCTAGAAAAGACTACTGAACACGACTTTTCACGACTTTTCACGAATAGATCCAATCAAAGACTTATAAAGGTTTCCTTTGTTGCCGTTCCAGGTAGTTTTTGTGGCGGCCTAATGTTCTATTTGCCGTTCCAAGTAGTTTTTGTGGCGATATAATGTTCTATTTGCCGTTCCAGGTAGTTTTTTCAGCAGTCTAGTGTTCTTTTTGCCGTTCCAAGTAGTTTTTGTGGCGGCCTAATGTTCGATTTGCCATTCCAGTCAATTTTTGTTACGGTCTAATGTCTTTGTTATTATTTATTTGTATTTATTTGTATATCTGAACCGCTAAAGCTCCTTCAGATTAATAAAAAAAAATTAAAATAAAGTTAAATAAAATAAAATAAAAATAAAAATTTGATGATTCAGGAAAAAAAGAAGAAATTGTAAGGTAGCAATAACACAATGGTATTGGGTACTCGATGTATCTTGATTCGAAGCCTTTTATATATTCTTCCACCAGTCTTACAGTTAATGGAACAGAATGGCTCAGTCCTGCCCTAACATATCTCTCACTCAACTCAAAAAGTCTATTTGAGACTGTTAGAAGTTTAAGTTTATTATATGCCTCATGATATAACATGTTGGAGGGAGTATCATATCTTAGTTTTAGTATAGAACGAACTGCTGAATTTTGGATTACTTCTAACTTCTTGATATTAGTTTCTGAAAGAGAGTTAAGACAAGGAAAAGAATAATCTAGAATGTAATTAATTTTTTTTTTATTTATTTGTTATCTGTACCGAGCTAGAGCTCCTTCAGAATAAGTTAAAAAATAAAAAAAAATATAATAAAAATAAAATAAAATAAAAATAAAATTAAAGTTAATAAAATGAGATAAAAAAAGAATCAAAATAAAGTAAATAAGCTAAAAAAAATGAAAGTTGAAAAGACATAAATTGGAATAGATTGTTTCATGTGGCACATGTTTAAATAGTTCAAGTTTCAGGAAAAAAAGAAAAAATAGTAAGGTAGCAATTACACAACGGAGTTGGGTATTCAATATATCTTGATTCGAAACCTTCTTTGTATTCCTTCACCAGTCTTATAGTTAATGGAACAGAATGGTTCAGTCCTGCCCTGACATATCTCTCTGTATGCTGTATTTTGAATTGCTTGTAGTTTTTATATTATTTTCTGAAAATGAATTAAAGCAAGGAAAAGAATAGTCTAAAATTGATCCGACTAAAGATTTATATAAATTTCCTAGTGTGTTTTGATTAAGACCCCATTTTTTGTTTGACAATATCTTAATAATATTTAGCCTTTTATTGCAGCGTTCTTTAATTACGTCTACCAGCATATTAAAATTTAACCTAGAATCAAATTTAATACCAAGAAATTTGATTTCTTTTTGGCTCACTATTCTGTTTCCATAAATTTTTAAGTTTAGATTATCACTCTCTTTTTTGTACCTAGAAAAGACTACTGAACACGACTTTTCACGACTTTTCACGAATAGATCCAATCAAAGACTTATAAAGGTTTCCTTTGTTGCCGTTCCAAGTAGTTTTTGTGGCGGCCTAATGTTCTATTTGCCGTTCCAGGTAGTTTTAGTGGCGGCCTAATGTTCTATTTGTTGTTCCTAGTAGTTTAAGTGGCGGCCCTAATGTTCTTTTTGTTGTTCCAAGTAGTTTAAGTGGCGGCCTAATGTTCTATTTGTTGTTCCAAGTAGTTTTTGTGGCGATATAATGTTCTATTTGCCGTTCCAGGTAGTTTTTGTGGCTATATAATGTTCTATTTGCCGTTCTAAGTAGTTTTTGTGGCGATATAATGTTCTATTTGCCGTTCCAGGTAGTTTTAGTGGCGGCCTAATGTTCTATTTGTTGTTCCAAGTAGTTTAAGTGGCGGCCCTAATGTTCTTTTTGTTGTTCCAGGTAGTTTTTGTGGCGGCCTAATGTTCTATTTGCCGTTCCAGGTAGTTTTTGTGGCTATATAATGTTCTATTTGCCGTTCTAAGTAGTTTTTGTGGCGATATAATGTTCTATTTGCCGTTCCAGGTAGTTTTTTCAGCAGTCTAGTGTTCTTTTTGCCGTTCCAAGTAGTTTTTGTGGCGGCCTAATGTTCTATTTGCCGTTCCAGGTAGTCTTTGTGGCTATATAATGTTCTATTTGCCGTTCCAAGTTGTTTTTTTGGCGATATAATGTTCTATTTGCCGTTCCAAGTAGTTTTTGTTGCGGCCTAATGTTCTATTTGCCGTTCCAGGTAGTTTTTGTGGCGATATAATGTTCTATTTGCCGTTCCAGGTAGTTAAAGTGTCGGCCTAATGTTCTATTTGCCGTTCCAAGTAGTTAAAGTGGCGGCCTAATGTTCTATTTGCCGTTCCAAGTAGTTTAAGTGGCGGCCTAATGTTCTATTTGTTGTTCCAAGTAGTTTAAGTGGCGGCCCTAATGTTCTTTTTGCCGTTCCAGGTAGTTTTAGTGGCGGCCGAATGTTCTATTTGTTGTTTCAAGTAGTTTAAGTGGCGGCCCTAATGTTCTTTTTGTTGTTCCAAGTAGTTTAAGTGGCGGCCCTAATGTTCTTTTTGTTGTTCCAAGTAGTTTAAGTGGCGGCCTAATGTTCTATTTGCCGTTCCAAGTAGTTTTTGTTGCGGCCTAGTATTTTTTTTGCCGTTCCAGGTACTCAAAAATCAAAGTCATTAAAATTAAAGTCCAATTTACAAAAAAAAAGTTTAGTCATAGAATTGATCTGAGACTTGTTACTTTTAAAAAATTCCTCTTTTAAGCTTTGATTAAAATGTGGGGCTACATTGTGCGACTTTAAAGATTTTTTTTTTGTTTTCAAAATGATATACAATGTGAAAAAACATCTTAAACTAAACATTTTTTGTTCCAAGACTCGAGGAAATAAGCGGCTCAGCGAGCAAAGAGTACTCATTGGAAAAAGCGCTGTTCAAAATGAAAGAAGACTGGAAAGAGATGATATTCGAGCTGGTGTCTTATCGGGAATCGGGCGTAAAAATCCTCTCATCAGTAGACGACATCCAAGTGTTGCTAGACGACCACATAATAAAAGCGCTGACCATGCTGGGCTCACCGTTCATCAAAGCCATGGAAGTGGAGATGCGCGAATGGAGCAATCGTCTCCAACTAATCCAAGACATACTCGACGAATGGCTCAAAGTCCAGGCCACCTGGCTCTACCTGGAGCCCATTTTCAGCTCCGAAGACATAATCGCCCAAATGCCCGAAGAAGGCCGCAAATTCGGCATCGTCGACGGCCACTGGCGCGACATCATGAGCCAAACAGCCAAAGACAACCGAGTGCTCGAGGCCACCGATCAACCAAACATGCTGAGCAAGCTACGCGAGGCCAACAAACTCCTCGAAGAAATCCAAAAAGGCCTCAACAACTACCTGGAAAAAAAGCGCCTTTTTTTCCCGCGCTTCTTCTTTCTCTCCAACGACGAACTTTTAGAAATTTTGTCCGAGACCAAAGACCCGACCCGAGTCGAGCCCCACTTGAAAAAGTGTTTCGAAGGCATCAGCAAGCTCGAGTTCACCGAACAGCAAGAAATAAGCGCCATGATATCGGCAGAACGGGAAGTGGTCACGCTGCGCAGCAAAATATCACCAGCTAAAGCGCGCGGCATGGTCGAAAAATGGCTCATTCAAGTCGAAGACCAAATGGTCGAGTCCATCCGCTACATAATCAAAGAGGCGGTGAGCGACTACGCCAAAACGGAGCGCCAAAAATGGGTGCTCGAATGGCCCGGTCAAGTGGTCATATGCGCCAGTCAGGTGTACTGGACTAGCGAGACGGAGCAAGCGCTGCGTGACAACTCGCTCGCCAAATATCTGGACCAGTGCAGCGCTCAAATAAACGACACGGTCGCTCTGGTCCGCGGCGACCTTGACACGGGCGCCCGCGTCACCCTCGGCGCCCTCATCGTCATCGATGTGCACGCACGTGACGTCATCAAACAACTGTGCCAAATAAACGTGACCTCATCAAACGACTTCGAGTGGCTGGCCCAGCTGCGCTACTACTGGGACGAGAGCAGACCGGCGCTGCTCGTGCGCATGATCACCACCGAGCTCGAGTACGCCTACGAATACCTGGGCAACAGTGGCCGGCTGGTCATCACGCCGCTCACCGACCGCTGCTACCGCACGCTCATGGGCGCCCTCAAGCTGAACTTGGGCGGCGCGCCCGAAGGCCCGGCCGGCACTGGCAAGACCGAGACGTCCAAAGACTTGGCCAAGGCCGTGGCCAAGCAGTGCGTGGTGTTCAATTGCTCGGACGGCCTCGACTACAAAGCCATGGGCAAGTTTTTTAAGGGCCTGGCTCAGTCGGGCGCCTGGGCATGCTTTGACGAGTTCAATCGCATTGAGCTGGAGGTGTTGTCGGTGATCGCGCAGCAAATTTTGACCATTCAGAGGGCGGTCGGCGCAAAACTAAAACGATTTGTGTTCGAGGGCACCGAGCTCGAGTTGAACCCGACGAGCACTATTTTTATCACCATGAATCCGGGCTATGCCGGTCGGTCCGAATTGCCCGATAATTTAAAAGTGTTGTTTCGCTCGGTGGCCATGATGGTGCCCGACTATGCCATGATTGGCGAAATATCGCTGTACTCGATGGGCTTTGTGGACGCGCGCGCTCTCGCCGTCAAAATAGTGGCCACGTACAAGCTGTGCTCGGAGCAGTTGTCGTCACAGCACCATTATGATTATGGGATGCGCGCGGTCAAGAGTGTGCTGACGGCGTCCGGCAATTTGAAGCTTAAGTACCTGAATGAAAATGAGTCCATTATTGTTCTCAGGGCCATTAAGGATGTTAATTTGCCAAAGTTTTTGGCCCAGGACGTGCCTTTGTTCGAGGGGATTATCAGTGATTTGTTTCCGGGTGTCGAGTTGCCCACGCCTGACTATAAAGTGCTGCTGCAGGCCATCGAGGACAATATCAAAAAGCTGAATTTGCAGATGAATGAGTGGTTTGTGGAGAAGATTATTCAGGTTGGTGTTTTAATTGAAAAGATTTTGGAACAATGTTTTTCAATTTGGTGTAGAAAAAATATTTTTAGATAAAATTGGTATGTTCTCTGGTGTTTTATAAAAATTTTAAATACAATTTTGAAAATGCATTGAAAATGTGCGATGGTTGAGATTTATTTTATTTTAGAAATTTTCGGAGAAATTTTTGCAATGTAGCTCTATTGAAATTAAATATAGTGTTTCAAACATAGATTATTTAGTTTTAGAAGATTTTTTATGAAAATTTTTTTATTTTTTTAGAAATTTTAATACTAATTAATCATTAATTAATTAAAAATTAAGCTCTATTTGTTAAATTACTCAAATCAAAAATTATACAATATAATTTTTAGATATTTCTTAAATTTCAAAAAAATGGCTAATGGCTAAAATTTGAAAAACCTCAACTTTGATCTCTTGGTCACATTGCTTTTAAAATATCTCGAGTTTTAATATCCAAATGATTTTTTATCGGCCGTTAACACTTCTAACCATAAATTTTATTAAAAATACCATAAATTTATTAAATTATAATAAAATAAAAGAAAATACAACAAATTTATTATATTATTATCAAATAAAAGAAATAAGTAACAAATTTATTAAAAAAATATCAAATTCATTAAAGATAAATCAGATTCATTAGAAAAATAATAAACTCATTTTTTTTTGTTTTCATTTGTTTATTGCGCAATAATAATATAATTTTTTTTTTGTAAAGGCTTGCCGCAAGTATCACATAATTTACTAACACTGTCATCAAATCTTGGTCGCTTGGAAGTATCATCTTGAGATGTTAAGTCATCATCGAAAATGGCATTTTCTTCATTTTTAATTAGGTCAGAAGCTTGAACTTCTAGGCTCTTTACAGTTTTAGAAGGAGGGCCCCTTTTTTTATTATTATGTATTGGTAAATCCAAACCAATCGAGCTGAAATCTAACATCTGAAGTCTAAATGCACATGAAATAACGTGGTTACACTTGTAGTGCTTGAGCCAAAAAAGGCAAGTACAAGTACTCAGCTTCCAATTTTCGCGACTAATATCTACTTTGTGAAAAGTGTCGATAAGTGTCAATTAATTTATCTTAAAATTGTTAATCTAATGAGTTTCTTAATTCTAATGAACCAATTAATGTTCTTTTTATTCAAATTAAGGTTGTTTTAATTAATTTAGGATAATTTTCTATTTTCTATTACTTTTTTATTCAATTTGATAAATAACTGTTAAGTTTATTCTATTTTTAATAAATTTATGGAAACTTTATTATATTTATGGTCATTTTTAATAAATTTATGGGTATACATTATATTACGCGATTTTTTATCCTCTTATTAATTTGAAATTGGTTCGATTTGATTCTCAATATTCTTTTAACCGTATCTTAAATTTCATGAATCATATTTTATCAATAAAATTTTGAAATTTTTAGGGGAAATTGTGATTGAAATACATTTATTAAGAAAAGATAGCATTATCATTTAATTTTTAATAAAATGGACTTTATTTAAATACTTTTTGGTTCTTTAAAGCACTGAGTATTAAATTAAATCAAACCAACTTAAGTAAAAAAAATCTACTTTTAGCTAGTTAAATTATTGCCTTTTTCAACAAACAAAAGATCAAACATTTTATTTAGAATTATTAAAAACCAAAACCAATTTTTGTCAATATTTGATTTTCAAATTTTAGCCATCATCCATTTTTTTGAAATTTAAGAAATATCTAAAAATTAAATTGTATAATTTTTAATCTGAGTTTTTTAACAAAAAGAGCTTAATTTTTAATTAATTTGAATAAATTAATGATTAATTAGTATTAAAATTTCTAAAAAAATAAAAAAATTTTCATAAAAAATCTTCTAAAACTAAATAATCTATGTTTGAAACACTATATTTAATTTCAATAGAGCTACATTGCAAAAATTTCTCCAAATATTTCTAAAATAAAATATATCTCAACCATCGCACATTTTCATACATTTTCAAAATTGCATTTAATATTTTTATAAAAAAAATTGTATTTTATATGTTTATAAAACACCAGAGAACATACCAATTTTAAAATTAATTTTAACACTAGAAGCATCATAAGTGTCATTTGGAAGTCTTTTATTTAATTTCAAATATAGATAATAATTATTTAGTTGTTTTTCTGTTCGAACATAAGTTACCTTCAGATAAAAATAAATAAGATAAAATAATTAAAACAATTTTAAAACATTTTAAATTTGAAGTAATTTATAAAATGAAAAGATGAAAATAAATAAGATAAAATAATTAAAACAGTTTAAAAACATTTTAAATTTAATATAAGTTTTGTTAATAATTAAAGAATTTTTTAGTTAAAAAATAAAAAGAGTTGGGAAAATAAATGAATAAAAAAATCAGATCAAATAGTATTTTGTTTATAACTTTTGAATGATGTATGATTAAATCTCTCTGCAAAATGCGAATTATTGCAAAATACATTCTGAATATTAGATGAGGCTCTGCAAAAACTCTACATTAAAATTGCGCAGTTATTGCGAGGAACGAGTGGTCGTGACGAGCTTTCTAATCAATGTGAGTGTGCGTATTGAAAATCGAAATGGGGAGAATTCGAAAAATCATTTTTGTCGAAAATTGTTGTTAGTATACATATGTAATTTTTTTTGTTACATGTTATTTTGAAAAAAAAATCGAAAAAAAAGCAAACGAAAATACACATAATTAAATTAACATTTATACCTGAAAATATTTAATTCTCAGGTGTATTTGCTTTTTCATTCAAACTCATTTTTTAACAAATCGGTTGTTTATCTGTTATACTCACTGGTGATCCAGGTCAACTTAATCCTGTAGGTGGTAGTCCATTGTATTATAGTGAAACAAATAACTTGCTTACTACTCAAGCATACTGTAATTATTTAAAATTTGACAAAGTAATATGCTTAGAGAAAACTGTTAGACAACAAAATTTAGATAATGATCCAGATCAAGAATACTTTTTGAAACTGCTGCCCAGAATAAGAGATGGGGTCTTTGACGATAATAGTATAAATTACTTGATTATAAATGAGACAATTAAAAAATTTAGTCAATAATTATTTTTTATTCTTTATTTATTTTTATTCAATAAGTTTTTTATTCATTATTTTCAATTATGCAACAACTAAATTATTCAATTATACAAAACCGAAATAAATAAATAATAATTTTTTTACTAATTTTTTTTTATTTCAATTTTGTCAAGAATTGTGTGTGTGAACTGCTGCTACTGTAACTAATAATCTAACGTCTCGTTACTCGCATATAAAGCTGTGCTTCGGGTATTTTATTGAATACTTTTTAGTAACGTGCATTTTACTGCATAACAAAAACTGCTCTCCACAAATAAAAAAACTTACGGGCACAAATTTATTCATAAATTTTCAAAACTGTTCAACACAAAAAACAAAAAAATAGTTCGTGGCAAAAATTTTTTTAATATCTATTAGAAACTGCCACTAAATGTTTTATATTATAAAATGCCTATGATTTTAAGAAAAAAAAAATTTCGAATTTTTGGAGATTAAAAAATCCAAAAAAATTAGTGCTTGATATCGATAACTTTGAACGATAAAAATAATATTTCGATATCGTTCAGAGGTATCGATATTTTATCGATATCGACAAAAAGTATCGATATTTTATCGATATCGACAAAAAGTATCGATATTTTATCGATATCAACCAAAAGTATCGATATATTATTGATATCGTCTAAAGGCATCGATACTAATTAATTAACTAACTGTTCCTGATAATTTATTCAAATTAAGGATTTTTTTAAATAATATTTGAACATTAACTAATTTTTTTAATGTTTTGTAAAAAACATTGTCTTCTCTATAATAATTATTGAATTATTAGAAAAAAGCACAAGCTACGGGTATACCATCTGAGAGACTATTTTCCTTTACAGGCTACAGTCTTAAAACCGTCGTAATTCACTCAATCCAAACAAAGCTGAAAAAATAATGATTCTTTACCAAACAGAAAAAAATAAAGTAAAACTGAATATAGATTTCTGCATATAAAAAATATAAAATGAATAAAAAAAAAATAAATTTTTTTTTTATTTAAGTAAATCATAAATCCTAAATAATGAAAAATTAATTCAAGAAAATTTTATGTATTTTTAAAATTTTATTAGAACGAGGAAGCTTTTTAATTAAAATTATTAATTTCATTATTTATTTTCATTTTTATATTCAATTTTATATAAAAATTTTTGTTTTAAGCATAATTTATTTAAATTAAATTTAAAAATCAAATAATTTAGCAGAACTCTTGGCAAATATCGATACCATCGCATGATATCAATAATATATCGATACCCTTGGATGATATCGATAATATATCGATACTTTTAGACGATATCGATTTTGAAAATATCGATATCTTCTATCGATATTCGTTATCGATATCAAGCACTAGAAAAAATAAATGCAAAAAATTTATTAAATTGGGCTATTGAAGTCACCAGTTAGCCCCAAATAAGCTACTGGAAAACGACGAACTTAAAAAAGGTGGTTCAAAATTAGCTGGAAATTGGTTTTCCTTAAAATAGATTTTAATTTAATTTTTTTTATATATAATTTTACAAACGCTATTTGAATAAATTTAACCCTCATATAGATTAGAGTAAAAAAATATCATTTTTTACTAAGACGGGTCAAAAATGACCCTGTGTAATTTTTAAACCAATAAAATAAACTCAATTACCCAATAGAAAATTGGTTTTAATTTATTGGTTAATAACAATTTAACACACAATGTCAAATATTTCTTTTCTAACAAGGTTAAATTTTATTGGCAAATATTAGTGAATCAAAAATTTTTTTTTATCCAATTAAATAATTCCCTAAAAAAACGAAGAAAAAATTAGATCGGGTCATTTTTGACCCGATCAAAGCTGTATGAGGGTTAATATCAAATTTATCAATTTTTTTATCACCACAAAAAATTTGTGTTAACCAATTATTTGGTCAAATATTTAAAAACTACTTTTTTTTTTAAATTCGGCACAAAAAAATTGTGTTTTGTAGTGATTTGTGCTAAAAAGTTTTGGTTTGTGGGGAACAGTTTTTTAATTTTGGGGAACCATTTATCTCACTTGTTTCACAGCTTTTACCAAAATCCGCGTAAATTTTAGTGTTGGGCATATTTTATCCCGAGTCGACTCAAGTCGACTTGAAAATATTTTTAAAAAATTAAATTGAAAAGAAAAGTTTTAAGTTGTATTCTTCTACATAAATAACAAAAAAACTGCAGAGTCGATTAAGCTAAGTCGTTGTTTAATTTTTTATATGGTCCTGGATCGATCCTCATTGGAAAAAGATCAATGAAAATTTTAAAAAACAATTAAGTTAAATAATTAATATTAGAATTCGATAGTTGAATAGATAATTGAAAAGTTGAATATCAATAGTTGATAAGATAAAATAATTAGAAAAAAGCAGAAAACAAAAAAATTTTTTAGAATAAAAAAAATTAAATTTAAAAGAAAATATTTTTTTGAAGTCGAGTCGACTCGACTTAAAAAAAAATTCTAGTCGACTTAATCGATTTCCAACACTAGTAAAATTAAAAAAAAACACTAGAACAAATCAGTACTGCAAATAAAGTTCGCGCGATGCAAAACTTCCACTCTATCTCCAGATATGGATTTCGACCTCATTTTTGGATTCTACGTATATGAAAACCTAGGTTTAGCCAAAATTTTAGGGGGGGTCAAAAATATATTTTTTTGTTGGCTAGAGGGGTCTGAATCTTTACAGCCTTGTATAAAGTATATCTTATTTAAGCGTTTTTATCTCAGAATTTAATCAATCGAATCTTCTCGATCGACACATTTTCTGATAGAGAATTAAATGCTCTATATTATGAGCTGGTTATCTTGAAAAAAAAAAATTGAAAATTTTTTCGGAAAAAAATCGGAAAAATTTTGACATTTTTTAACTTTTTCGAGATCTACTTTTTTGCAAACCCCTTAACCTATATATTTTTATACAAATTCTGAAACTTGACAAAATTCTGAACAAAATGATGGTTTTACTTTTTTTATTTTCTCTTTTATTTTTCTTGAAAAAGTGTTCAAAATGAGACATTTTTAAAAAAATTGAAAAAAATAAAGTTTATTGAAAATTTAATCAAAATTTGTATCAAAATCTTTTTCTTTTTAATTTTTTTGGGGGGGGTATTCGACCATGCTGATCACGAATATGAACTTTGTTTTGGTCAAAAATCGGTGAGTTGGGCGTCGATTTTTGGGGGTTTTTACGAGTTTTTGGGCGTTTTTAAGAGAAATATACACTAAAGGGAAATTTTAACTTTAGAATTGGATAGATTAGCTAAAGAGGTGTCTAAAAAGGTGCCATTTGGTAAATGGAACGGCTAATTATTCATTGAGCCGCCTAATTCACACGAAAGAACGGCAAATATTGCATAGGAACGGCAAATTCAATGGGTGGACCGGTCATTTTAATTAATAAATTTTAATTAAATCGCCAGCGATCGCTGTTGCTTCCGAAATAGACAAAGTGGCACCTTTTTAGACACCTCTTTAGCTAATCTATTCAATTCTAAAGTTAAAATTTCCCTTTAGTGTACATTTCTATTTTTCTTTCTATTATTTTTTTTTCAAAATAACCAGCTCATAATATAGAGCATTTAATTCTCTATCAGAAAATGTGTCGATCGAGTAGATTCGATTGATTAAATTCTGAGATAAAAACGCTTAAATAAGATATACTTAATTATTATTATTATTTATTTCAAAAAAATAAACGCCAATATTGGCGATGAAATTAAATTTAGAAAAATGAAAAAAAAAAAAAAAAAAATAAAAATGAAAATTGAATAAAATTGGAATATTAATTCCTTTAATTTAGTCCCATGTACAAAGTAGAAAAAGATACAAAAGATTATGTAAATTGAATAAAAAGAAGAAAATTCTAATAATAATATTAATTCATCATTTTCAATTCATTCTAAATTTAAACAAGTTTAAATAGAATGCATTTTTAAATCTAGTACTTTATTTGTTCGACATATAAGAATGAGAAAAACAAAGTAAGAAAGAAGGGGATTATACTTTATATAAGGCTGTAAAGATTCAGACCCCCCTAGCCAAAAAAAAATATATTTTTGACCCCCCCTAAAATTTTGGCTGAACCTAGGTTTTCATATACGTAGAATCCAAAAATGAGGTCGAAATCCATATCTGGAGATAGAGTGGAAGTTTTGCATCGCGCGAACTTTACTAAATCAAATAAAAACATTTAATTTTCAACATCAATCAAGGTGTATGAGATGATGTTGGTGAGACACGGCTTCATGATTGTGGGTCCATTCATGGGCGGCAAGAGCTCGTGCTACAAAGTGCTGAGTGGCGCGCTTGCCGACCTCGAAGCGGCCGGCCTCATGAACGAACACCGCGCCCAATACAAAGTAATCAACCCGAAGAGCATCACAATGGGCCAACTGTACGGACAATTCGACCCGGTGTCTCACGAGTGGACGGACGGCGTGTTGGCCGTGTCGTTCCGGCAGTACGCGAGCGACCAATCTGTGGACCGCAAGTGGATCATATTCGACGGTCCAGTCGACGCCGTCTGGATCGAAAACATGAACACAGTGCTCGACGACAACAAAAAACTCTGTTTAATGAGCGGCGAAATAATTCAAATGTCCGCTCAAATGAACTTGATATTCGAGCCGGAGGACTTGGAGCAGGCGTCCCCGGCCACCGTGAGCCGCTGCGGCATGGTCTACATGGACCCCAACCAGCTAGGCTGGCGGCCTCTCAAACTCTCGTACATGAAGCACCACTTGCCCAGCGCCAATCTACTCCGCGAACACGTCGACATCATCAACGACCTGTTCGACTGGCTAGCTCAACCCTGCATCGACTTCATCAAGGCCAACTGCAAATTCCAACTGCCCACCTCCTACATCCACTTGATGTTCGCCACCATGCGCCTCTACTCGTGTCTGCTCAGCGACATCGGCGCCCAAGTCAGCGCCCAAGTCACCGCTCTCTGGATCCAAGGCCTGTTTGTGTTCGCGCTGGTCTGGGGCCTTGGCGGCACTCTCAACTACGACAGCCGCAAAAAATTCGACGCGTTTCTACGCGAACACATAAACAACCAGGACGGCAAGCCCAAGAGTGTCAAACTGTCCAAGAACAACATATTCCCGGAGCGTGCCACTTGTTACGATTTTTTTTTCGAAAAAAAAGCGGCCGGTCACTGGCGAGACTGGACCGACATGATAAACAAAGAGGAGAGTCAGATCCATGCCGATGCCAAGGTCGCCGATTTGTTAATTCACACGGACGAGACGGCCAAACAGGCGTACTTTTTGCGTTTGTTCCTGCGCAGTGAAGTGCCCGTGCTGTTTGTGGGTCCGACGGGAACGGGCAAAAGTGCCGTCTCAAACGACTTTTTGATCAAATTGCCCAGGGACGAGTACGTGGCGAATGTGATTAGTTTTTCGGCGCGCACCAGCGCCAGTCAAACACAGGACATTGTAATGTCGAAGCTGGACCGGCGCCGCAAGGGCGTGTTCGGACCGGCCGTGCCCAAAAAGTGTCTTGTCTTTGTGGACGACTTGAACATGCCGGCTAAAGAAAAGTACGGCGCTCAGCCGCCTGTCGAACTGCTCAGACAATGGATCGACCAGGGAAATTGGTACGACAAAAAGGACACTAGCAAAATTGAGCTGGTCGATGTGTTGCTGATGGCAGCGATGGGACCGCCCGGTGGTGGACGCAATGACATCACGGCACGCTTCACCAGACACCTAAACGTGATCTCAATGGACTCGTTCAGCGACGAGACCATGAGCAACATATTCACGTCGATTGTGGACTGGCACTTTGCCAAAGGATTCGAGCCAGTGTTTAGCAGAGCTGGTAAAATGCTCGTCCATGCCACCATGGAAGTGTACAAGCAGGCGATTGAACAATTTTTGCCAACACCGTCCAAAAGCCACTACTTGTTCAATCTGAGAGATTTTGGCCGTGTTATCAAAGGCGTTCTGTTGGTGCCGGCATCGCACATGAAAGAGGAAAAAAAATTGTACAGACTGTGGGTGCATGAAGTGTACCGGGTGTTTTATGACCGGTTGATTGACGACTCCGACAGAGAAATATTTTTTGGCATTGTGAAAAAAGTGCTCGGCGACACGCTCAAAATGGACATGGACAAGCTGCTAGAGCATTTGGTGGAGACAAAGGGTTCGCGGTTGTGCGACAATGACGTACGCAGCTTGATCTTTGGCGACTATGCCCTTGCTGATTCAGAAGCAAAGGTTTACGATGAGATCACTGACTTGGCCGAGTTGTCCAAGACAATGGACGGCTATTTGGAAGAGTACAACACGATTAGCAAGGTGCCCATGAATTTGGTGATGTTTAAGTTTGCCATTGAGCATGTGAGTCGAGTGGCGAGGATTTTGAGACAGGATAATGGACACGCGCTGCTGATCGGCATTGGTGGCAGTGGCAGACAGAGCTCGGCTAAGTTGGCCGCGTTCATGGCCGACTATGAGTTGTTTCAGGTGGAGATTACCAAAAATTATGGCAAAAATGAGTGGAGAGATGACATCAAGCGGTTGTTCATGAAGTCGGGTGGTGACGGAAAGCAGACTGTTTTTTTGTTCTCGGACAATCAGATAAAAGAGGAGGGATTTGTGGAGGACATCAATATGATACTGAACACGGCCGATATACCCAATTTGTTTGCTTCGGACGAAAAGGCCGAGATCATTGAGAAGATGCAGACTGCTGCCAGAAATGAGAACAGAAAAGTTGAGTCGAGCACCATGGCCATGTACAATTATTTTATTGAGAGAGTAAAGGCCAATTTGCATGTGGTGCTGGCCATGAGTCCGATTGGCGACGCGTTCCGAAGTCGGCTCAGAATGTTTCCGTCGTTGATCAATTGCTGCACTATTGATTGGTTTATGGCGTGGCCTGAGGACGCGCTGCAAATGGTGGCCAGAAAGTTTCTGGAAGATATTGAACTTGATGAGAACATAAAGAAAGAGTCGATTGCCATGTGCAAGTATTTTCACGAGGATATTAGACGTTTGTCAGAGAGGTATTTGCAGGAGCTTGGCAGACACAACTACGTAACCCCAACCTCGTATCTTGAGCTTATCATGACTTTCAAGACGTTGCTCACTCAAAAAAGAAATGAAATAATGCTGATGAAAAATAGGTAAGTTGGACTTTTTGGCTGCACCATTACCATCAACAAAAATGGTTTTGTGAAATTTGCTACTGGAAGAATAACAAGGATAGTTGTTTAATAGTTTATTGCAATAATATAATATGAATATTAGTAATATAATACAATGTCTTTTATAAGGGTTGAGTTCGTTTCTTATTATTTTATTATTCAAGGTTAATCAACAGGCTAGTACCCATGCCTCATGAGACTGATTGACACTTCATTTTTTTAATTGATTATTTAAAAAAATATATATATAAAAAAAAAAATAAAAAATTGAATATAGAGTTATTGATTTAATAGTTATTTGAAAAAATTAACAACAAGCTATTTAAGTTAAACAATTCAAATTTAGAAACAAAATCTGTTTAATAAAATTAATGTTATTGAAAATTTAAAGCTTAAACGTTGAAAACTTCAACATTGATCTCTTGATCACAAAGCAATTTATCAATTTTGAATTAAAATGCTCAAATGTTTTCTCTCCACTTTTTGATTTGGCCATTTGTTCAATAAGGCTATTGCTGTTCCTTAAATTATAATTCAAATTTCTTGAGTCGTTTTTCTTTAAGATTTAGCGGAGAATTGAAATAAAATAGACATTTATAAGAGAAAGTTAGCATCCTTTCAAAAATTCGATGTTGAAATGAATAATGACCATTTTTTTTAAAGCGTTATTTATTTCATTAAAGCTGTTTGCTTCAAGCTTAACATTTAAAAGTTTTAATGATAGAGATATAATTACTCTTAGCTAATTTATTTCTTGCCTCTTTTGAAAAATAGCCTAAAAGCGTAGAGCAATAGTCAAATCACCATCAACAAAAATGGTTTTGTGAATTTTGTTACTGGAAGAATAACAAGGATATTTGTTTAATAGTTTATTGCAATAATATAATATAAATATAAGTAATATAATACAATGTCTTTTATATATAGCGTTGACATCTGTATCTTGTTAGAAATGATGAATCTTCTAGAATAGAATTCCATTCTGATTCCAGAAGTATTGCGGGACGTGTTAACTAATAACATATTAATAACATTAATAACAAAGTCACTTATTCTATATATATGATTTAAACACGAGTTGATCATCAAGTAAGTGAGTACTTAAAGTGTGGGTAACAAATTTTTGAAAAAAAGAAAAAATGTGATAAAATATTTAAACATTTTTGAGTGAACATGTATTAATTCGTAGAATCATCAAATCATAGAAAACAAATTTCGTAGACAAAAAAAAACTAATTTTTATTTATTTATCTATTGAATATGATAATAATAATAATAAGGATCTTTATTAATCCGTCTAATCATAAATTAATTTGTCAAATAAAAATAATTCATTTTGTCTTATGATAAATGAATTGGTCAAATATAATTAAAAGTAAAGTATTAAACTAAATGACATATATTTATTTTATTTGTCATGTAAAATATTAAATGTCTAATAAAAAAAATCAAATATATAAAATATAAAAAAAAGCAAAATTTTTTATAAAAAGCCTTTTTCATTTTTGCTGATCTACCTGTGCCACGAATTTTATTTAGAGGTGCGGTATACGCTGCTTCTAGGAAATCACGTAAATTTACTTAAAAATTGGTAAAAATGAAAAAGCCAAAAAAAAAGCTCAATTTTTTGAATTTTTTATTATTTTCAAATATATTATGAAAAAAGTAGTTTCTTTTTATTTGTTTATATTTTTAACCAAAAGTTACTTTTTTTTTTTACTAATTTTTGCATAAATTTAGGTCAAAAGAGGTAAAATATCCTAAAAAAATGTATCGAGTTCATTTAAGGAGCAATTTAAAAAAAAATTCTCAACAATCGATTTTTCATTATTTTACGGTAAATTTGGTAAAATTACGCGAATTTACGGGAAATTACGCCAACTTACCAAATTTTAATTTTATGTAAAATACATTTTTTTAGCAACACTGGAATCATTAGCGATAAAAACAAGTTTTTTTTTCTAATTATTTATTTTTTCAAAACTCTTGTCTTAAATGTAATTAAAATCCAAGTATGACTTTGAGTTTTTAAAAAATATTTTCTTCTAGTCATTGGCATGTTGTAAATGAGCATAATTTTAGTTCCTTATTTGAGTATTTTTTCGGTGGTATTTGCTGTTTTTTGAATTGTTTTTTTTTAATTTATAAAGTCTAAATTTATATTAGTCCAATATAATTACCCATGTTTAGAGCATTAGAATTTTTCTTTCCAAATTGAAAAAATAGAAATTTTAGAAATTAAATTTATAATAAAAATTCAATTTTGGAAACAAATTGAACATGTCTTAAAAAGTTTTTCTGATCTCATTTTGTTGAAAATATTCATAATTTTAATAAATTTCATTAATTAGTAACAATTGAAAAAAATAATAACATAACACTAGCAAATTTTTTTTGTAACAGGGTCCTAAATGAACTAGAAAATAAAATTTTATTTAAACAAAATTCCTGTTTTTGAAAAACTCTGCTGACTTTTGATTAGATTTAAATTTTTTAAAACCTGAATTAATGAAAAAAAAATAAAATTTTTCTGAGTAATCTTTATATTTTTCATTAATTTTTTTAACAAATAACATGTTCTATCAAATTTTACAGTAGTACCATCACCAATTTCACAAAAACATCTTTAAAGATTGAGTTTTTATTTGATATTTATTTTAAAATTTAATATCAAAATTTAACTTTTAGATACACAAATGGTTTAGAGAAATTAGCCTTTGCTGCTACACAGGTCGGAGCCATGCAAAAGCAGCTACAAGAACTTCAGCCTCAGCTGGTAAAAACAAGCGAAGAGACCGAAAAATTAATGGTCAAAATAGAACAAGAGACAGTAGAAGTAGAGGCCAAAAAAGAGCTGGTTGCAGCAGATGAAGCCATAATGAACGAAGCTGCTGCAGCGTCTCAATCTATCAAAGATGATTGTGAAAACGATTTGGCTGAGGCTACTCCAGCATTAGAGGCAGCTATCAGCGCTCTCAACACAATTAAGCCAAATGATATATCACTTGTCAAGGCGATGAAAAACCCGCCGCAAGCGGTCAAATTTGTTCTGGAAGCAGTCTGTGTAATGAAAGGAATAAAGCCAGAGCGCAAGCCTGATGCAGGCGGAAAAATGTTTGACGACTATTGGGGTCCATCTCTCAAAATGTTAAGTGATATGAAATTCTTGGAAAGTTTAATCAATTACGATAAAGATAATATACCTCCTCCGATAATGAAGCGCATTAGAGAAAAATTCATATCTGATGCCATGTTTGAGCCAATGAGTATTAGAAATGTGTCAACTGCTTGTGAAGGTCTATGCCGCTGGGTCCGAGCTTTGGATAGCTATGACAAAGTTTTTCGAATTGTGGCGCCCAAGCAAGCACGTTTGGCGCAGGCTGAATCTGAACTGGCAGAACAAATGAAAAAATTAGACGCCAAAAGAGCCGAATTAAAGACTTACATGGACAAACTACAGGCTTTAAATGATCAATTTGAAAGTAAAAAATTTAATTTTTCAAGCCACTTGTCTCTCAATATTTTTTGTCACCAAAAATATTTTTTTCATTTCCTTATCAATTATTTTAGTCTTCTTTTTGTGCAGAACTGAATGGAGAATAATTTTTTTTGAAAAAAAAATAAAAAATTTAAGTGGTTCTGAATTTAAAATAGACTTAAATTTTTTTAAAAAATTTTTTTTAACTAAATTTCAAATAGATCAAAATTTATTACATTTTGTTACATCTAAATTAAAAGATTTTAAATTTAAACTAATTTTTAATAGAACTTTTCACATTATTGTTTTTTTTTTCACTGAACTTGTCTAAGTTTCGTTTCCATTATATTTTGATTTAAGATTTCTATTAACAAATAATATTTTATGTATTTTTGGAAATTTAAAAAAAATTAAATTATTTTAGAAATTCTTTAATAGTATAAACTGAAGGATATAATTTTTTTTCTTTAAATTTAATTTGTTGTCTTTGATTATTTAATTTCAGGCTTAATGCTTCAAGTTTTAGACATTTAAGTTTTATTTTAAACACCTTAAATGAAAAATATATTTTATTTTTCCTATCTTTATGTCTCTTTATATTTTTCTTTTCTAATTATCAGACTCGTTCGTATGTCACAAGTTTTAAATTTGATTTTCTAGAAAAAACAGGCCAGAACTTAAAATAAAATTTATTCAGCACAATCAAGTCAGAACTTAAAAAAAAAACTAACTTGAATCTTATTTCTTGAAAATTATTTGGCTGATTTATCTTGTGGTAGGAAAAATTATTTTGGAATTTTTATTCAATTATTAAAAAAAATTAATTTCCTCTGCTTTTAAAAAAATACAATTTATAAATTTTGTGTACAAAAAAATTGTACTCAAAAAATTTTTGAATCAATTAATTAAAATCTTTTTTTTAAACTAAAATTTATTAAAAAATATTTTTTAATGGTAATTAAACAGACTTATAATTTCTGTTTATCGAATTTTATTAACTCGGAATCTATTTCGGTTTCATTAGAATCATTCTCTTTAATTCAGTTATGTCTTTTCTAGTGATGAAATCGAATATGCATATTCGAATAAGTAGCATTTCGAATGAAGATAAGGCTTGATTTTAATTTTTGAATAAATTTTTTTTTTGAATTATATACTTGAAAATTAATTTGTTTAAATTAAAAATTGAATTTCTAAAATATTCGAATTAATATTTGAAAATACAAATTAATCAAAAAAATAATTGATCAGAAAAAATTTAATTAAAAAAGAATTCATCAAATAATTCGAATTTCAATTCGATTTGGATACTAAAAATAGCCCAGATTTTCACCAGTCAACACAACTCTTCTAATTTTTTCTGGATAACAATAGTCCAAAGAAAAGCTGTTCTGATTGAACCAACGCTACAAGAGTACAAAAAACTAAATTTTCAAATACCTAATTTTTCAAATATTCTTTTCAAATTTTAATACTTTTAACTTATTAGTTGAATTTATCCCAAATTCAAGTTGTTTTTTTAAATTAAAGTTAAGTTCGAATTTTAGTTTAAATAAAGATAGTTTTCAAATTTAATTTCAAAAATAAAAATAAATCAAATTTAAATTCAAATTTATCTTATATTAAAGATTTTATTCGAATATTCTACTTTTTCAATAGTCTTTTCAAATTTTTTATTTATTCAAGTTTCAATTTGTGTCGATTTCATCACTCATCTTTTCCGAATACAAGATTTTGGCCTATTGAAAAAATTTAAAAAAATCACAAACATATTTTACATTTTTACTATAATATTAAGTAAAGACATCCCTTTGGATTTTATTTTTGAATAAAAAATTCCAATAATAAAAAAATTTTAGATATTTATTTCTTCAAAATAATTTTACTAAAAAAAAATCTTAAAACTAATTACTAAAAAAAAACAATTTCCTTCAATTTTAGCGATGCAACAAAAAAAGAAAGAATTAGAAGACAACATTCACCAGTGCGAGCAAAAATTGATCCGAGCAGAGAAACTAATCGGAGGATTAGGCGGCGAAAAAGACCGGTGGACAGAAAACGCTAAATTGCTTACCGAAAGATACTACCGCATTACTGGAGATGTGCTTCTTTCTTCTGGTGTTGTAGCCTACTTGGGAGCTTTCACGGTCAACTACCGAAATGAATGCGTCAAGGAATGGGTCCGCTTGTGCAAGGAAAAAAAAATACCATGTTCAGAACAATTAAGCTTGACCAGCACTCTTGGGGATCCAGTCAAAATTAGAGCATGGCAAATAGCCGGGCTGCCAGTGGACGCATTTTCGGTGGACAATGGAATAATTGTGAGCAACTCGAGGAGATGGCCACTTTGCATTGATCCTCAGGGTCAAGCGAACAAATGGATCAAGAACATGGAAAAGGAAGCCAAATTGCAGATGATCAAGCTTTCAGATGCTAATTATACAAGAACACTTGAAAATGCCATTCAGTTTGGCACACCGGTTCTTTTGGAAAATGTGGGTGAAGAGCTGGACCCTTCTTTGGAAGCGATCTTGCTTAAGTCAACTTTTAAACAACAAGGAGTCGAGTACATGAAATTTGGTGAAAACATCATTGAATATTCAAGGGACTTTCGATTTTATATAACCACCAAGTTAAGAAATCCACACTATTTGCCAGAAGTATCGGTCAAAGTAACACTATTGAACTTTATGATTACACCACTAGGTCTGCAAGATCAATTGTTGAGCTTGGTAGCGGCAAAGGAAAAGCCTGAATTGGAAGAAGTTAAAAATCAATTGATTGTAGAGTCTGCAGAGAATAAGAAGCAGTTGAAAAATATTGAGGACAAAATTTTGGAAGTTTTGTCATCGTCAGAGGGAAATATTCTGGAAGATGAGACGGCAATTCAGGTTTTGTCGTCATCAAAGGTTTTGAGTGAGGAAATTTCGGCTAAACAGGCTATTGCTGAAGAAACTCAAAAGGAAATTGAGGAAACTCGACTTGGTTATTTGCCAGTTGCCGAACACTCGTCAATTTTGTTCTTTTGTATCAGTGATTTGGCCAACATTGATCCCATGTACCAATATTCGCTCAACTGGTTTATCAATCTTTATTCAAATTCAATTAGCAACAGCCAAAAATCTAATGATTTAAAAGAAAGAATTAACTTTTTGAATGATCACTTTACCAATTCCATTTACAGAAATGTTTGTAGATCGTTGTTCGAAAAAGATAAACTACTTTTTTCGTTTATTTTGTGTGTTCAATTGTCTAAAGCAAAGTAAGTACATTTTTTTTTTTAGGATATTTTTTTTTTCTGAGTAAAAATTTAGATGAAAAATATTTGATAGAAAAATTAAAAAAATAAAAATGATCAGATTTAATTTTTAATAAAATAAGTATATTTAATTATGTGTCCAGGAATTAAGCGACCAACTTTATTCAAAACTTGACTACTTATATAAAAAAATTATTAAAAATTTTTTTTTAAAAAATATTATAGATGAATAAAATTTTCTAGTAATAATAAATTAGATCAATTTATTTATTTATTTAAATTCTATTTTATTGAGAATTTTTTTTTTGGCGATTTATTATTTTTTAACTAAAATTAAAAAAAATCTTTTTCCTAAATTTGCATAACTAATATTATTTTTATTAATTTTTCTAAATTGTATTAAAATTATAAATTAAGCGTAATATTACTTTAAAAAAAAACTAAAAATCAAAAGATAAACGTTTTAGTCCATTTTGAGAAATTTTTTTTGAGCCAGAGAAGGATGTTTTGTACATTTAAAATTTTTTTTTTAATTACAACAATATTTGGATAATTTAGAATATCATGGTATGAATTTTGATGAAAAATGTGAGTTCTGTAATCTGGGTTCTTGTCTTGATCTCAATAATTCTTTGTTTTTACAATTCGGTTCATAAAGTGACAAAGGATAAACAAAAAATTTAAAAAAAAGCTATATTAAAAATTATTTTTTTTAAATTTAATTAAATATTGGAAAAACTAGCATCAACTTGATCTTTAAAATAAATTTACATTTTTAAATTAAATAAGTAATTTTAAGGAAAAGTCATTTTTATATTAATCTTGTAAATTTGGTGAAAATTCAGTAATTTTAGTTAATGATTTAGTACACGCCATTTTTTAAATCTGGTCACTTATTAACTCAATACGTATCAAGTGACTATTCCTGGTTTCATTCAATAGAAACAATAAAAGACAAGATAATTATTAGGATATTTTAAAAATTAAATTTCTCAAAGAAAGAATCTAAAATGTCTGATCAAATAAACTAAAATTTGGTTTAATTTCAGAATTTTCATTGAAAAATAAATACAAGGGAATATTTGATAGTATTTTGGGACCAAATAATTGTTACAACTAATAAAAATTTAAATAATTATAATATTTTTTAAATAAAAAATAAAATAGAGTTGTTCAAATAGCGATTCAAGAACAAGACTAGATTCTTCATAATAAATTACCAAATAAGGGAAATTTAATAAGTTTTAGTTAATAAAATATTTAATTTTATTAATTTAATTAAAAATAAATATATTTTTTCTTATTCAATGTTTAAAAAAGAAAATTCTGAGAATTATCTTTAAAAATTCTTGCTTTAGTATAATTCCAATTTTAGGTTCATATTTATCAAATAAAATTTAAATTAAAATGGTTATATCGAATATCGAACGAATTTATTGTTTAATTTATAAATTCTGAAGATATTTTTTGTCTGTAACGTCGCACCTAATAGGCCAAATCAATCATATTTTAAGTCAAAAAAAAATAATTAGTAATAATTAAATCTGTGATAGGGAAAGTAAAATTTAATCAATAATCATGATCAAAAATTATTATTTAAAACCAAAGAAATTTTTAAAATATAAAATAAAATTTTTATTCTGAGCATTCATTTCTTTACATAATTATTTCTCTTTAAAACTCTGTAAAAAGCATTTTATCCGGTATTAGTTTGTTTAGCTTAAAAATATGTCTTTGCATTAAATTTTATAATAAAAAATTAATTAAAAATATTTTATTAAATACTAATTTTTAATCATGATCTTTAAAATTTTATAATTAAATTATCTTCAATTCGCACAATATAAACTTAAAGGGTTTATATTTTTAATATTAAGAGAGGTAGGATCTTTTTGGATATTACAACTCGTGTTTTGTGTAAAATTATAAATTCAAAATGTCAACTTTTTTTTTTGTTGTTGAAATTTGAGGATTCATCAAAAATCCAAAATGAAATTAAAAAAAAAAACTAAGGTGCCCCAAATGATAAACCGTAGTTTAGCCAAATAAATTTTAAGAATTATTTTAAATTTGAAACATAGAGTAATTTTTTATGCTGAATTCAAATTTCTAGTTAGTTTTTATATAGAACTTTTAGTTTTTTTGCAAAAGACAACATAAATTTGCTAATATTCTTATTATTTTTGGTAAGAATTTGAAAACCAAAAAATAATTTGAAAAACTTACAAAAATTATTTTTAAAATCATATTTGAATTAATTTTATAAAATTGAAATGTCTTTTGAACTGAGTTTTTCTAATTGACTCGTAATTTTACGTCAAACTTTGATTAAAAACAGAAAAAACACACTTTTATAAATCCTATTTCTCGCTTGATTCTTTTTAAAATGAAAAAAATAAATTGATATTAAAAAGTTTAAACTTTTCTCTTCAAAAGTTAGCTTTCCTTTTTTTGATTAAAAATTTTATTTTTTTATCCAGATTTAAGAAATACTACCAACTTTTTTATTAAAAAAAATGGGAAGAGTTAGTAAAAGAAAAATATCTAGTAGGAAAAATGCCAAAAAAACTGAAAAAAATAATGAGAATGAAGTTTTTAATGAAGCAGTTGTTAATGAAGAGTCTTCTGAATACATGAGTATTCAACAACAAGAGGTTACTGACGATTTATATGATTTTGGAATGATTAAATAAGGTGCCCCAAATGATAAACCGTAGTTAGTCAAAAAGCTTTAAATATTAAAAAAAAACTCATTTTAGGGTTTTTCATGATGAAAAATTTGAAATTTTCAAAAAAAAAACGATGGGTAAGCTTATATTTTTGAGCTGGAGGGGGTCCTTTTTTTCAAGGATTTTCGCCAGTTTTTCGGATCGATCTTATTAAAGATGGATTAAGACTTTTTAAAGATAAAAAGTTAAATGTAAAACTTTGGAATAGAAAAATAATTTTCTTTAATAGAAATAAGTTTTTTGAGTAATTGATTGATGAAAAAAGAAAAAAAAATCGAAATTTTGCAATTTTGGTCTTTAAAATCTATTCCGACTAGGCGACACCTATGTTAAGCCGAAATTATTTTGTAAATTTTATTCTTTGACCAATTTGAAACAAAATTTAGCTTTTTTTTTTTTTGTTTGTTTAAAATTTCAGTTATAAAACGCGCTAAACAAAACCATATTTTTAACGTTTAAAATTTTTATCAAGTATTTTTGACATTTTTCATAGAAAATAATTAAAATACATCAAAACTTAGTTTCTTTATTTAATTTTGTATTAAAATCTTTATTTTTTTTATGGGTTTGAGGGCAACTACTAGATTTGGCCCCGAATAATTTCGTTAAAACTTCTTGATAACTTGAGTTATTATTATACATATCTAATGCGACCCAAAATCTATTCCAAAGTTTTACATTTAACTTTTTATCTTTAAAAAGTCTTAATCCATCTTTAATAAGATCGATCCGAAAAACTGGCGAAAATCCTTGAAAAAAAGGACCCCCTCCAGCTCAAAAATATAAGCTTACCCATCGTTTTTTTTTTGAAAATTTCAAATTTTTCATAATGAAAAACCCTAAAATGAGTTTTTTTTTAATATTTAAAGCTTTTTGACTAACTACGGTTTATCATTTGGGGCACCTTAAAATAATATTTACTTTGCCAAAAATATACAAGTTAAAAATTAGAATTTAAAAAGGCTTTAAAATTACTTTTTTTTTTAAAGACTGGTGTTAAGTATCTTAGTAGGTTTTTTGTAGTTCTTTTTTTTATAATTATTTAGATGATTATTATTATGATGCATTAATTCAGAGTTAAAAGTCACAAGTCTCAGGTCAAGTCCAAGTCCAGGCTTTAAAATTTTGAATACTGAAGAAGAAATTTATGCTGAAATTGCAACAAAATTCTGTAAATGGCAAGTCTATTGCATTAGACAACCCAAAAGTATATAAATTTTTTATTATTAAGCCTGATCTAGAAAATTAAAAAAAAGTCTTGCCTTAAATTTTTTTTTTTTTAAATATTAAAGTCATGACTTGGACTTTTTTTTTGGACTTTTAAACAACTTTGGATTAATTCAAAGTAGAGTATTTACTTGTGACAAATTTATAACAAACTTTTTTATTTGAAATATTTGAAATTTTATTTGTAAAGACGAGAAAAAAATGCTCAAGTTGCCACCAATGATGACAGGTATTGCGCAAAAAAAAACCCTCAGCTTCAAAATTGCTCTTAAACTATTGCTTTTAGATTCCTTTTAGAATCAAAATAAAATTAAAAAAAAAATCCTATCAAAATTCTATTCTACAGTGTTGATTTGACATGATCGCAGTAAATTTTCGTAATGTTACATTAAAAAAAAACTTAAAATTACGTAAATTTACGCAAAATTACAGTCTAAACATCAAGTCAAATCAAAACTGTATTCCAAAAGACATTTATCTAATTGTCTTATTTCAAAGGGGCAAAATTGATGATAATGTCTGGCGATTTTTGCTTACTGGTGGTGTCGGCTTAGAAAATCCTTATGCCAATCCGGCACCTCAATGGCTCACGGATAAATCATGGTCTGAAATTGTTCGCGCATCATCTACACTCAAAAATCTTAAGGGAATTCATGACCGTATGCCAAAAAAAAAAAACTAAAAAAAAAATTTTTTATTAATAAAACAAATTTTAAGATGTAAGTAAAAATATTGACAACTGGAAACAAATCTACGACTCTCCATCACCACATGAGCAAACCTATCCAGATCAATGGAGCAAATTGGTCGATTTGGACCAGCTAGTTGTGCTAAGATGCTTCCGTCCAGACAAAATGGTTCCAGCTGTCCAAGAATACATCATCAAAAACCTGGGCTCCAATTATGTCGAGCCTCCTCCATTCGATCTAGCGGGCTCTTATTCGGACTCAAACTGCTGCATTCCGCTCATATTTGTGCTGAGTCCTGGAGCTGATCCAATGGCTGGCTTGCTAAAGTTTGGCGAAGACATGGGCTACACAGGCGACAAAATTCAGACTATTTCTCTTGGCCAGGGCCAAGGGCCCATTGCAATCAACATGATAAACGCTGCCTTGAAAGACGGAAGTTGGGTGGTGCTTCAAAATTGTCATTTGGCACCGTCATGGATGTCCAAGCTGGAAAAAATCTGCGAAGAAGTCATCATACCAGAGAACACGCATGAAAATTTCAGACTTTGGCTGACCAGCTATCCATCGGAAAGCTTTCCGGTGACAATCCTGCAGAATGGAGTTAAAATGACCAATGAAGCTCCCAAGGGCCTGAGATCAAATTTGACCAGATCTTATCTAAATGATCCGATATCGGATGCCAATTTTTTCAACGACTGCAACAAGCCTCACGAGTGGAGAAAACTTTTGTTTGGTCTTTGCTTTTTCCACGCTCTGGTCCAAGAGAGGCGAAAATTTGGCCCGCTCGGATGGAACATACCATACGAGTTCAATGAATCAGATTTGAGAATAAGCTTGAGACAACTTCAAATGTTTCTGAATGAGTACGATGAGCTTCCACTTGCCGCTCTCACCTATCTCTTTGGTGAATGCAATTACGGTGGCAGAGTCACTGATGACAAAGACAGAAGGCTGCTTATGTCTCTTCTCTCACAATTTATCAACAAAGAAGTGGTCATGGATGAAAATTATAAATTTTCTGAAAGTGGTTTGTACTTTGCACCAGCATTTAGTAGCACTCAACAAGGCTATTTGGACTTTGTCAAATCTCTTCCTTTAAATCCTAGACCTGAAGTGTACGGTCTGCACGACAACGCGGACATCACCAAGGACAATCAAGAAACAAATCTTCTATTTGGCAGCATTTTGTCAACTTTGCCAAGACAGTCATCATCAGGAAGCGGGGCCAACTCGTCCCAGGTAATAGAGGAGCTAGCTGCGGACATTTTGTCCAAGCTTCCGCCAGATTTCAATCTAGAAGTAATCATGAACAAGTATCCTGTCATTTACACAGAGTCAATGAACACAGTCCTCAGACAAGAACTGATCCGCTACAATCGTTTGACTTCAGTAGTGAGAAGGTCTCTGGTTGATTTGCGCAAAGCAATCAAAGGTTTAGTGGTAATGTCCTCCGAATTGGAAGAAGTTTTCAATAGTATGCTTAATGGAAAAGTGCCAAATATGTGGGCGTCCAAATCTTATCCTTCCCTTAAGCCTCTGGGAAGCTATCTCACAGATTTGATAGTGAGACTGAAATTTTTTCAGACTTGGATCGAAGAGGGACCTCCCATTGTTTTTTGGCTGAGCGGGTTTTACTTTACGCAGTCTTTTTTGACAGGTGTTTCTCAGAATTATGCCAGAAAGTACAAGATACCAATTGATCAGCTGGGATTTAAGTTTGAGTTTTTGAAAGAGAATGAAGCTGATTTGGCAAAGCCAGAAGATGGTGCCTATGTCAAGGGTCTTTTTATTGAAGGAGCCAAATGGGACATGTCAAGGATGTTTCTTGGCGAGTCACAGCCAAAAATTTTGTTCGATTCGCTGCCAATTATTCTATTGAAGCCCGAACAACAGGATGTTATCAGCAAGGAAGCATCGTATACTTGTCCTGTTTATAAAACAAGTGCCAGGCGAGGAGTCTTGTCAACAACAGGCCACTCAACCAATTTTGTTCTTTATATTGAAATACCATCGGATAAAGAGGAAAGCCACTGGATAAACAGAGGCGTCGCAGCTTTGTGTCAATTGGATGATTGAAATTGAGTTTTATTTTATTTTATTTCCTTTAGTTTTATAAATTATATTTTTTGTTAAATAAAATTTAAATTTAATTTTTTTTTTATTTGTTATTTATTTATTTGGTAAATTTTTGAACAACTAAAGTAGGTGAAACCTATTTATAAACATATGGAATGAGTTTATACTAAGTTTCTTTATTTTACATTTTAACAAATATTGTTAAAATTTGTCTAAATTTACAATTATCCATAAAAAATACAAAAATTTATAAAAAATTTTTAATTACCGTAAACCTTTGCCCACTACTCCAAGAACAAACCCCAAATCTTGACTTTGTTCTATATGGAACTAATACCATCTTAACCATGTTATAACAATTTTTTTTATTTTATTTAGAACAAACCCCAAATCTTGCCTTTACACTAAGAGTAA
The DNA here is from genome assembly GCA_025491095.1 of Brachionus asplanchnoidis. Classification (NCBI taxonomy): domain Eukaryota; kingdom Metazoa; phylum Rotifera; class Eurotatoria; order Ploima; family Brachionidae; genus Brachionus; species Brachionus asplanchnoidis. Next base: position 106,472 of record JAILYF010000050.1, on the reverse strand, counting down.
AAAAATCTATTGTTAAAAAATTCATGTGTCTGGTTGCAGCATCGTATTATCTCTCGTTTAAAATACCCTCTATGACCACCTCGAGGTTGTCCGCATATTGGAGATTCATGCCATTTTATTTCTTCTAGACCTTTATCGATTTTGTATTTTTGAATTAGATCTCCTCGGATTCTTCTGTCGAATAAACAAGACAAACCTAATCGGTTACATCTTATGTCATATGAAAGGTGTCTTAATTCATGTGAGATTTTTGTCGCTCTGTGTTGAACTTTTTCAAGAGTGTCTATATCTTTTTTAGTATATGGAGACCAGGCTGAGATGGCGAATTCGATTTGTGGTCTAACGTCGGATGTGTACAGCTTTTTCCAGAGTTTAGCGTCGCGTAAAACAAAAGTTCTTTTAAGAAGACCCAAAATAGTATTTGCCTTTGAAGCCGCTTTGTTTACTTGGTCGGTCGGTTTAAGATCGTGTGAGATTAATATGCCAAGATCTCTTTCACATTCTGTTTTAGAGATTTCAACGATTGAGTTTGAGTCATAATTGTGAATTGTGTACATGGTTTTTGGGTTCGATTTGCCAACGTGCATTACTTTACATTTTTCGCCGTTGAGGAGCATTAACCAGGTTTTAGTCCAGTTGACTGTTTTGTCTATGTCGGTTTGAAGTCTTGCAGAGTTAGTTTGTGCGTCTTTAGAGCCTAAATTAGCCATAATTTTTGTGTAGTCTGCATACATTTTAGTGGTGTTTTCGAGCGCTTCTGCGAGATCATTTATGTAGATGATGAAAAGGGTTGGACCAAGTACAGAACCTTGAGGAACTCCGCTTTTCACTTTTAGCCAGTCAGATGTACTTTCTCCTAAAATCACTCTCTGTCTGCGATCGGTGACAAATGCTTTTATCCATTTTAAAAGATTACCTTTGATGCCATATTTCTCTAATTTAAACAAGAGGCGTGCATGTGGAACTTTGTCGAATGCCTTAGCAAAGTCTAAAAATATGATATCTACCGATTGCTTAGATGCTAGCGATTTTGACGTAAAATCCATGGTCTCCAATAGGTTAGTTACGCATGCTTTTTTGTTTACGAAGCCGTGTTGATTCGACGATATCAATTTATGTTTGTAGAGGAACGCAACTATTTCTAATTTTACTAGTTTTTCCATAATCCTACACGTAATTGAGGTTAGCGAAATTGGTCGGTAGTTGGAAGGGTTTGAGCTATTTCCCTTTTTAAATAGTGGAGACACGTTTGCTTCAAGCCAGGCTTTGTGTACTTTAGCAGTGTTTATGGATCGCTGAAATATTAAATACAAGGGTCTTGACCAGATTGCTGCAGTTTCTCTAAGAACATGCGGATGTACTCCATCATTACCAATTGATTTGTTGATGTCCAAGTGAAACAGAATGTTATTTATTTTTTCGATTGAGAAGTCGATATCGCTTATAGATTCGTTTGTTCTTGATTGGAAGTCAGGCATTTCGTCATTTTCATTCTCTTTTACAAATACTGAGTTAAATTGTTCGTTTAAAGCATTTGTTATGGCTAATTTATCAATCAAGACCTCACCATTTCCATTAATAACTGAGCTGATTCGTTTTTTGATCGTTTGTTTTGAGTTTATGTAAGCATACAAGCGTTTTGGATTGTTTTTGTCAGATGCCAAGTCGATTTCGAAAGCTTTGACTGAGTATCGCGATTTTTTTTCAATTTCTCTTTTTACTTTCTTGTATTTTGCTTCAATTTTTTCGATTTTTTCCCCCAGTTGATTGAAATTGGTGCCACAAAGTTTTTTTACTCTTGATTAAGTTTAACAGTTCATGTGTCATTCAAGCGGCTTTTTTTTAACGAATTAAGCCTTTTTTACGAGGGATAAACGAGTTGCATGCTGAATTGTAAATATTTAAAAAAATTTCGTAACATTCTTCTACATCTTTATTGTCGAAAAGTTTTTCCCAGTCGTGATTGTTGTGCACTTTATACATGTTACTGTAGTCACCTAGTCTGAATTTGAATTTAGTGCTCGACAGCGTGTTGTTTAAACGGTTTGCGAGCTCAAATTTCCAGGATAGAGTTATATGTGCTTGATCACTAGCACCGAGTGGAAGTGTTTCTTTTAGGAGACTTACTCTATCTGGCGATTCAGTGATGACGTAGTCAAGAGTGTTTGTCATTGAGCCGTCTGCTTTACAAAACGTAGGGAAGTGTACTGTTTGACTTAATGATTCATCGTTTAACATGTCAATAAATAAGTTCTCAGGACTATCGTTTGGGCCATAGACGGCTACAGACCCGTCAGTGTGGTATTTTATGTAAGGAAAGTTGAAATCTCCAGTGACAAGTATGCCATTGCATTTTTTAAGAGTCAAGTGCACGTTAAACGGCTGTTAAGCCTCTGGGAAGCTATCTCACAGATTTGATAGTAAGACTGAAATTTTTTCAGACTTGGATCGAAGAGGGACCTCCCATTGTTTTTTGGCTGAGCGGGTTTTACTTTACGCAGTCTTTTTTGACAGGTGTTTTTTGATCGATAATTTTTTCAAAACTGTATTTTATGTATTTAAATCGATTTTTTTTTAACTTTTACTCTTAGAATGAATACCAAAATAAGAATAAACCTTAATTTTTTAATTTCTTTTATTTTTTTTTATTTTCAAAATTTGTTCAAGAATTCTTTAAGTTTGTTCTAGAACATATTCAAAGATTATCTAAGAATAAAAGCGAACTTTGGCGCTTACTCTTAGTGTAAAGGCAAGATTTGGGGTTTGTTCTTGGAGTAGTGGGCAAAGGTTTACGGTAATTACAAAAACATTAAAAAATATTTGATATTAAATTTGAAAATATTAAAATTAGCAATAACTTTTTCTCCATTTTTATGTAAATTTTTAAAAATATAAATTTTCATGTCTTTTAAACATGTATTATTTTGAAAATGAAGAATTTAAAAATTTACAGAAAAAGTAAGCAAATGTTTTCTCACCATATTTCTTGTAAGATTTTGGTTCAATTAGTTTATTCTTGTTTCTCATTGAATAAGGATTTTTTTCTTTTAGAATTGAATCTCAGTGTATTGGAAATATTTTCTGTATTTATAAAAATAAAAAAATTCATTTTGATCATCTATAAAATACTTCTCTAAAACATTTTTGAAAATTAACTATAATTAATTCAATAAAATCCATGTAATCAGATACATCTCACAACTAAGAAGCATTCATTTCAGCCTAAGCAAAGTATCAAAATAATTAAGTAAAATAATTTTTCAAAATTTTAAAATAAAATACATTTTGCAACTTAATGTCATTTTTGAAAACATTTTTAGCTTTAGCATAAAAATCCAGTACCATGTCTTATTTGTGGGCTTAATATAAAAAATAAAAAAGGTTTAAAATTTTATTTATCCAGAAAAAAAATTAATTTTTTTGAAATAAATCGAATACTTTATCAAGATAATTTTTTCATAATATAGTATAATAAATATTAATCAGTAAAAATTTTTTTGTGCACAAAAATAAAAATATTGGTCACAAAAAATTTTTTTTGATAGTAAAAAATGCATTTAATTTTTGAATCTTAAAAATAAATTACCAAAGAAATTCAAATGTTTTTTATCCATATGCATTTTTTACTCTTTTAGCTCAAAATAATTTTCGCATTCAGGACAGTTGAATGGACTTGTCTTATTACTTAAAAATTTTTTCACTTCTTCTGTAGTTCCATATGTGCATTTTGATTTAAATTTCAAGTTAAAAAAAATAAAAAAAATCAATTTAGGTTTTTATTAGATGGAATTCAAATAAAACTTTTTAATTTTTGAGTAACAAACAATATATAAACAGATAAATCAAAAATCTTATCAAATCTTATCGGCTTCATCTTGCACTACATTTAATAGAGCAATATTATTTAATATTTATTGTCCTGTCGAACTTCTTAACCAGTTTTTTAGACGTTTTAATGCGGAATAAGATCTTTCTGAGCTTGCATTACTAATTAGATTAATTATTAATTATGTGAATATCAGAGCTAATCTCACTTTAAAAATCTCCTTCAATAGAACCAAGCTTTGAACACCAGATCATTTAATTTTTTTCATCATTTTGATTTGATGATTTTTTAAAATGAACTGATACGATAAATAGTCATGTGCGTATCAGTTATCATTATAAGGCTTATAATGCTAATTCAGATAATTGGATTCCAAATCATTGTGTTAGCTGTCTAAAAATAGCAAATCAAAATAATGGAATAAATTAAATGATGTTACTTCTTTAATAATTAAAAATTTAAGACATAGACTCTTTTTTTTTATTAAATTAATAAAACAGAAAATATCAAATAACACAATTATAAATTGAATTTTCTCAATTATTACGAAATCATTTGAAATTCTCGAAAACTATTATTCCTGGAAGAAAACTAAGCACATTTTTAGAAAACTCGTTAAATTCTCTTCATGGAAAATGGAGGACAGTTGAGGGTCAGGTTTTTAAAAATATAAAAATATTCAATTTTAACAAAAAAAAAATTTTTTGAGAGAAACTTGTGTAATTTTCAAAAAATAGAGAACAATTCAAACAAAATGATATATTAAAACTTTTAAAAATATTTTTGCTTTGCAAAAAAAATGAGGGTCAGAAAATTTTAAAAAATTGGGGGCCAGTGTTTAAGTAAAACCCAAAAATATTCCTTATCTTTTTTACTTTATAAATATTCAAACGAAAAAAAAAGAGCTTTGATTTAAAAAGGATATTTAAAGATATTAGAATTAAATTATACAATAAATAGTTTGTTTTTCTTCATAAAATCCTAGAAAAATTAAGAGCGACTGTAATTTTTTAAATACATGTCTTAACTTAATTATATGATCTTCAAAAATTAAATAATGCTCAAGAAAAAAATGAAATGTAATGCCGGGTTTTAAAAGCTTATTTTGCTGGAATATTTTTAAAATGAATTAATAATAACTATTATTGCTCAAAATTAATATTTAAAAAATAAAAACAAATATAAAAATGCCAAAAAATTAAAGAAAAAAATCCATTTTTTTTATATTTTTTGATGAAAATTTACAATAAATTACAAAATTTTAGTAAATATAAGTTTAAATTTTTAGTTAACAATAAATAAATTTTTTTTTGAAAAATTACCAATAAAAATTATTTTGAGTTTCTAATTATTTTTTTATTTTTTCCCTAAGATTTTGCTTGTTATTAAAGAAGCATTAATAATAGTATCAAAAATAAAAATTTTAAGTAGTTTGTCTTCAGTAAACTTATTTTTTTAAATAAAAAGCATCATTCTTTAAGAAAAAGATCAATAATTAAAAAAATCGGATTCCTATTAAATTTGGTGCTTATTTATTTTATATTATGTGTAATTTCATTAATTGAAAGAATAAGTGCTATCGATAAAAATGCAGCATAATTAGAAACTTTACAACATTTTAAATTGTCAAAAAAATTTTGATGGTATTTTATTATTGTAAATTTTTTTTTCTTAAATCAATGTAAAATTATAATTTTCTATAAACTCAGAATAACCTAATTTATTAATATATTTCCAAATTAATTTAAAATTTGATATTTTATTTTATGTTTTTTTTATTAAAAATTATTAAAAATGTAAAAAATTTTCATTTAATTTTAAAATTTTTGATGATTTTGTTCATTATGTTTGGTTGATTTTTTAAATATTCTTTTAGTACAGTAATTTTATATGAATTTTTTATTTATTTCCAGCATGCATTTATTTTCATTGTTATTTTGATAAAAAATTGGGGACATGAAAATCCTGTTGAGTGATATGAGATTTATTGATCATTTGTCATATCATGAATTTTCAATTTTTTATAACTTAAAGTTAGTCATGACAGTTTCAAAAGCACAAAAGCTTTATCCTTAAAAATTAGTATTTATTTTATTAATTTTCATCAGTAAAACGATTATTTTAAATCGTATTTAAACACTAGAGATTTCATATGATTATTTTAAGTCACCTCTAAATTGTTAATGTGAACACTAAATGTTTAAATTCTGTCTGCATATGTTCTACTAATTCGTTATTTAATTAATTAATTAATTAACTTACTAAATATTTTATTTCCTTAATATTCATACTAGGAAATTCAGCTATCTTATAAAAGATTTTTTTTGGTTTAAGATTTTAATTATGAATAAGAAATTCATTAAAAAATTCCAATTTTCTAATGAAACTAATTTAATCCGCTTTATTTATTTCCTAAGATATCACTGACTGTAAATTCGTAAAATTTCTTTCATTTGAATTTGTTAGGTTTAGTATCAAATACATAAAATTTAGATCATTGAAATTCTTATAACGAGACTGATTCTGGAAAATTTGCTAAGTGGAGTTGAGTACAAACAAGGCAAAAGTCAATATTTGGTTATAATAATACAAATATTTTTAATTTCGTAATTGATTGAAATTAAATTTCATCTTGTTTATTCTTTTGTTTTTTAAAAGATCAATCAAGTGTTAAAAGGTTAAAAAAAAATGTTGATCTTATTTTTAGGCCAATTTTTCATTTAATATCTTTTAAAATTGTATTTTGAACTTCACAAAGTTAAAATAAAAACCAAATTGACAAAAAAGGTCAATTTAATTGAAGCCAAAAATGACATCGATAAATTATATTTTTTTATATTTTAAGTTAAAATATATTTATTTTAAGAGTATTAGTCTTAATCTGATCAAATAAAAAGGTTAATTTGATAAGACTTCTAAAACATTTAGATCAAAATTTGAGATTTAAAAATTATAAAATATTTTTACCCAAAGGATTAAAATAAATATTTTTTTATTGGAAATTTTTCAATAAATTAATTCGAAAAAAAAGAAACCTCAACTGATTTCGATTATTTGGCTTATTTTTGGAATATTAATTAATAATGACATAGAATAAAATATTGCCTTGCTTTTTTTGTGGATTATTCATTCTAGAAAATTTTTTAATTTAATTAATAATTTTTTTTAAAAGTTTTCTCAAAAATAAAATATATTTCAGTCCTAAAAAAATTCAATTTAAAAAAAATTTATATTAAATTTAAATTTAAATTCCAAAGCATATCAAAAGAAAGCGAAATTTTTAAAAATTAATTTTACTTGTAATTATATCAATCTTAAGTATACAATAAAAATAATTTCAAAGTCGGATAATTTTTTTAATACTATAATCAATATTTATTTTTGTTGAATAATTCTGCCATAATATGCCACAATGAATTATGATGAAGAAAGTTTTTATATTTTCTCAATAATTTTGTATTTTTTTATTGTTTTTAGTTAAATTTTCAGAATTGTTAAAATTAGTAATGTCAACAAAAGTCAATTTTTAATCTAGAAAATTCTATAAAAGCTTTACTTAAAATTTAAAAGTGCTTTTTTATTGGGAAACATTTAAAACTGAAAAAATATGAGTAAATTTAGATGTTTAATGCTATAATTTCCTGAAAATTGTCAAATTTTTTTTTCTTTTTATTATCAATAAATCAATCAATCCACTTTTTTCTTGTTCAAAATAAATCCATTTTATTTTATTAAATTCAATTTTGATCGCTTTATATCATTAAAAAAAATTAAGTTCCATGTTTAATTTTCAATTTGCTTTTGAAGAAAATTAAAATGGATTTTTTTTTAAATTAAAATTTTTAAACTGTTAATAGTAAAAAAAATAAAAATAACCGAGCATTTCGAAAATAAAGATATTTATTTTTTTGATTGTTTATTAAATGTAAATTTAGATTAAGATACAAATTTTTTTTTTCGTTTGTTTAGAAAGTTTAGTTTCAAAATTATTTTCAAAACTATTCATTAGTAAATTTGTTAATATTTTTAACCCATTTTTTTAATGCTTAACACTAAATCAAGAGATAAATATTGCAGTTTAAAATGATTCTATAGTTTATCTCCTTTTTTAACGACAGAAATTTAATCGTTTATATTAAGTTGGAAAATTGTTAATACTAAATTATTCTAATGTTTCTAATGATAAAAAGTGTTAGCAAGAAATCTAAAACAAGAGAGCTAGCATTTTGATTTATCTTGAAATTGAAATTCATTAAAAATATAATAATTGGTTTATGAGGAAAAAAATGGTTTCTGAAAATTTAAAGCTGGTTATGTTTCATCTGTAACAAATAATTTTTTACCTAAATCCACTCTGCAAATTATTTTTGCTTTGGAAAAGTAAAATTTTTTGATCAAATATAATTTTTAAAATTTCATCAGAACATTTTGAAGAACTTAATTAAATTTCAGCGCAAATTTTACCTTTTTTTAATATTTCATTTGAAATTTTTGAGAAAGGATTGTAATTTGTAAAAAATGAATTGAAATTTAATTTCGCATTTAAAATGTTTTGATAAAATTTGAAAAATTAAATTTTATCAAAAATTTAACTTTGCTTTTATTTTGACGAATTTTAAGTTTTGACAAAAAATCTTTTTTTTCTACATATATTGAACAAAATTGACATTTAAAAATATAATTCATCTGTTATATAGAATAAATCGCCATGTCACGTTATTATTTTTTTTAAATAATTAAAATTAGTCTTATGTTTTTTTTTTGTTATGACAGATTTTATCAGTTTAAAAGAGATAAAATTTGGTATTAACCGTTTGCCATCACTAGTTAATACCAAATTTTCTTATTCATATGAAATAATTTTTTGCATAAATCTCGGTTTATTTATTTTAATTTTTATCACCAATGCCTCATTATTTAATTTCAAATAGGAAAGATTCATAAGTTAATGCTTGGTTAGTTCATGTTAGATGAATTAGTAGTATTCAAGAGAATTTAGATTTAATTGTTTAAATAAAAAAAATATTTTTTTTTGTTCTGTCACAGATCAAAATTTTATCCAATTTTATTTTTTATTATCAAGACTACTCAACACGGGACTGTAAGGGAGGTAAATAAATATTCTAACAAATTGAAATAGCAAATTAATTCAATTTTTAAAAATTTTTATACTTAATTAACTCCCCGGTTCCTTTGCTCACTATTATTTAATAGAAATTAAAAAGTATTTAGGTGTTAAAAATTATATAAATTTTTTTGTATGTTGTTAACTACTAAAAATCTATCAACAACCTCAGTCTATTTGAAAAATAATTATTTAGATTAATTAAAAATACATATAAGCCTTATTTTCTATTGATTTTAATTAAAAGAAAATTTTTTACAAATTTTGATCCCAATTATTTACCAGAACACCAAGGAGGGGGCAAATTGGAGTTATCAGTCTTTAAGTCAAATCTATCAGTAAAATTAAAAAAAATTCTCTCAATATAGGTCCAAATGTTCATCCACTAAGCGCATTTTGCTGTTCAGTTCTGTTTCAGAATTTAGTTCTAGATTAAAATCTAATTCTAGATTAAATGCATGTTTTACTCAAAAAATATTTCCGCATTTTATTTGAAAAAGTGAATCACACAATTTGATAATTTAAAATTAATTTGATCCCTTTGATCTTTAAATTCAATTAACCATGGAAGATAATGAAATGTTAAGAGCTGGTGATATTTTAATTTACTTAATTACTGTTTTTTACATTAAAGAGCCTGACTTTACAACATACATAAAAATCTTTTCCAAGTACTTAAAATTTTAAACACGCTTAAAAACATTAATTTTCTATTACATATTAAATTCTTACAATCAAAATAACTTTATTTTAGAAAATTTAATATTTAAGTTTGTAAAATAAACTAAATTTTTTTTAAATAAATCTTTTAGGTTATTCGAGTTTTTAATTTTTTTACAAATATTATTCCGCTCAAGCTTTGCGAATTTATTTTTTTCAATTTTTGCCGATATTTACAAGACCAAATTCTGAATTAATTAAAAGCATGTTTAAACAATCAATCCTTAAATAAAACACGAAAAATTTACAAAAAAAAATTTATATTTGATAAGTTAATAATAAATGGCAAAACTATTAATATTTTAATATGGAATTTAATTAATTTATTAGTATGATATAATAAAGAAAAAGACCGAAATTAGAATTAGTGTATAAGATTGTTTTAAAAATTTATTAAAATTAGAATAAAAAAAATGTGTGGATTATAGAAACAATATTACTCTCCTAAAATGATGCTCCTAAAAATCTAAAGTTAAATATTTTAATAGGAAATTTTCTAAACAATATTTTTTTTAATCAAAAAGATAAATTAATTAAAATACTCGAAATAATTTTAAATGTTTTTAATTTCAAGACTAAATTTTTATCTTTTAGCTTTATGAAGTCTCCCCCCCTCATGAAATGTTCATCAATACAACCCAAATTTCACTTGAAATTAGGTAACATTGTTCAGAAAATGTTGAACAACTAGATTATTTAAAATTAGCACAGCCAGAGAAAAAAACATCAAAAGTAAATAAGAAAATTATAAATATACAGTATTGATTTGCCACAAGAATTTTTGATAAATTTACGAAAATTTCCATTTCATAAATCAATATAAAAAGGTCAAAAGATTACTTTTTTGAACAATTTCGTTAAATTTCAGCTAGTTTTTTATTTTTTTTTAAATAATTAATAATAAATATTAAAAATTCGTAATTCAATCAATATTTTAGATATTTTTGAAGAATTGAACTCTTTAATTTCACAGAAATAAATCAAATTAAGTCATTTTCTTTCTTTTTTTTTTAATAATAGAATATGCGTCCTTTTGCGAATTTTTGCGACAACGCCTCCAAATCTGTCATTTTATTTCTAAATTTTTTTTTGTAATAACTATTAATTTTTACTTCTTCTCAGGAAGTAAATTTAGCAATAAATATATGTAATAGGTTATTTTTTTGAGTTTTACGTAAATATAGATAATTGGGTAATAATGTGGTAAATTTTAAAATAAATATTCTATTTATTTTGTTGATTGTTTCTAATTTTTTTGCTTTATCTTATTGTAAGAATGAAAATGAAAATGAAAATTAGATTGAATTCAAGATTTTTGGTTATTGAAGTCGATCAAAAATAATGTTTAAAAAAAAATTTTAAATACAGTAAAAGCCGGTTAAAGTAAATTTGCACAAAAAAAATTTATTATAAACGGAAATTTACTATAAAAAAATGACTTTTTTTTTATTTTTCTTATCCATACACTTGGTCGGTCTTTTTTGCAATCGCTCTGTCAGGTAAACATCAATATAATAAGCCGGTTTCATTGCAATTAAAAATATCCTCTGCTTTATATTCTTGGGTTATTTTTGGGAGCACATTTTTGATCCATTCTATAGTCCCATTTGAGTCAGCAGTTTGCATTTAGAACAGTATTTGATAAAGGTATCATTCTTGAAGAAGCATTTACAAACCAGTTGTATAAAGCTTCCTCAATTAATGGTGCTTTACTGACTCTTTATTTTTCAATGTTTTCATTAATGACTTTTGCATGGATATCACGATATTTTTTTCATTTTTTTTATTCAGGGCCGGCGCGAGAAAAAAATTCTCTTTGTGGCGAGGTATGTGGTCTTATTAAAGTCAACTAAATATATTTAAAAGGATTTATTTACAATTGATTTTTAAACTAAAGTTTTATAAAAAAAAAAACAAGTAATAACAAAATATGGCTATTTTTCGTCTAAAATGAATTCTAATCTTCTTTCTCGTTTACGAGCAAATTCATCTATTATGTAATCGGTATTTACATTCAAATCCTTATTTAAACGAATTATTGCTAGATTACATAAACGATCTTGGCCCATACTAGATCGATAATTATTTTTAATAAATTTTAATTGACTAAATGAACGTTCAGCTGAATTTGAAGTTAATGCGAAAGAAGATAAAATTTTTAGCAAACAAAAATGTTTGGAAAAGAATTGTTCATTCTTTCTTTCACGATTGTTAAATATAAAACATTAATGTCATTAAAATCATATTCAAATCTAGCTTTTTCTAATTCAATTAAGATATCTTCTAGACCTAATTCTCCAATCTCTACTTCCTTAACAGATTCAACTAACTCCTGATTTAAAATCCATTCAGAAAAATATTGGTATTCATTAAATACCACATTTAAGTCATCTTCAATATCTCCTGAATAAAAATTTACCAAAATCTCTAAATTTTCTTTAGCAGTTTCCGGTTTAATCAAAAAATTCTTTTGAAAAATACCGAATGCTGAAATCAGCTCTGAGAAATTCTCAATTACTCTTTCTTTAATATTTTTAGTCAAATACTCAAGACACGAAACATAACATGATTTTTGAAAAATTCTTTTGTATCTTCTGGTTTAGACCTTCTAGATAGTCTAAATTCGTTTGGTACCATAATATTTAACTTCTTAGCTTTATCTAAAGCTATTGAGTAAACCGAATCAAAATATTTTGACGTATTAATGGACCTTAAAACGTCAAACAATACACGAGTCATTTTGTCGAATTGAGATAAATTTAAGTTTTTTGTCTGTAAAAAATCACAATAGGTTTTCGTAAACGAAAGAATTTTAAAAATAATTTCACATGTAATTAGGCATTCAAATGAAATCAGATACTTTAAAAGTCCAGAAGCCTCTGTTGTTGTCTTAGTATCAAATATTCCTTGATCAACCAATGTTTCAAGCGAAAATAAAACAGGTTCATAAAGAACTAAAAATGACTCGATTACATCATAGTGACTGTGCCATCTTGTTTCACAAAAGTTTTGAAGACGTCTCTTTTTTTGATTATTTTTTAAAGTTTCGCTATTTTTTACAGCATTATCTAAAATAGCGTGTCGCTTAGAACCATTAAAAAACACTTTCAATTTATTTAAACAGCCTTATAAAAGAGTATTTAAAAAAATAAAACTTTTTTTTTAATACTTTTTATAAATACTTAAGGCTTCTCGGATGTAGACATTTTCATCGTTTATTTTCATACAAAGATCTAAAACGTGGGAAAAGCAATGAAAAAAAATAGCTTTCGGCTGTTTTTCTTTTATTCTAGTTTGGACACCGCTTTTATGGCCTGACATCACAGATGCCCCATCATATGTTTGTGATCTGCATAGACACAAGTCTAGCTGAACTTTTTCGAGACGTCTAAAAATACTATTTGATATTGCTTCAGTGTTAGCAAACACAAGTGATTCAAAACCTAAGAATTTTTCTTCAATCTTGTGAGTTTTACTATTTATGAATCTTATACAGACACTTGCTTGTTCTACATTATTATTATCCTTTGTCTCGTCACAAATGAGACCGAAAAATTCGTTTTTATCCTTCATACTTGATATTTGGTATAAAATATTGTCGGCAACTAAAGCGATAATTTCATTTATAATTGATCCATGCAAATAAACTGCGTTCTTATTAGCACTTTTCTAATGAGTATCTAATATACAATCATATTTTGCTACATGGTTTAATAATTCTTTAAAGCATCCAATACTTTCTTTGTTGTATTTAGCATCAGACCCTCTAAAAGCAAGATTATTTTTTGCACAAAGAATTACTAAGTCGATTATTCTATGAAGAATATTGCGATTAGAATTGATTTTTTCTTCTCTAGATTTTCGATATAAACTATAATTTTCGCTTATTTTTTCAGAAATGTTTGTTTTTTTGAATTCACCGTATGCGACACACGAGTCAATATGACATCTACTTTTTTCATGATTGCTCAGAGTTTTCAAGCCATTTTTCCAGTTACTTGAACCATATAAACAAAATTCTTTAGATGAACAAATTTTTTTCTCATTAGTAGATTCTTTGTAAAACAAAAAACAAGGAAGACAAAACATTTTATCATTTAATTGAGAATAAGTTAACCACCATCGTTGTTCGTACCAATATTCGTGAAAACAACGTTTATCTTTTCCAGTTATTGATAATGGAAATTTTTTATTCGGCATATCGTTCACTTTTGGTTGATAGATAGGATTAGTCATTAAATAAGTAATTAAATGACTTGAAAGAGGACGTTTTATGCATCCGATATCGCGTGAATAAAAGTTCTCATTCTCTTGTTCTTCTATCCTAAAATTTTCATTAATTGAAACTAAATGATTATCAAAAAGAGAAACCGCTGAGTCATCGGTTTCAATTTCTTCATCTAACACTCCAGAACTCTTTTTTTTTGTCAACCAATTTATTATTTTAGTTTGACCTTTAGACATTTTATTTTAACTATTTTATGATGAAGAAAAAACATAAATAACTAAACAGTTTGTATTTCATTTACAATTTAGTTTTGCAATGATTATTGTTTTTATAAAAAAAATTAATTTTTGCTACGATAAATATTTGTCCTAATTTTTTAACACATAAGAAATGAACTCAAAAACAAAAAAAAATTTTCGTCTTTGTGGCGGCCGCCACATCTCGCCACATCGTGGCGCCGGCCTTGTTTTTATTACACAAACTGTTGAAGGATGAATAAAAAAACTCTCTGCGAATGTTTTGCTATCATGCCCATTTGCTAATGAATTGAGAATATCAATTTTTTTTGTAAACTTATAGCTGCTCGCTTGTTATTATTTTTATTATTTCTAGTTTATTATTTTAATTGTATTTTAAATTAAAAATATTATTTAATTTTATATCTTATTTAATCTTTTTTGGCCCTAGAGTTCTTCAATTTTTCCAACATATTTTATAGATTTTATTATGGGTCGATGGTTGCTAATGGATTCATCAAAATCGAGGAATTAAAGGAAAGTTATTATAAAAAATTAGTTTATTTTTTCAATTAAGCTTAACTTTTTTCTTTAGTTTTAATTTTATATTTTGGATATTTCAGTTAAAATAAAATTAGCTGTGATAAAATTTATTTTTTTTAGAATTAATTTGTTATCCTTTTGGACCTATTTACGTCCTTTTCTTTCTTCTGTCAGTTCCGCTTCAGTCCATTTTCAGTGAGTAGATATCCATTCTTAATTGAGTCTTAAAATTTAAAAAACTTAAAAAATCAATAATAAAAATATTTTACATATACAGGAAAGATTTGAAATCTTACTTAAATTACGTATATTTACGTAAATTTACGTAAATTTACGTAAAAACACAGATGTCAAATCATTTCTATAAATTTATTAACTTTATGAAGTAGAAATTTTTTAGCCTTTCACGATTGTAATTACTAGACTCATGCTGTGAATTAAATGGGTCGTGATTGCGGTATGTTACCATTTTAGCTAAAAAAAGAAAGAGGATGAAGAATATTTTTGTTATTTTTTATTTTTATCCTTCAAATTAAAATAAAAAATAAAATAAAATAAATTAAAATAAAATGTAAAAGAAAATAAAAAATTTGCTACCTCAATATTTACTTTCTTTCCTGAATTGTTCAATACTTAAACATGTAGCTATTGATATGATAAATTTGATATTCGAAGTGCATGTGTGTGATAAATATAAACAAGTCTGAGATTTTTTATCTAATTTGTTTATTTTTATTTTTAAAGCTAATATTTTCACATTTTTTTTTAGATTTTTAGATAGTAAGATTTTATTGAAAATTAGGTAATATGTTTTTTTCTTTTTGATTTAAAAAATTAAGTTGAAATTTTTAAATTTTATTTTGTCTTTAAAAAAACTTGACTAACTTTGAAAACTTAATTTTGAATAAAAAAATAAAATTTAAAAAAAATCATTTTCAAAATTTAACCATGAACATTTTATTATAACAACATAGTTAATTGTTATATTTTAAAATTGTAAATGAGCTTGTCTAAATACCAGTTTATTTAATATTAAATAAAAATCATTAAGGTTTAGTAATTTTATTTAGCTTGTTAAATTAAAATTATATTAAATATTATAATTTGTAACTATTAAAAAGAAGAAAAAAGCAAAAAATTAAATAATATTAAGAAAGGTAAGGTTAATTGGTAAAATGGGCATCAAGCCATCATTAAGTTTAACATAAAAAAAAAGTTTTAGATTTTTATTCAGAGCAATTTTATAAATTCTAGTCAATTATTTGATTCATCGAAGCATAAATTACTGGGATAGATATTAATATAATAGCTAGGGGCATCACAGATTTTTTTTTCATCTGAAGGAGCATTAGCTCGGTACTAAAAAACACAATAAAAGAACCATGGACATTTTCCATAATTTAATTGTTTTTTAGTTTAAATTAATAATATTATAAAATTTTGGGTGATTTTTTTTATATTCAATTATTTATCTGTGCCGAGCTAAAGCTCCTTCAATTAAAAATAATAAAAATCAAAAAATCAATTGACTATTTCCTACTGAATCACAATAAAGGATTATAATCTGACAGATGTATGTTTTATATAAAAGAATTTATATGGTTAACAAAAATATTACAGCTAATAAAACTCTACCATAAAAAAAATTCTCTAATTTGTAGAGTCACAGTCAAGTTTGAAGTTATTCAAGTTGATCAATAAAATTGTCAAATATTTTATTTTTATATATTTTTACAAAAGAAATTTATCTCTAAAGCTCTTTTTTAGAAAAAAATTAAGAAAAAACGCTTAACGCTTTAAAACGAACAGCGTTCTTTGAGCGTTCTTTATTTTCGGGGTAGAATTGTCTTAAAAATCACTTTTTTGACAGAAGCTTGGAAAACTTTCAAAATTTGAATATTTTTGCGTTTGATTATAACAAGCCCTTTTTTATTAGTTGATATCAAAAATTATCATAGTAAAATAAGGTATTAGAAATTTTTTTAGATTCTATTTAAGGTGCATTTAACGCAAAACTACGTCACTACTCTGGGATTCTAAATTTTTTTACATATTCGTGTTCCACATGTATGAAAACCCATGTTTGGTGGTTTTTTTATGTTTCTACCTATTTCAGCTAAAAAGTTATTTAACTTTGAAAAAAGGCGTTTTTTGATGCATAGCAACATTAAAAACCCTTTTTTCTCCCAAAAATACTCCGATTTGTATATTTTTTTTTTCATTTTCTGATTTTAAATGCTTTAAATTTTATTAGTCTTGATTTAAAAATAAAAAATATTCTTAATTTACCTTTTTTTTCATAAAAAAGAGAGCCGAGCTTCGTTGGCAGGTGAATATATCTAATTTTGTATATCAGTTGATAGATCTACTCAATACGCACAAACTAATGAAGAGCTTTTTTTCTCGGCTCTCTTTTTTGTGAAAAAAAAGGTATAAAAGTAAAAAAAAAACAGGTAAATTAAGAATATTTTTTATTTTTAAATCAAGACTAATAAAATTTAAAGCATTTAAAATCAGAAAATGAAAAAAAAATATACAAATCGGAGTATTTTTGGGAGAAAAAAGGGTTTTTAATGTTGCTATGCATCAAAAAACGCCTTTTTTCAAAGTTAAATAACTTTTTAGCTGAAATAGGTAGAAACATAAAAAAACCACCAAACATGGGTTTTCATACATGTGGAACACGAATATGTAAAAAAATTTAGAATCCCAGAGTAGTGACGTAGTTTTGCGTTAAATGCACCTTAAATAAAATTAACTTGACTTTTTTTTTTAATTTGATAAAATGACATTTAATTAAAATAATGTAGTGTCTGATTAAAAATTTATAAAATTTATCTAATAATAAGGAAAAAAATATTTTTTAGTAGTATTAAAAATAAATGAAAAGATTAAAATCGAGCAAATTCATCAGATTCATCTGCAAAAAACACATGAACAATTTTTGAATTTTAATTACATTTATCATTTATCCCAAGGATTAAAGCCACCTTTGGAAAAATTAGAAAACAAAAAAATTAGATCTTTAATCTTTTAATTTTTTATTTAGATTATAAATTTTCTAATTAAAATGAAGTAGGCATTTATTAACAGAACTAATTAACTATTTTAAAAACAATGAATGTCGAAAATTTTAACCTTAGCATTGAAAGTGATGATGAAACAATCTACACTAGTCAACCAGCATTCGAATCTTTGTTCATATTCACTGCTGTTCTAATTCTAATCTTCACTCTGGCCATTACCTTTAACAGCATATCAATCACAAGTATCCTCACTGCCAAAGCATACACCCCAATTAATATTTTAATAATAAACCTTGGTTTTGCCGATATAACCTATTCACTGGGAATTCCATTTTTTGCCACTCAAATCCTTAATTATCGCCAATCTCTTGGTCTGTACGGATGTAGATTGTTCTTATTCACTGAATTCAATGGAGTTATAGTGGGCATTTTTACTGTGGCAGCGCTCAGTGTCGAGAGATTTCTCGATGTGACAGACAAGAAAAAATTACTGGATTCATTTAGCAATAAGTTCAAGCTGTTGATCATAATTTTGTACTGTGTCACCATTTGGCTGTTCTCATTTGCTTTGTCTTTTCCTCTAATTTTTAGCATTAAAAAAATAAAAAATGTTTGCCAAAGTGAATGGAGCGATTCGACCATAAGATTATTTTTCATAAGCAAACTCATTGTTATATTTATAGTTCCTTATTTTATAATAATTGTCAGTTCTCTTAAATTGTTGCTTTTTTTGAACAGATGGAAGAGAAAATTCAATGCATCAAGCCAGAAAAAGGTAGTGTTTGGAGAAGGCAAGCGCCATGCATTAAGAGTAAAAAATCGGCCTGTCATGTTCAAAAGTGTTGTTGATGAATCAAAATTGAAATTGTCCAAGTCATTGCCAGCCATGAATTTAAGCCTCGAATTGGGACTGAAAGATTTTAAAGATGAAATTAGCTCAACAAGTTCCAAATCAGACCCATGTTGTATAATCATGTGTTGCAGAAAAATTTTCTACTTTAAGAAAAGAAAAAATGTGTCAATTAGAACAAGTGGAAAATTTGTGAACAGTATTCGTCGTAAAGCTATTGTGTTGGTTCTGGCAATTATTTTTTTATTCTTGTTACAGTGGTCTCCGTTTTGGATATTTCAAACATTTGTTTTGTTTTCGACAACGTCCTACGAAAATATTCAAATTATAAATATGGTTGTCAGCACATTGTCTTATTCCAACACAGTTACCAATCCAGCTTTGTACATGCTTTTTACCTATAACTTCAAAGAGTATCTGCACAAGGGCCTCATGAAGAGTTGTTTAAGAAAATCTAGTAACTTTAAAAGAAAAACACTCGAGCCCAATTCACCAATTTATTAGAAATTTATTAATTTTTTTTGTAATAATAAAATAAAATTTCATAAGTAATTTTTTTTATGCAAATTTAATTTAATTTTTAAAAATGAATTGGGAATTGAATGAAAAAAGAAATTGATTTATTTTTTTGAGTTCGAATAAAAACATATATTTTAAAAGAAAAACACTTGAGCCCAATTAATAATAATAATAATAATAATAATAATAATAATAATAATAATAATAATAATAATAATAATAATAATAATAATAATAATAATAATAATAATAATAATAATAATAATAATAATAATAATAATAATAATAATAATAATAAATAACCTACGGCAAGCAAGCTTGAGGAGGCGGTATACTAGGAGATTGGTAGCACATTGCGTTTAAAAAGGAAAATTACAGAAATAAGAGAACTGATAAGATTTTAGAATCAAATAGACATTATTGTTAACTTTGCAATACAATACACTATACAAATAATAAGTAAAAAATTAGAAGGAACTAAGAATGGTTATACAGTATAGAAATTAAAATGAAATTAAAATAAAAATTAAAATGGCATAGAATTTTTCTATTACCAAAGATCATCACTTTTCTAAAATTTCTCTTTGCATTCTAAAAATGCTCTTGTGATATTAAAGTGCTTTTTATGTCTAAAAAAACTCTCTTGGAACAAAAATACTTTTTCTGTTTAAAAATACTCTTGTGAAATAAAAAAATATTTTGTCTAAAAATACTCAAGTAGAATTAAAATGATTTTTTATAAAAATAAAAATAAAAAAAAATAAAATTAAAATAGATAAAAAAAAGTAAAAATTTAAAATAATTGAAGATGTTGGTCTGAGAGTCGATTTCAATGCCTATTTTGTTAGCAGAAAAACTCTTATCTTCGATGAGATGATTCGCTAAATTTCTCCTATAGATCAATCATTTTTTAAAAATAATTTTATATCAAAGAAGTAATTTTATATTTAAAGAAGTTATTTTTTTTGCAAGAAGTTATTTTGTTTCATAAAAGTATTTTTAGAAAAGTGAGATTTTTTAGTGATAAAAAAAGTAAAATTAGTGCTAAAAAGAATTTAAAGCCAATTAAAATGTGGTAAAATCTAGGTGGCCCGTCATAAAGCATTGTGTGGATTCTTGAATTGATTGACTGAGTCGGATCAAGTTTGCTTAGTTCTTCGCTGTTTCTAATTTCACATGAAAAGATTCCTTCTATCTCACTGATGATTGAATTTTTGCTAATTTTTTCTTCGTTTCTTTTGGTCTCCTCGACTAATTAATTGATTAGTGTTCTTGTATAAGGGTTTGAATTCAACTTCTTTACATAGTTCAATTTTCTCTTGAGTAGCATCTTGTCAGTAGTTTCCATTTTTAGAGCCGCCATAAATTTCGATGTTCTCAATTTTTTACTAAGTTGAAGTATTTTTTTGATCAAGGTTCCCTCTGTACTTTGACTTGAATTTATCTTTAAAGGTTCGCATCCATAGGAAAGTATTGGTCTGCATAGTGTATATTAAGCTCCATTCCCTTTGACTCTGATTTTTAACAAAATTTCTGTAATATTTGCTAGAAAACTTCTTAATTCTTCCAGTGTAACAGCCTTTTCTTCACTTAGACCACCTTATTCTTATATATTTTTTTAAATGAATACAAAAATAATCTATATAGAATGTGTTTTACGTTTTATTAGTCTCTGTTCTATGTCCTTTTATTCTGCATTATAAATGAGTATATATAAATTTGTCTATATTTTATTAAGTCTATGTCTATATAAAAAAGGAGTCTATATTTTGATATACTCCCGTTTGAATCCTCCAGAAGGAATTCGAAGTAGATTAAATTATTTGAGACGATTGGTGAGGAATAACACTGCTACCAGAAGCAAGCAAGGCGTTCTGCAGCATAATTCTAAAAAGAATCAGGAACTCCTTAGTTACTTAGAGAAGAACAAGCAGGATTTAGACTAGGTAGAGGATGCATAGACAAGATATTTAAACTAAAGAACATCATAGAACAAAGTGTGGAATGGAAAAGCCCCTGTGTCTTTACATCATTGACTTCAAGAAAGCCTTAGATAGCACACACAGAGAAACCTTGTGGGCCATATTAACAACGGTGTTATTTTTGACATTTTTAAGGCTTTTTTGCTGAAAAACTCTTGAAATTTTTATTTTATGATGAATATTTTTTGATTGATGTTATTTACATGATATTTGAATAAAAAAAATGAAATTCAAAATAAAAAATTCAAATTTTTCTGCAACAAAAAAAAATTTACTTAAATTACCAGCGGTGTCATTTTTGTCACGTCATTCATTTTGTCTACTCTAAGCTTTTTAAATTTGTATATATGTGGCATGTTGTACTTTTTTTCTTTGTTTTTTTTCTTTTTTTTCTTAAAAATAAAATTAATTATTATATTTAAAAATTAAAAATGTCCCGACGAGTAGCCATAAAAGCCCGCAAGGAGTTAGAAAAGTACAAAAACTGTTATGATATTGAATCAGGCGAATCAGATGAAGAGATAAACAATGAAAATGAAAGTGAAGATGAGGAAAATGCTGATAAAAGTGTAATTTATATCTCTGATGATAATGAAGATGATGACATTGATGATATATACCTACATATTGATGAAGCAAAAGAAAGTGCTATCCAAAATGTGAATGATCCGAACCTTATAGGTCCTAATTTAGACAAAACTAGTAAAAGCAATGTTATTTGGACAAGATTAAAAGATGGTGAAGAAACAAGCGTGCGTAAAAAAATAAGTTTTGATCAAAAACCTGGACCATCAAGCTTTGCTGCAAGACAAATAGATAATACCAAATTGTCCGCTTTTTTTAAGATCTTTGATTTGACAATTGTAAATTTGATTCTAAATAATACCAATAAAAATACTCAAAAACATGAAACAGATCCAAAATTTACTAGAGAAGATATTCTGGCTTTTATTGGTCAAAACGAAAGCTTTAATTCGGTCAAGAGTTTGGTTTTCGGGAAATGATAGAATGGTCGAAAGAAAGGTCAAACAGTGTACGGGATGTCAGGCCAACAGCGACCGACAATCATATGAACCTCTCAGACCATCTAAAATGCCTGAAGGCCCTTGGCATTCTGTTTCAGGCGATTTTTTTGGTCCAATGGATCACGGGAGTTACTGGTTCGTAAACCAATATGATTATTCAAGATGGGCAAGTGTCAACAACATTAAGTCACTTACGTCCGAAAGCATTACAGCAGTATTGTAACGACTATTCTCCATCATAGGGACTCCGGTAATTTACAAAACCGACAATGGATCCCCTTTCCAGTCTTTCAAGTTCATGGAATTCGCAAAGCAATGGGGTTTCTAGCACCGTAAAATTACACCGTATTGGCCAAGAGCCAATGCGGAAGTCGAAAGCTTAATGAAGAAGTTAGGAAAGGTGATCAAAATTGCCAAAACAATGGGCGTCTATAAGAACAAAGAACTCGAATCATTCGTGAAAGTCTATCGCGAAACACCACATTCATCAGCAAAAGTTGCACCATCTTTACTTCTCATGGGTCAAAACCTTAGTTCTGGAATTCCTGCCATAGAAGCACCGGCTGAAGGCCATCAGGAGAGAAGCAAATGGCACATAGAGGCGAAAGTGAACGATGCAGAAGCAAAAACCCGTATGCAGCTTAATTATGATGCAAGAATGAGAGCCAGAGGTTGCCACATTAAACTCGGAAGCATGGTTTTAATCAAGCTAACGAGACTCCGCAAATCGACACCATCATGGGAAAATTATTTTGGATTCAAGTCAAAGTCTGACTTTGACTTCAAATAATTTCAAAGTCAAAGTCCAGACTTGACTTTGACTTCATGACTTAGACTTTCGACCAACTATGATTCAGACGCTTGTGAATATTTGAATTAACTTAATTTAAAAAGAAAAAATGAATGGTGACTAAAAGTTGACTTTGAATTTTAAAAAAATTTTAAAATAATTTCAAATTAATATTTTTGACTTAAGTTTATATCGCCTTCAAGGTGTTCATTGAAATAAATAAATAAAAATAAATAAAATCGAAGTCCAGACTTGACTTCAAATAAATGAAATTTAAAGTCAAAGTCCAGACTTGACTTGAAAACGAAAAAAAATTAAAGTCAAAGTCGGGATACACTGGCCTGAGACATTATCGAATGCTGACCAATACAGAATGACAAATTCAGAGCCATTAAGTCAATGCATTAAGAACAAAAGACTGCGATGGCTCGGGCATATACTTAGAATGAAAGAAACACGGATACCAAAAAGGGCCCTTCAATGGACACCTCAAGGACGACGTAAAGTAGGACGACCAGCAGTAAAATGGAAGTCAACAATCACGAAAGAACTCATCTAAATGGGAATGACATGAGGAGAAGCAAGGGTAAAGGCAAAATATCGACTTGAGTGGAAATCAAAAGTAATGACCCTATGCTCCACAAGGAGTGATTAAGGAAAAAAAAAAACTTTTTTTTTTTAATACAAATTCTTCTTCAAGAAGAATTTGTATTTATGCTGCCTTGCACTTTCCTATTTTTGGAGTTAGCGCACTTCAAACTAAAATACAACTATAAAGATCCATTGAACAAATTAAAAAAATAATTTTCAAGATATTAACACTTCTTGCAATATTCAAAGTTAAACTGAGAACTGAACTTAAGTCAATTAACTTTGATGGCGATTTTAAAAACAAACCTTTTGAAATTTAAAATTATCTTTGGCACAGTAAAAAAAATAGCACACATAGAATCTTCTAAACTTTTATAAATGCTTAACCGCATTGAATTAGGAAAAGTTAACATTTAGAAAAATAACAGGCATTAAGATTGCATAGGAGCTGACTAAAAGACGTCATTGTTCGGAACTGCCTTGGAAATTTACTTAAATTTTAAAAATTTTCTTATACAAAAAGGTGAATTTGGTTTTATGTAAAATCACGATTTAATAATTAAAATATGACGTAATGAAAAAGTTAAGATTCAAATAAATTTGAAATAGAAAAAATACATTAAAAATTCAATCATTTAATTTTACTAAAATAATTAATAAATGTAATTTTTAGACATACATGAATAGTTCGTAGAAAACTATTTGATTTTCATAAATTTAACAAAAATAAAGATAAGAAACTCTTAACTAAAATGTGCAAATTTTATCATCAAATTAAAAAGAAAATATCTGAAAAAAAAGGACTTGAAAAAGAAAATAGATCAAAATTATCAAGTGCAAGTATCCTCGAGAAAAATTTTGATATGTTTCGAATCAAAGTAATGGATCCAGAAAAAAACTGGAAAAAATCGGATATAATTGGATATGGATCTTTTGGCAAAGTATTCAAATGCACAAATGTTGAAGAAGATAAACCAGCTGCTATGAAAATTCTAAACATTAGCGAGGACCTAGCTCTAGATCAGCTTCTAATTGAGTTGGAAATTATGAACAAATGTAATCACAAAAACATTGTTCAATTCTATGATGCTTTCATGCATAATGATAAAATTTATATAATTATGGAATACTGTGCTTTGGGCTCTTTGGCAACACTCATCAATGACTTGGACAGAAATTTGACAGAAAATGAAATAAAAAGTATAGTCAAGCAAATATTGGAAGGCTTATTGTATTTGCACGAAAATCTATTTGTTATTCACAGAGACATAAAAGCAGCCAATATTCTGGTCACACAAGATGGCACCATTAAATTGACTGATTTTGGAGTGTCGACAAAAAATCAATATCTTGAGCAAAAAAAGTCCACATTTACAGGCTCTCCATATTGGGTATCACCAGAAGTTATCAATTGCTCATCTCACAAATTCACCAAATATAACTACAAAGCTGATATTTGGTCACTTGGTATTACATGCATTGAATTGGCTGAAAAACAACCACCAAACACTTCACTCAAGCCCAAAGATGCCATGAAGATGATTAAAAATGAGAAATCACCTAAACTCAAAGAACCAAATGGATGGTCGGAGTTTTTTCAAGATTTTATAGCCCAATGTCTTGTTAAAAATCCCAAAGCCCGGCCAAATGCCTCTCAGCTTCTTCAAGTAAATACTTTTTTTCTAATCTTTCGTCAATTCGTAGAATAAAATAAAAAATTTATAGGATCTTCACCTTTGGAAAAATCTTTTTTTCATTTTTAAATTAGGTTGTTTTAACATTCAAATTTTAATTAATATGATCTAATCGAATCTTTTAATTTGATTTTAATTAATTATTTGTCATTTATGAGTCCAAAATTAAACAATCTTTGATTGTCATTGATTATTGCACAAAGTTTTAGTTCATTTAGCCTAATGATTCTTTGTTATTCTGATTATTGACTATAAATATTAATTTCGAGTCTGGAAAGATTTCAGTTGGTAGAAATCACTTATTTAATAACTTCTTTGTCATATGGGGACCGTTACCTTAAAATTTATTGCGATAAGCCTGAAATTATTTTAGAATAGATGGATTAATTATTATTTTTAATTAAGAACTGACTCTAGTAATTTTGAAATTTACCTTTTATTAAAATAAAAAAACAAAATTTTATTAATTTATCTAGTAATAAAATTAGCATCTATTTTAAAGTATAAAATCAGATACAAGATAAACAAAAAGCCAAATATTCACTTAATGATATTTGAAAAGGATATTGGGCATTTTGGATAGAAAATGAAGTTGTTCATGATTTTTTATTATTTTTCATATGGTTTATTATTTTTTGGTCCCTCTTAGTTTCTCCTATACAGTGGTGTTCCGGATTTAGTAATTTACGATAATTTACGTAAAAAATAGTAAATTTACCAAATTTTACGTAAAATATTGTAAATTTACGTAAATTTACAAAAGTAAAAAAACGTAAATTTATCAGATTTTACGTAAAATTTGGTAAATTTCGAACATTTTACGTAAATTTATGTAAAAAAAAAATGTCCAAAAAAATTTAAATGAAATTGAACACCAAAAATGCAATTTCATTTCAATGTCATTTCATTTGAAGTCCCAAATTATTTCAATCTATGTAAAAATAAATGTCCAAAAAATTGAAATAATTTGGGACTTCAAATGAAATGACATTGAAATGAAATTGCATTTTTGGTGTTCAATTTCATTTAAATTTTTTGGACATTTTTTTTTTTACATAAATTTACGTAAAATGTTCGAAATTTACCAAATTTTACGTAAAATCTGATAAATTTACGTTTTTTTACTTTTGTAAATTTACGTAAAATTTGGTAAATTTACTATTTTTTACGTAAATTATCGTAAATTACTAAATCCGGAACACCACTGTAGTAAGATAGCCTAATTATTTTATGAGTAAACGGGATGACAACTTTTAAATTCGCTTAGAAAAATTTTAATTTTCTGTAGGCATTGGAAATTTTTTTCTAATTATAAATAATTGAGTGTCCAGAGAATCTAAATAAAAAAACAGCTAATTGAAATAAATTTTTTTTTTAATTTAGTTTTTAGTAAAAAATAAAATTAGTTAAAATGGGTGATTTTCTATCAAATTATGTATTTGGTTAGGGTGTAAATCTAAGATATTTTAATTTTATTTAAATCACTTTTTTTGACATTTTATCTCAAAAATGTTCAACGAATTTGCTAAAGAAAAAATTTTTCCATTTTTTTTAGGCGGAATTTTTAAAGAGGTAAATTTTACGGCCAATTTGGTTGAAGGGGTATCACCCCATTAGCGCCAAAATTCACACAATAAACCTTGAAAATAACTCATTTAACCCATATAAACCTTTTTAAAAATACATGAACACCCCATCTGGATGATTTTCTTTAATTTTTTCATCAATTCTTTATTGCCATATCACTACTTAAATTTATTTTGTTTTACAGAAATCTTAGTATATAAAGGCGTTGTGAATTTTCATATAAGCTTTCCAAAAATAATAAAAACAAAACTCTTTTTCATTTATTTAAATTGAAAAACTTGAGTCTATTAAAATTTGATTTTGATACAACTTGAAACATAATATGTTTCATTAAATTCAACAAAAAAAATCAATTAAATAAAGAAATACAACTTAACTTGTTTAATTTTAAAGTAATTTAAGATCAAGTGTAGCAAAAATTCAATTTTCAATTCTAAATTAACATACTATTTGATTAAAAATAATCATTTTTGTTGGCAAACAATTCTTTAATTTTTTTCTTCTAATTGGATTGTTAAATGAAATTTTTTTGTTTCACCTTTTAAAACTTACAGAAAAACCTGTAGCACAAAAATATATTTTTATTAAGAATTTTAATTTTGTTTTGGAATTTTTGTAGTTATGAAAATTCAAAATGCAGTATATAAAAAGAAAAGCTTTGAAATCTAACTAATTTAAGTCAGATTTTTAAACTGGCCAAAATTTTTAAAAAAATGCTCAAATTTATTTAAATGCGTATTTTTTTATATTTAAATTTTTCAAAAATTATTCGTTGACGATAAGAAATGAAAATAAAGTCAACAAAATTATTTTGTATGAAATTAAATTTTTCTACGAAAAAGTATTTTTTTTCAACTAAAATTTTACCTAATTTTTTAGCACTCATTTCTAAGCAATGTTGAAAAATCAATTTCTGATATGGTTAACCAATTATTCGATATGAATGAAATTAATAACAAAGAATCAAATACACAGTTTTCAAACGATTCCAATGGTAATGAAAAATTCCATGCAATTGATATTTTGTTAAGTATAAAGAAAAAAAAATTACCTCAAATACCGGTAAAATAGAATTTGTTAATAATCTGTAAATTTTATATTTTAAGAAGCTATAAAGATTATTGTTTTAAAAAGAGAAATAATTTAAATTGAATTGTCTCATTTTTTTCATCAAATAGACAAGAACTGCAAAATACTTCCAAAATTAACTTTTTTAATATAATGCTGTTCATGTATTTGATTTTTTGAATTTTGTTGAAATAAAAATGACACTTTTTCAAATTTTAGGCGTAATATTTTTTGAAAGAATTGTTTTTCGAAAAGCCAAAATTAAATTAGAAAAATGAGACCAAAAATTCAAAATTTAGACTTCAAGATTATTAAGACATTTGAAAAAAGTCATTAAAAAGTTAAAAAAAACATCGATTAGATTCGAAAAGTGTAAATTGATAAAGTTCTTAATTAAGTGTTTATCATAACGATAATTTTATGGTGAAAAAAAAATAACCATTAAAAATGTTAAATGCTATTATATTTTTTATGAATAAAATTTTAAAATCTAATTAATTTCTTCATTTTGAAATCCCCCTACCTTGAGTCGAACTTGAGGTGTCCATGAAGGGCTCTTTTTGGTATCTTCTTTCATTCCAATTACATGCCCGAAACATCGCAGTTTTTTGTTCTTACTGCATTTACTTAATGGCTATGAATTTTTTCTTTTGATTAGGTCAGCATTCGACGATATCTCAGGCCAGTGAATCCCGGGAATCCTCCGCAGGCTTTCAGTGAGGAAAGTATTCAGGATTTTCCTGTCATATTAACACATCCCCTACATTCGCTTTTATACATCAGTGTTATACAATTTAGGTTTTGTTTCCTTGTTGAAGTTGTTTAATTATTTTGCTGGTCGGAGTCTAGCAAAATACATAGACACTCTTTGCTTTAGTTAGTCTATTCTTAATGTCTCTGTGTGTTCTCAATGATGCACTTATTGTGCTTTCTAAGTATATTAATTCGCTTACACACTCTATTAGTATACCATCGATGGTAATCAGGGTATCCAATTTGGTACTTCTGCACATAATTTTCGTTTTGGATCCATTAATTTCGAGCCCAATAGGTTTAGCGTTGATCGCCAAATCTTGCGTCTTCAAATGCACATGTACTTTTGTATTAGATATTAACAAAAGATCATCCGCAAAGTCTTAGTCTTCAAACTTTTCAGTTTATCCCCATTTTACACCTCTCGCATTAACAGTTGTTTTCTTCATGACATAGTCAATCATTATTAGGAATAGTATTGGAGATAGAACGCACCCTTTTCTGACTCCTGTACACACTTTGAGGCTCTTAGATTGCCCCTTTTCTAGAATCACGCTAGACTCGAATCTCTCTTAGAAGAATCAAATCAAATTAACTTTCTTCTGTCGCAGGCCATACGATCTTAATATGGCCCACAAGGTTTCTCTGTGTGTGCTATCTAAGGCTTTCTTGAAGTCAATGAAGTAAAGACACAGGGGCTTTTCTATTCCACACTTTGTTCTATGATGTTCTTTAGTTTAAATATCTTGTCTATGCATCCTCTACCTAGTCTAAATCCTGCTTGTTCTTCTCTAAGTAACTAAGGAGTTCTTGATTCTTTTTAGAATTATGCTGCAGAACGCCTTGCTTGCTTTTGGTAGCAGTGTTATTCCTCGCCAATTGTCACAAATCATTTTGTTAGCTTTTCTAGGTAGCTTGGCTATTAGGCCTTTATACCAATCCTCTAGCATGATTTCTTGCCGCCGTATCTTGCTGAAGAGGTTTGCAATATCCCTTTAGTGATCTATCGTCAGCTTTCAAAATTTATGCCGTGCCACTGTCAATACCAGGGCTTTTCTGTTCTTCAGAGCCTTTAGAGCAGCTTCTATTTCATTTAAGCTATACACTTCTGTGTCAATATCGAGTTCAATGCCAGTTGGTTCATGTCTAACGACTTTAGAGGTTCTGGTCTGTTTCAAACTTCTCTAAAGTGCTCAACCCATCTTTGTCATTGTTCTCAGCCCAACTTTGTCCTTGTCCTTGCTATTCAGTTGTAACGATACCACCATCGTTGTCTTTCACTAATGTTGATCTTTTTTGTGATGAAGAGTTGTGTAAAAGTCTCAAGTCAAGCCCAAATCCGGACTTGGACTTTTGACATTAAAAAAAGTTAATCAATTTCATCGATCAATTTCGTTCAATTCTATAAATCCATTACTTTTCGTCCATCTCTTCAATTCTCCAGTCGATCCTCGGTATAACGAGACCTCATATTACCAGCGCCTCTTTTTAACGAGCTTTATTACCGGAACCGATTATGAGCAACAGAAAAAATATAAAACTTATTTCGATACAGTGAGGTTTGATATAAAGAAAATTTGATATAATGAGCTGATTTTGAAAAACGGCTTTATTATTTTTTTTAAGAAAATAAAACTTGTAATGTAATAAAAAATGAACGATTAAAAAATTTGAATTTAACAATTAATTTCCGATAACGAGCAAGAAAAATTTTTTTCATTCTTTAACAATAAAATAAAAAATAAACTTATTGTCATTACTCTTTATAAATTGATTAGAATTATTGATAATAGTTTTATTCAAAAATGTCAAAAAATATCGCTGAATGAAAAAGAAAGTGTATCACGCTTGAGACAAAACTCGAAATAATAAATAAACATAACAATCAAAAAGTAACTACCACTTCACTAGCAAAAGAATATGGAACTAGCACATCGACAATATCAACGCATTGATCGAATTAATGATCTAAGATAATTTTTTTGAATAAAAGGAAGATTTTTCAAACATCGTTGATATAATATTTATTTAGTTTTTTTATAAAAAAAAAAATTTAAGCCTCATTGGCTAGTTGAAAAAGAAACACAAAAATACAAATTACAATTTTACAAAAAAAAATATGATTTACAAATCACTTTTAGTTTCATAAAAAGTAAATCCATTTAAAATTCTATAAAAATTTTAAAGTCTAGATTACATCCTAGCGGTACAAAAAGATACAAAAATCTAAATAATTAAGAAATTGCATGTTTAAGTAAAAAATTCGGTTCGGTATACTTTTGTCACGGAACGAAAATTATCAACGTGATAAAATTATTTTTTAAAAAAACAAAAAAATATCACGAAAATTACAAAATGTAACAAAAATACTGTTTTGAAAATTAGAATTTTATTATAAATTATAAAGTTTAATTAATCTAAATAAGTTCAAGTTTAATTATCTGACAATTTATCAACAAACACATCATCATCCTCACCATCTGAACTTGAATCTGAACAGTCGCTACTGTTCTCAGCGTCTGATTCTACTAAACTTTCAAAATCTTTAAGTTTTTTTTCCAATTTGCTAAAATCAAAGCATTTTATCGAGTATTTCAAATAAGTTTCCAAAGATATGTCGTTATCAATCAACATTTGTTTGTTCTGTAATAAAATTGCATCTTTTATAACATATAATTTTTTCCTCACGGGTGGTTTGTCATATTTTAAGGCTCGAAAGTACTTTAAACTTGAGTCAACTTCCTCCTCTTTTATTTTGGCAATAGATTTGAAAATGTCAGGGTGAGCAACACTTAGATGTTTATTAAGCTTTAAATTGTACCCTTCTAAGTTATTTTTGGTACGTGCTGTACTGTTCGTATTAAAATGGTTCCACATTTTAGGCGGAAATGAACCTTCAAAATACGTATCTACCATATAATCTAAAAACCCGTTGAGCTTAGATTGTATTGGCTGACTAGATAAAATTTTTTCGAATTGACTATCAATTTGCTCTTCCGGCATAATGGCTTAGCAACAAACACTTGTAAACCACTTAACTAAGTCATCATTATTTTGGTATTCTGCCTTTAGACCTAGGCTATTTAACTTTTTCATAAGTGATTGACAAAAATGAAACAGGCATCCTTTAGTTTCTATGTTTAAAAAATTCTCCTTGAACGCATTGATTGATGCCAACTCAAAATCGGTCATTATATGTTTTGGTTTGAGCTTAAAATTATGAACTTTGGCTTCCTTTTTAAGCGCTCTCAAAACTATATTATACTCTCTTTTGCGACGCCTGTTCATGAGAGCAAAACAGCATGGGATCATATGTTGATTCACACAAGCATGTATGATGTATAGTTGGTAAAAATGCTTGGCTGCAGTGCGAAATGTGCCGTCAGCATACCAGTGGGTTGCTTTGGCTAAAGCTTCTAATTGTGTTGGCGATGCAAAAACTAAAATTTTATTTTTATTATTTAAAATCAAGAATTAATGTTTATTCGACGTTTGACAATATTCTTCGGTTAAGGACAGTTCTCGAAGTGACTTGGGTAATTTAGGGCAGTCTTTTTTCTTTCGTTTAGCCAAAGTCGGTTTAATAGATGAGTATGCCGGTAGAACTTTAGCCAATTCTTCGTAGGATAGACCACTTGTTTTTGCTATTTTATTTTGCTCGTCCAAAAATATCTGACCAGCGCTGATAGTAGGCTCTGATTCACACCGGATTTTTAAATTTGTCTTAAACTTATTAACAGTTTCTTCAACTTCGGTAAATTTATCTTGTGTCAGGACAAATTCGTGCTCTTGTCTGTGAGTATTTACTAATACCGATCGTGTTTTTTATTAGAATATTTTGCCGAGTACCAAGTTCTTTCAATTTATTGTCTGGTAAATAAACTATATCCATTTAGTATTTGAGAATTGATTGAGAAAATTTTTTATAGATAAAGGCGACTGTTGTGGGGTTCATAGTTCTTGGCTTGCAGTCAATCGAACACAGATAGGTATTTTATTTAATATTGAAAATATTTTAATTGAAAAATGCAATACAAAACAAACATTTATTTCTGATTTTTTCGAATAATTTTTATTTACAACCATTTCTTTATTTTTTTTTAAATGAATTTTAGAAACCAAAAATTTTTTGGCTTTAAATTTTTTTAGCAATAATTTTACTTTTTTTATGACCAAAAAATCTCACTTTTCTAAAAATGTTTTTATGAAACAAAATTATTTGCACTAAAAAAGATTACCACTTGCAAACAAAATAACTTCTTTAATATAAAATTTCTTCTTTCTTTTTTAAAATTATTTTAAGAAAATTATTGATCTCGAAGAGACATTTAATGCGATCGAAGATAAGAGTTTATCTTCTATCGAAATTGGCATTGAAATTTAAAAAAATTTTTGTTTAATTTTTTAAAATTTTTTACTTTTTTTTTATTTTTTATTTTTTTTTCAAAAAAATTTTTTATAAAAACAAATTTAGAAGAAAGATGAGTATGATGAGAATTAAATCTAAATTTGTTTATATAAAAAATTTTTTTTCTTTATTAAAGAGAAATTTTATAACAAATCATTTTAATTTTACTTAAGTATTTTTAGACAAAAAAAGTATATTTATTTCACAAGAGTATTTTTAGACAACAAAAGTATTTTTGCTCCAAGAGATTTTTTTTAGACAAAATAAGTACTCATAAATCACTAGAGTATTTTTAGAATTCAAATAGAAATTTTAGAAAAATGATGATTTTTGGTGATAGAAACATTTTTAGCCAAATTTTTTTGTCCATCTTTTTTAATAGGATTTCGATACAGCAAGTTTCGATATAACGAGCAAGAGAATTTTCGCCTGACTTGCTAATTATATCGAGGATCGACTGTATTCGATGTAATCCATTTTTTTCAAGCAGGAAAAAAATTGATGGAATTGACTGAAAGGATTAAATGGAATTAATGGAATGGAATGAATGAAATGTTTGGAACGAATGGAATGGATGGAATGGGAATTCTTTTTTAAAGATTGCGCCTTCATTCCGTTCTTCTTTTAGGACCGAAATGCTTTACTCTTGCAAGAACCACTGTATTGTTTAAAATAATATACCAAGGAAGAGAAAAATTTGACAATTAATAACAGATTAAAAGCAACTTTATACTAAAGAAACAAGTACCAAGCGCTTTAATTAGAAAAAAATACCAAATTTGAATTTATATAGATTTTACCATTTGCTTCTTTAATGGATTTAACACCAAAAGAAAAATGGAAAAATTATTTAATTCATGAACAATATTAACTCATATAGTTTAGAAAACTGTCTATCAAAAATTCAATCAAAATCTTGATGAAAAAACAATGTATTTTTGGCATACAGATTTAAATTTAAAGGAAATTTTACTTACGATAGTTCTTTTTTTTGGAAATCAGAGTTGTTTAAAAGTCCCAAAATAAAGTTCAAGTCTTTTTTTTTTAAAAAATATAAGTCTTGAGCTTGGACTTTTGAAAAAAAAAGTCCGTACTTGGACTTGTGACTTTTAGAAATGCTTGTATTAATAATATATACGCTTTATTTTTGGTTATAAACTAGTCTAAATAGTTGCCGAATTCGCAGCCTAAAAGTTCTCAAATAAAGAATTTAAATAGGAAAAACACAGGGTTCTACCATTTAGTAAAAAGAGTTTTATTACATTTTTATGTGCTTTTAGTTTTATTTTTAGTTGTAATTTATTTCTGATGAAAATTTTAAAAATCAAAAAAAAAGTATAACAATCGTTGAAAATTTCAAAAATGATTTTCAAATATGAATTTTTTAGAAAAAATCACAAAAAAAGTAATTTTGAAAAATTTTCCTGTTTTAAAGCCGTAAAAATATTAGCTTTATTCATGACCTCCCACCAAAAAGTCACCTGTACCCTTCTTTATTTTATTGATGGTTTTTAAGAAAAATGTCCGTAAAAAAGCTTGTTGTTATCTTTTTTTTTTTAGTCGATTATAATCGACTAAAAAAAATTAATCGATTTAATAATCGACTAAAAAAAATTAATCAATTTAATAATCGACTAAAAAAAATTAATCGATTTAATAATCGACTAAAACAAATTAATCGATTTAATAATCGACTAAAAAAATTTAATCGATTTAATAATCGACTAAAAAAATTAATCGATTTAATAATCGACTAAAAAAAATTAATCGATTTAATAATCGACTAAAAAAATTAATCGATTTAATAATCGACTAAAAAAATTAATCGATTTAATAATCGACTAAAAAAATTAATCGATTTAATAATCGACTAAAAAAAATTAGTCGATTTATTAAATTTGTCAATCAATTGGAGTCGATTGCCAACACCAATATTTATGGACCACTGTTAAATAAAATAAAATAAATTCGTGCAAAGAATTTCAAAAATAATAATTTTAAATAGTCTTAGACAAAATATACCTAATTTGTTTGCTAATTTTCGAAACAATGTCTTATTTGAAAATTAAGTTATGAGGAATAGTGATCAAGAATTTGAGCAAAATAAAATTTAGTTACTTAAAATGATTTTATTATAATTTAAAAATGAATTCAATAGAAAAAAATATTTTTAACAAGATAGAATCAAAAACATATTAAATATTCTAAGGTAATTTTTTATCTTAAAGAATTCTAATGAACCAAATCACTTGAATAAGAAATATAAAAACTAAAATTCAAACAAGCCGAAATTTATTTTTTTTAATTAAAATTATAAAATTGAACATTTCAGATCTAGAGTCAAAAAAATTATACCTGAATTAAAAATATCTGTAAATAAATCGTCTAAAAATAAAAGTGATTTTAATAGATATTACAAATCTTATTCCAATATTTTGAAAAACAATCATGTTTTCAGCATGTTTCAGATTAAGTTCATGGATCCAGAGAAATACTGGAAAAAATCGGATTTAATTGGATATGGATCTTTTGGCAAAGTATTCAAATGCACAAATGTTGAAGAAGATAAACCAGCTGCTATGAAAATTCTAAACATTAGCGAGGACCTAGCTCTAGATCAGCTTCTAATTGAGCTGGAAATTATGAACAAATGCAATCACAAAAATATTGTTCAATTCTATGATGCTTTCATGCATAATGATAAAATTTATATAATTATGGAATATTGTGCTTTGGGCTCTTTGGCAACACTCATCAATGACTTGGGCAGAAATTTGACAGAAAATGAAATAAAAAGTATAGTCAAACAAATATTGGAAGGCTTATTGTATTTGCACGAAAATCTATTTGTTATTCACAGAGACATAAAAGCAGCCAATATTCTGGTCACACAAGATGGCACCATTAAATTGACTGATTTTGGAGTGTCGACAAAAAATCAATATCTTGAGCAAAAAAAGTCCACATTTACAGGCTCTCCATATTGGGTATCACCAGAAGTTATCAATTGCTCATCTCACAAATTCACCAAATATAACTACAAAGCTGATATTTGGTCACTTGGTATTACATGCATTGAATTGGCTGAAAAACAACCACCAAACACTTCACTCAAGCCCAAAGATGCCATGAAGATGATTAAAAATGAGAAATCACCTAAACTCAAAGAACCAAATGAATGGTCGGAGTTTTTTCAAGATTTTATAGCCCAATGTCTTGTTAAAAATCCCAAAGCCCGGCCAAATGCCTCTCAGCTCTTTCTAGTAATTTATTTTAATAGATTGATTTTTAATTAAGAATTTTTTTTAGCATCCATTTTTAAGTAATCTTGTAATTCACGATGATGTATCAAAAAATTGCGATAAAATTCCGGAAAGAAATTCTTTATTTTATAGACACTTTTTAGAAAGTTCGTCCAACTAAACAAAATTTAAAAATAACTGGATTTTTTTTTTATGAAATTTTTATTTAAGGAATTTTTAATGCTTTTTTATTGAACTTTTTTTGCCTATTTCTAATGAAATAAATTTTTGAAAATAGCATTTTTTGGGTCTTGTCCAGAATGTGATCATTTTGGTGATATTAGTTTGGTGAACAAGACCCATCACCAAATCGATGAGCACACAATATGTGATCAAAAATATGAAAAAAACTAAAGAAAAAAATTGTTACTTAGCTTTATTTTTGTAATCAATGTTCATATTTTTGTTAGTGTTGAAATTGAACATGTTTTTGAAAAAAAATTTAAAATCTAGATAATAAATATTTTAAAAGCAAAATTTAAGCATAAAAAAAATTGAATTTAATAATCAGTTTTAATAGATTATTTAGTAGCTTAAGTTCTAATTCAAATGATTTTAAATTTTTAGCATTAATTGGATCTATTTTGAAATTTAATTTAGAATTTCAAATAACGAAAAAATTAAATGCTTGTTTAAAGAAATCAATCTTTCTAATTGAAATTGAGAATTACAGCAATAATAGTTATTAGATAGATAATTGAAGATTTTCAATAGATTCAAAAACTGACTTAAAACTTAAAGATACTCACGCTTCTGCATCTTACCTCAAGATATTTACTCAAAAAATAACCAGAAAAAAACAGACATCTTTTAAATTTTTTAATTTCATCTAAAAGACAAATTAAAACATAATTTCATAATCTAAACAATTTGAAAAAATTGAATCAGCATAATTTTAAATTCAAATTAGTAGTAGTAGTATTTAAACTGCGACATGGCCTAAACCATGCGGAGCACGTCATCAGTAGATGACGTCCTATAGCAGTTTTTCCAGTACGTGTCCAGCTTGTTTTTAAATTCGTTGACTGTTTTAGATTTTATTATATCGTCTGGTATCTTGTTCCATTCGTTTACGATTCTGTTATTGAAAAAGTTGTGTCGCGGGTTACAAAAACGGATGATTTCTCTTCTGAAGTGACCTCTGTTTCCACCACGTGACATTGAACAGATCGGTGGTATGTGCCAGTCGATAGTTTCTAGACCGTTTTCGAGTTTAAACTTTTGAATCAGGTCACCCCTGAGTCTTCTGGTTGATAGTGTAGTAAGGCCTAGATTAGTGCATCTCGTAGGATAATCGAATTGTTTAAGCTTATGAGGGATTTTTGTTGCCCTTTGCTGAACTTTTTCCAATGAATTTATATCTTTTGTTAAGTATGGATTCCAAGCAGCGACAGCAAATTCAAGATGGGGTCTAACAAACCCAGTGTACAATTTTTTCCACAGAGCTGCGTCTTTATATACAAATGTATTTTTTAACATTGATAAAATACTGTTAGCTTTCGAAGCAGCTTTGTTGGCTTGGCAGCTAGGTTTCATATCGTTAGAGATTAGTACACCGAGGTCTCGTTCGCATTCCGTTTTAGTTATTTGGATACGTTCTGTTAGTGATTCGTATTTTTGCATTGAGTATTTGAATTGAGGGTTACGTTTACCAGTGTGCATTATTTTACATTTTTCAATATTTAGGCGCATTAACCAAGTGTTCGTCCACTCTGTTATTTTGTCGATGTCTCGTTGCAGCCTTAAGTTGTCTGTCGGTGCAAACATGTGGTCAATTTCGCTGATTATTTTTGTGTCGTCTGCGTACATTTTACATTTGTTTTCTAATAAGCCTGGGAGATCGTTAATATATAATATGAAAAGAATCGGCCCAATAACAGATCCTTGAGGTACCCCGCTCTTGACAGCGCTCCAGCTCGATTGGTGCTATCCTAAAACAACTCTTTGGCGTCGGTTTGTCAAAAAGGATTCGAACCAGCTTAATAGAGGCCCGTTTATTCCGTAATTGGCCAGTTTATGAAGTAATGTTTGTGCGGTACTTTGTCGAAGGCTTTTGCAAAGTCGAGGAAGAGAATGTCGACTGATTTTTTATTAGACAAAGCTTTCGTGGTAAAATCAAAAGTCTCGAGTAGATTCGTAATGCATGCTTTGTTTTTGACGAAGCCGTGTTGTTCATTTGCTAGTAGCTTAAATTTCGTTAAATGAGTCATTATTGTCGTTTTTAGAATTTTTTCCATTATTTTACATGCAACTGAAGTTAAAGAGATTGGTCTGTAGTTGGATGGGTCAGTGTTGTTTCCTTTTTTGAATAACGGAGTTACGTTTGCTTCACGCCAAGCTTTGGGAACTGCACCAGAGTCAAGAGAGAGCTTATAGATCATGCTTAACGGGAGAGCCCAGGCGTTGGCGCAGCTTTTGAGTACGTGAGGATGGACGCCGTCAGTGCCTATTGATTTGTATATGTCTAAATTTTTTAATATTTTTAATATGTTTGATGGAGCAAAAGATGTGTCGCTTATTTTTTCATTGGTCCTTGGATTAAAAATTGGCATTTCACTTGAGCTCTCCTCGTTGACGAATACGGAGCTGAAGTGCTTATTGAGCGTATCAGCGATTTCATTTCTATTGGTCGTGGAAACACCGGAATCGTTTGTGATCGACGTTATACGCATTTTTACTTTCTGCTTCTCGTTAACATATGCGTATTTTTTCGGGTTTAATTTATCATCAGCTAGGCTTTTTTCGAATAATCTGATAGAGTCCCTTGATTTCTTTTCAATTTCCCTTTTTACTGAGGTTTAGCTTTGCTCGAGGCTTCGGTTTTTGCCTCCGGAAGCTCGAAGTTGATGCCAGAGCGACTTTTTTTTTCTTATAAGTTTTGCGAGCTCTGGATTTATCCACGAAGGCTTACGTTTATTAATTTTTTGTTTGAATTTTGGTATAAATTTGTCACAAAGAGAATTGTACGTATTTAAGAACTCGTCATAGCATTGTTCAATGTTTTTGTTTTCAAATAATTCTCCCCAGTTTTTTCTATCTAGTTCGAGCTGCATTTGACCGAAATCGCCAAGTTTATACGCATATTTGTTGCTAAAAAACTGTTCTTTTATTTCGTTAGCAATTTCTATTTTGAAAGAAAGGCTAATATGGGCCTGTTCGCTCGAGCCAAGAGGAGAGCTTTCTGACAAACAGCTTAGTCTATTTCTCGAGTCAGTTATTATTAGGTCGAGCGTATTCGTCGTATTGCCATTTGCTTTGCGAAATGTTGGAGAGATGATGATTTGGCTTAGTGATTCATCATTTAACATGTCAACAAAGGCGTTAGCTGGACTGTTATCGCTGCCAAAAACTAAGACGGAGCCGTCTTTGTGCCATTTGATCGATGTATAATTGAAGTCACCTGTGATAAGAATAGAGCTGCACTTCTGGGTATCTTTGGCTGATTTCACTGCTATTATGGTCCGTTTAATTTCATTATCTATTAGAGAATTCTGAGAGTAGTTGTTGCTCGGGGGAGGCCGGTAAATGCAGCCCAAAATTACCGTATCGAGACCTATTTTTATCATGCACCAGCTTTGTTCGGAGTAGACACATTTCAGGCTTTGTTGTAGACTAGGAATGGTAATGTTAGAAGAATTAATGTCGTCTCGTACGTATACAGCAACTCCTCCACCATGGGACGATCTATCAGTTCGGTAAACATGATAATTCGGAAGAAGAGATATGGAGTTATCGCTAAACCAAGTTTCTGTGATAAAAATAATAGCTGGCTTTTCTGTAGAAGTTCTGAGAGTAAGCTCAGCTAGTTTATCGTTGTTGAGTGAGCATGCATTTGCGTATAAACAATTTATGTTTAAATTAGGTGTAGATAAACCAGAGAATAAATTTGAAACGAAAGAGGAAGCTGAGGGCTCGTTTGACGAGTTCAGTGAGGCGACGAGTGAATTTGAGACGAATGAGGAAGCTGAGGGCTCGTTTGACGAGTTCAGTGAGGCGAAAAGTGAATTTGAAACGATTGAGGAAGCTGAGGGCATATTATTTGTTATTGTTTTGTAAAAAGGTTGTATATTTAACTGCTCGACTTTTCTTGTTCTGAATGTTTGCTAGTTGTCTCGGTCATCTTTGTGGAGGACCCAGACAACGTTTCCATTACGTATTCCCCAGAACCATCTCTTTCCATTTTCAATTTTATATCTGAGAGTTACACCGTTTTCTGTTATTTCGTCCGGGAGCTGGCTGTTTCTCTGTTTCTTTGTTTCTCTCAAGTGTCGTAAAAAAATTCATTTAAAAAAATCGAAAATATATTTTATTTTATTAATACTTTAAATTTTTTTTACAAATGTTTTTTTAGATTTCTATTAAATGATATTTAAATACCAATCAAATATAATATTCGATTTTCAACACTTAATTTAGAGATCAAAGTTTTAATTAATGTTTCGATGTTTTACTCTGCAATTATTTTTCGTTTTAATTTATTAACTTAAATATTTGGAAGTTAGCCCTCAGGCTGCATTGAATGGGTATTATCCTTCTTTTTAACTTAATGAATAAAAAATTAAATTATGAGAATAAATAAAAAACTTCATGATTAAAAATTTCGAGTTATTGACAATAGATGTAGTAACATTCTTTTTAA
This sequence comes from Brachionus asplanchnoidis, assembly GCA_025491095.1. Taxonomy (NCBI): domain Eukaryota; kingdom Metazoa; phylum Rotifera; class Eurotatoria; order Ploima; family Brachionidae; genus Brachionus; species Brachionus asplanchnoidis. Next base: position 65,560 of record JAILYF010000050.1, on the reverse strand, counting down.
ACTTTTTGTACTTTTTATTTTAAGTCAAAGTTAGGTTCAGCCCATAAAGGATGTTCTTTTTGTACTTTTTATTTTAAGTCAAAGTTAGGTTCTACTTCGCTAGCAGCAAAGTTTGTTCTTTTTGTACTTTTTAGAATTTATTTTTAGCCTTAATCTAAAATAGAAAGACAATATTTTATTAAATACAATTATTCAACAATTCATAAATTATTAATTTCAACTAATTTTTATGCGATTCAACTCTAGGATTAATCGATTATTCGATTATTCGAAAGTTTTTAGTTTTAATTGATATTTATATCGAATAATAACTATAGTCAAACTATGGTTAATTTTAGGGTTAATTTTCTTAACTATGTACTTTTGTAATAAATATACTTTTTGTCCTTTTTTTGTCAAAAAGGACTTTATAGTATTTGGGCTATCTTGTCAAAAAGTTCCAAAATTACATTCTTTTTTTTAAGAGACTTTATAGTTTTTAAGTTTTTAAAGGATAAAAAGTTTTTTAAAGGATATTTTTTTTATTGTCAATAGATGAAAATTTCGTATTAGAATAATAAAATGACCAAATTTTCACTAAAACTAAAAACGATTTTCGAACTTGGCTGAAATTTAAATACAATCAACTCGCGTTAATTCGTAATTTTTTGGGGGTATTTTTTTCAGTTCGTTTTATATATACTAAACACAAATTCATAATTTTAGTAATTTAAAAGATAACAAAATCAAAGCAGAAATTTTTTAAAATGTATTAAAATAATTTTTGAAAAATTCAAAAAAATTTTTTTGAGTACAATTATTTATTTTTGCAAACTGTTGTTATTAAAATTTAATAAACTAAATATATAAATTACTTTTAAAAATTTAACATGTTTTTACTGGACAAAAAATCAATATCCATTCGCCATGATAAAAGATATGTATACGAGAATGGGCAGTGCTTAACATTAAAAATATATCATGTTATAAAAAAAGTTTTGAAAAAGGCATGACAACAGTCTTACTCTTGCTATTAAAAATAAAATGTCGCTACTTTATTTCAAATGAATAAAGCACTAATTTTTTTTCGAGCTATTTTCCATTAAATCAGAATTTTAATTCATTTCCAAATTTAAATATTAAAAGAATATAAAAATTTTGTTGATAATATTAAAAAATTTTATGAACAAGAGAAGGAATTAAAAATATTATTAGTTAATTTTAAGCAATCTCTGATAGGGTCTTGCGGAGAATGTGAACAGAAGTTCACCATAAAATGTGACCATGAGTATCTTGCCTAAAATGTGAACTTTATGTTCAACAAATTTCTGTTCAAAAATGTTGTGACCAAAGTAAATTTAAAAAAAGAATTTAATCTTTCGTGACCATTTTTTTGGCAATTATTATTTTTACATTTACGACTCGGGTGTACCAAACCAATCTCAGAGATTTCTTTGAAAATTTTTAAATCAATGTTTTCAGTCGTCATTTTTAATTTCTTTGTAAAATTAATCTTTTGGGATATCAAAGTTAATACATTAGTTTTTTGATTTAATTTCTTTTTAAATGATGCTATAAAATTTTTTAGCTTAGTAAAAAAAAATAGTTGCAAATTTCAACAAGCATAACAAAATAAAGATTTTTAATTTTGTCTTAATTTTAAATTAAAAATTTGGTGAACATTTTTGATTTCATGTGAACTACTTTGGTCACAAAATTTGTTAACAGAAATTTGGTGAACATAAAGTTCACATTTTAGGCAAGATACCCATGGTCACATTTTTTGGTGAACATCTTTTCGCATTCTCCGCAAGGCCCCTTTGATATGTCAAAAAAAAAGAATTAATAGATTATTCTTGCAAAAATTTGTATCATTTAACGGTAGAAAAAAAAATTAATAATTTTAAATTTAAGTTCATGAATTTTTTAAAAATCAAAATGACAACATAATATTATAGGAGATATCTGATTATCAAACGTTTATTGAAAAAAATGATCGAGTAAGAATCAATTGAATTCTAAATGCTTTATACAAAAAATTATATATTTTTTCCTTAGATTCAGCAAACTTTCATCATATGATAAGTTCTAATATATCAAACGTATGCCATTCAATTAAATATTCACCGAAATACAGTCTTTAAAATTTATTTGCGCCTATTTTGACCAGAATCATTATTCTTCCTTAATTCCTAATATATTTAAATCATAAAATGATTTGACAACATTTTTGAAAAAAAAATTTTTTTTTAAATTTAGTTTCTATTTTAAATTTTAAAATAAAATTGTCCAAAATTTTAAATGATTTTATTTCTTTAATAATATAATCAACTATTAGAAGAATTTAATTAAAGTCCAATTATAGCTTGTCATTCCTTAGTCTAGTTAACTCATTACGGAAACAAAAACGACAAAATTTATATGTCGATTTTAGGATAGCAAAATAACATACAAAGGAATGAATAATACTTTTATCCTTATTACTCGTTGAAATAGCTGTTAAATAAAAAAGTTGAAAAAAAAAAATCTCTTAAATCAAGATAAACCAATAAAGAAGGGGAGGTGCGGAGGGACTTTTTGAAACATTAAAATAAATGATAATTTGAAACTAAACATTAACTTTTTATTTTTACAACAAAACAAAAATTGATTGGATTTTTTTTACCCAATGTCAATTTTGAGATGGAACTTGAATTTTTTTTCATGGAATTTCCGAAAGCAACATTTAAACAGGTGTTCAATATGTGAATCTAATGTTGCTGTTCACAAAATTCGAGTTCTTTATCCATTTTGTTGCTCAATTAATGAATCTTCGACTCTTTGCTCAGTAAATGAAGTCATCAATCCATGCTCAAAATAATCAGAATAATATAACACAAAAAATTGGAATTTCTATAAAAATTTTTGCAGGTAATTGAAGAGCTGATATACAGAAACATATGCGATTTCATCCGATTTTCTACATATTTACATTTCATATGAAATAAACACGTTTTTTTTAGCAAAAATTTTGAAAAAAACTACATTTTTATTCATATTTTTCGATTCACCATAATTTAATCTATTATCGTTAAAGCCTTTGTTTGATGACAAAGGGTAGTGAAGTTCGTTTTAATTCAATCTTTTCAAATCAAAAAAACTTGAATTACTTTTTTACTAAAAGAGATAATTTAGTTCTATAAAATGCTTAATTATAAGCAAATTTGCTTAATACTAGTGTTGGCAATCGATTATCAATAATCGATTAAAAAATCGACTAACTTTAAATCGATTAATTTTTTTTAGTCGATTTAATAAATCGATTAATTTTTTTTAGTCGATTATTAAATCAACTAATTTTTTTTAGTCGATTATTAAATCGATTAGTTTTTTTTAGTCGATTAATAAATCGATTAATTTTTTTTAGTCGATTAATAAATCGATTAATTTTTTTTAGTCGATTTAATAAATCGATTAATTTTTTTTAGTCGATTAATAAATCGATTAATTTTTTTTAGTCGATTATTAAATCGATTAATTTTTTTTAGTCGATTATTAAATCGATTAATTTTTTTAGTCGATTAATAAATCGATTAATTTTTTTTAGTCGATTAATAAATCGATTAATTTTTTTTAGTCGATTTAATAAATCGATTAATTTTTTTTAGTCGATTTAATAAATCGATTAATTTTTTTTAGTCGATTATTAAATCAACTAATTTTTTTTAGTCGATTATTAAATCGATTAGTTTTTTTTAGTCGATTAATAAATCGATTAATTTTTTTTAGTCGATTAATAAATCGATTAATTTTTTTTAGTCGATTTAATAAATCGATTAATTTTTTTTAGTCGATTAATAAATCGATTAATTTTTTTTAGTCGATTATTAAATCGATTAATTTTTTTTAGTCGATTATTAAATCGATTAATTTTTTTTAGTCGATTAATAAATCGATTAATTTTTTTAGTCGATTAATAAATCGATTAATTTTTTTTAGTCGATTTAATAAATCGATTAATTTTTTTTAGTCGATTAATAAATCGATTAATTTTTTTAGTCGATTATTAAATCAACTAATTTTTTTTAGTCGATTATTAAATCGATTAATTTTTTTTAGTCGATTAATAAATCGATAATTTTTTTTAGTCGATTAATAAATCGATTAATTTTTTTTAGTCGATTAATAAATCGATTAATTTTTTTTAGTCGATTTAATAAATCGATTAATTTTTTTTAGTCGATTAATAAATCGATTAATTTTTTTTAGTCGATTTAATAAATCGATTAATTTTTTTTAGTCGATTAATAAATCGATTAATTTTTTTTAGTCGATTATTAAATCGATTAATTTTTTTTAGTCGATTATTAAATCGATTAATTTTTTTTAGTCGATTAATAAATCGATTAATTTTTTTTAGTCGATTAATAAATCGATTAATTTTTTTTAGTCGATTTAATAAATCGATTAATTTTTTTTAGTCGATTAATAAATCGATTAATTTTTTTTAGTCGATTATTAAATCAACTAATTTTTTTTAGTCGATTATTAAATCGATTAATTTTTTTTAGTCGATTAATAAATCGATTAATTTTTTTTAGTCGATTAATAAATCGATTAATTTTTTTTAGTCGATTAATAAATCGATTAATTTTTTTTAGTCGATTTAATAAATCGATTAATTTTTTTTAGTCGATTAATAAATCGATTAATTTTTTTTAGTCGATTTAATAAATCGACTAATTTTTTTTAGTCGATTAATAAATCGATTAATTTTTTTTAGTCGATTATTAAATCGATTAATTTTTTTTAGTCGATTATTAAATCGATTAATTTTTTTTAGTCGATTAATAAATCGATTAATTTTTTTTAGTCGATTATTAAATCAACTAATTTTTTTTAGTCGATTATTAAATCGATTAATTTTTTTTAGTCGATTAATAAATCGATTAATTTTTTTTAGTCGATTAATAAATCGATTAATTTTTTTAGTCGATTTAATAAATCGATTAATTTTTTTTAGTCGATTAATAAATCGATAAATTTTTTTTAGTCGATTTAATAAATCGATTAATTTTTTTTAGTCGATTAATAAATCGATTAATTTTTTTTAGTCGATTATTAAATCAACTAATTTTTTTTAGTCGATTATTAAATCGATTAATTTTTTTTAGTCGATTAATAAATCGATTAATTTTTTTTAGTCGATTAATAAATCGATTAATTTTTTTTAGTCGATTTAATAAATCGATTAATTTTTTTTAGTCGATTAATAAATCGATAAATTTTTTTTAGTCGATTATTAAATTAACTAATTTTTTTTAGTCGATTATTAAATCGATTAATTTTTTTTAGTCGATTAATAAATCGATTAATTTTTTTTATTTTTTATTGTCAACTATTAAATCGATTGATTTTTTCTAGTTTTTAAAATATCTCGAAATGAAAAATTAGGAATTAGCAATAAAGATTAAAATTTCAAAAATTTAATCAAGAAAAAGGAAAGACAAAGAATTTGACAACATCTTATTTTAACATCTTTCTAAAGATTCAAATTCCTATTTTAAAAAAAATACCAAGAATTGAAAATTTAAAAACTCAGTTTTGCAGCATTGTGAAGTTTTGTTCAAAAAGTTGCTGTTTTGTGCTAAGTGCTGAACGCCGACTCTCCCGATGAACTATGGGTCCAAGAAGTTGTCGACTCGGACCAAATTTGTGAAAAATTACACTCCAATCTCAACCACCACTACACCAGCCTAACAAGTGCGGAAAAGTTCACCAAAACACCAGTAACTTTCAATATGAAAAAAAGCGAACCGGGACGAATTTCACCGGGTTCAAGTGACTGAAAAGTCGGACAACAAATACAAGTTAATTTGTGTTGACATATGGCAGTATGAAATAGCCGATGAGCTAAATTTTATTGAATTGGAAAAAGATTATGCTCAGTCTGGATTCATGGCCAATCAGTGCTTTTTCTCAGACATAATGCAGACTGGCATTAGTGACGGACAGTGATCCTCTCTGGCCAACGAGTTCACCAGCTCCAGTCTCAAAGACCAGTATGTCTACGTGTTTTTTTTGGCCACAAATGACCAAAAACATCAAGTCTGTATTTATGTGAGTGCAAGTCGCAAATTTGCCATGAATTGCGAGCTTAGTGATTAAAAAAGAGGATTAGGCCAAAACGGGGAAATTGGTAACCAAGGACAGGGAGCGCAACAGGACTCAGGTCTGGTAGAGACCCCTGTCAAGGAACCGTCAACCCCACAACTAAACCTTATCCCTTCATCTTCCCTCACTTTTAACTATCGATTCCCCTTCAGAAAACCTTTGCCTTCGATTTAACCAGAAATATAGCCCCTTATATTAATATAATTTAAAAATTTTTACTAATTTAAATTATTAATAATTTTTGTGGCATGCGATTACCTTTGTTTTTTATACATTTAGGAAGTAACTTTCATAATCAAAAATAATAAATTAAAAAATTAAATTATTAAAAAATTAATTTTAACAAAAAATCAAATTTAATAAATAAACTTTTCATTTTAATTATGAAATTTATTCCCTATTAGAAAAAATTATTTTTTAAAAAATGGAAAGTTTTATTCAACCCCTTAGTTCCTTGGATGAGCCATCAAATACTCAACTTTTAAACGTGAATCAGCAGGTCCCATTAATAAGAAATAAGCGTAAAAGCTATTCAAAATCTTCTATTATTTGGGAACATTGCTACAAGAAGCTAATAAATGGAAAGGAATATTTGCAATGCTCACACTGCAGTTCATTTTATCTATGGCTTGGTTCAACATCAAATATTAAGAATCACCTTAGAAATAATCATAATCTAAATGAAGACTCGATTACTGAGGAAAATAAAGAAGAATATTCTGAAAACGAAGCTGAACCGAATAACAAAAAAATGAAGTGTAATACAAAAACAGACAATAAGCTTTTAAAATTTGTTTTAAGTGCAAGCCTTCCTTTTCGTATAGTTGAAAATAAAGAGTTTGTAGATTTTGTACATGAGTTGGACAATAATTACTCAATTCCGAAGCGAAAAAATTTATCCGGCAAAATCTTAAATGAGGAATTCGATAGAACAGTGATCAGGATTAAATCTTGTTTGGCAAAAGCTTCGTCAATTTCAATGACTTTAGATCTTTGGACTTCAATCCAGAACTATCCTTATATGGGGGTTACTTGTCATTGTTTAGATGAAAGAATGATTTTATCATCATACACGCTTGCTGTTCGGCATCTTCCAGGAACTCATTCAAGCGAAGCCATTAAAGAAAATCTTATAATGGTTTTAAACGAATATAACATATTTGATAAAATAGTAGGAATTGTAACTGACAACTGTTCAAATATGATCAATTTATCATCGCTTCTTAATTCGGATGTAAACCCAGAACCAAGAACATCTTTATCACAGATGCGAAAAAAAGTTTACCAATTTAGCTGTTGTGCGCATGTATTGAATTTGATACTACAGAGAATGTCAAAATATTCAAACGAGAAGGTAAAATTTTTTTTTATGTATTTTTTAATTATGAATATTTTTTATTTTTCTTGTTAATTAGAGAGAGCAAATTTAGTGGCTAAATTAATACTGATATTAAATTTACCAAACTTAATTTATTAATAATAAATATCTTTGCATTTATTTTTATTAAATCTATTTTATCTTTAAGTCAGCTAAACAAAAAATTATTTTTAACTTTACACTTAGTTATTTGATGAAAATTTTTTAAGGAGTTTGAGACTGAAAATAGGGGAGATGAAAATTTTTTATCTGATATCGAAGCCGAATGTATGCAAAATTATGCAAGTCTCATTGAAAAATGTAGAAAAATAGTCAGTGTTTTTCATCAATCAACTAAGTTAAGTGAATACCTATCTGAAGCTCAGATATTACTTAATATTGAGCAGCATAAATTGATTCAAGATGTTAAAACAAGATGGAACTCAACTTATATGATGATTGAACGCTTATATGAACAATTAGATGCAATTAATCACGCTTTAACTCAACCTGACATTCGTCGTAAATATGAAGATTTGTCGATCAGTGAATTTGATAAAAACAACATAATGAAAATTATCAAGGTATTTGAGCCTTTTTATAATGCAACTCTTGAGTTATCTGGATGTAAATATGTGACAATTTCTATTGTAATTCCTACTTTTGGCTGTTTGCAGGCTAGTTTATTAGTAGATCCAAATGATTCCTTAATTGTTAGAGTCCTAAAGAAAGTTTTAAACTATTGGACAAATATGTATACTGACAAATACGGAATATTTACTAATAAAATCTTGATAGCAGCAACTTTTCTTGATGTTCGAACTAAACTATTCGGGAGATTTCCCGACGAGATTCGAAAAGAGTTTTTAAAAGAAGCAAAGAACACCATAAAAACCATCATCTCCGAATTTACAACTGAACAAAAACAAGTTCTAAAGATTGTAAATTTAAGAAATATACCTGATTCCTTAAAAACATTCGAAGCATCTCAACAAAATGGTTCTCTATCTAAAAGAAAATCTACACTCCAATTATTTGATTTTAATAAAGATATAAATAATAGCAAAACAGCCGCGAGACTAAATATAATCGATAGAGAAATTTATAAATATAATTCAGAGTCTTCCAAAAATATAGAATCATTATCTTTTTGGAATATGAACCAAGAAACCTATCCAATTCTTTTTAACGTTGTTAAAACGATTTTCTGCATCCCAGCTCCTTCAGTACCCTCCGAACAACTTTTTTCTGCCACAGGCTATACAGTCTGGGAAAGAAGAAATAAATTAAATCCACTAAAAATCCACAAAATGATGGTAGTTTCACAAAATTTATAAAAAATTAATTTATAATTTTTTTTGTAATATTTTAAATCGTTTCAAATTTTTAATTTTTTTAATTTTAATCTTGTTTTATATTAAAAATAAAATTTTTTTTTTAATAAATCGTTAAATTGCAATTTTTGCTTTTGTTTTGCTTAAATTTTTAATCAATTTAAATATGTTGATTAATTAAAAAAAAATATGTCTAGCTAATTCCTAATTTTTCAGTACAAGATTTATTAGAAACTTTACAGTCAACTAGAAAAAATCAATCGATTTTAAAATCAATTTAGTAGTTGATTATCAAAATTAGTCGATTTGATAATCGACTAAAAAAAATTAGTCGATTTAATAATCGACTAAAAAAAATAAATCGATTTAATAATCGACTAAAAAAAATAAATCGATTTAATAGTCGACTAAAAAGAATTAGTCGATTTAATAATCGACTAAAAAAAATAAATCGATTTAATAATCGACTAAAAAAAATAAATCGATTTAATAATCGACTAAAAAAAATTAGTCGATTTAATAATCGACTAAAAAAAATAAATCGATTTAATAATCGACTAAAAAAAATAAAATCGATTTAATAATCGACTAAAAAAAATTAGTCGATTTAATAATCGACTAAAAAAAATAAATCGATTTAATAATCGACTAAAAAAAATAATCGATTTATTAATCGATTAAAAAAAAATAGTCGATTTAATAATCGACTAAAAAAAATAAATCGATTTAATAATCGACTAAAAAAAATTAGTTGATTTAATAATCGACTAAAAAAAATTAGTCGATTTAATAATCGACTAAAAAAAATTAATCGATTTATTAATCGACTAAAAAAAATTAATCGATTTATTAATCGACTAAAAAAAATTAATCGATTTATTAATCGACTAAAAAAAATTAATCGATTTAATAATCAACTAAAAAAAATTAATCGATTTAATAAATTTGTCAATCGATTGGAGTCGATTGCCAACACTACTTAATACAGTAAATCAAATATGCAAATTACTCTGCAATTTTTTGTATTTTGCACGCCATTAAAAAGTATTCTAATCAACCGTGCAAGAAAATTGCAGAAATTTTGCAGGCATATATTTTCAAAAATAGAAAAGTTGCTTTATGATTAAGCATTTAACATAACTAAATTATTCCTTATTGTAAAAAAATTATACAAAATTTTCTGTACTGAAACAAATTGAAATATTTTAATTTCAATTTTAGTTTTTGATTTAAATAAAGGGGTATTTTTTATTAATTTTCTAATAAAAAATGACTAAACTTTATTAAACTATTGACGAAATAAAAATTTGTTTTAAATTAGCGTAAGATTTATTGAAAATGAATCAACAGCAACAAGAATTACCTCTGGAATAAGATAAAAATGTTCCATTTATGTCAACTCCGACAAGGCTGAAAAAAATCAAAGAAAATTTCTTAAATCGCAAACGATCCCATAGAGAAGATGAAAATTGTGATGAACTACCACCAAGAAGTAAGCAAATGCTAACCGAGAATTTTGATACAATCAATTTGAGAAGTATGTTTGTCAAACTAAAATTAGACGTCCTGCAATTCGAAAACAAATATTTTTTTTTTTTTTTAAAAGATTTATTTATTTAAATTTAATAAAAAATTTAAAATGGCTTCGAGCTCACTAATTGAGTGTTACCTCTTTCAGCTCGCTCCTTCAGCCTAAATAAGATAAAATAAATAACAATAAAATAATATTATTGTTTTACAATAAACGAAAAAGAAAAAAAAAAAAAAAAAAACAGTCAAACTAGTTATAAATTACTCAGGATAAAATCAAATTTTTACGTTTGATTTTACACAGGAACCAAAGATTTTTCAACCTTTGGAAAGATCGTATATTAAAAAATACAAGAGTAAGGTACAATCGAATTAGGACTATGCAGGCATACACAATCCGAATAACTGAATAGAAAGCTCCCAAAGGAGTTGATGTAACATGCATTTTAGCAGTGATTGCTGACCACGCACTAAAATATTCCTCGACAAGTAACATGGTAAACTTATTTTTATATTTAAAACATTTGGTGATATAACGTGAACCCATTTGTAAAAACCTATCTTTTATTGATAGTATTCTACTCACTGTGAAAAGTTCCTTAGTTGGGCTATCCCACTTGAGTCTGTATATACATCTTATTGCTGTGTTTTGAACTGTTTGGACTGATTTGGTACTATTAATTGAAACACTAGCAAACGTAAAAAAGGAATAGTCAAAAAGTGATCCTATCAAGGCTGAGTAAATGTTATTAAGTGTTTTTTTGCTAAAATGCCATGACCGGTGAGAGAAAATCATTATGATATTGAGTCTCTTGAGTGCTCTAGTTCTTAGGTTAAGGAAATGTGCATTAAAACACAAAATTTCGTCAAAAGTTATACCTAAAAAGACTGGTTTCGGGTTACATGGTATTTCTTCGCCAAATAAGCGAAGCTTTAAACTCAAACCCACTCGTCCACTACCGGAAAAAATAGTATACATACATTTTGATACGTTCATTTTTAATCTCCAACTTGAGAGCCATAACATTAACTTGCTTAAATAACTATTAATTACGTGAGTTATTCGTCCTGTTTTTTTGAAAAAAAATATAGCCCCAAGATCGTCAGCAAAAAGTGCTAAGTAATTGGAGTTCTTATCGTTAGCTAAAGGGATGTCACCAATGAAAACTAAAAAAAGGAGAGGTCCTAGCACAGAGCCTTGAGGTACTGAGCAAGTTATCGGAAACAGACTACTAAATTTGCCGTTGACCTTAACTTTGAAAAATCTGTTACTAAGAAAATTTCGAACAAATCTGATTAAGTACATAGGAACTCCTAGATATACTAACTTATAAATAAGTCCGGCATGCCATACCTTATCAAAAGCTTTAGAGATGTCAAAAAAAACACCACAGACTTTACTACCATTTTTTTTATCTAAACGCTCTTGAATCTTTTGTGTCATAAAGACCAAGTTGTCTGCTGTACCCCTATGGTTCCTGAAACCAGATTGTCATTTTTGATTAAATTTTTACTTTCTAAATATCTATATAGCCCATTTCTTATAACTCGCTCAGCTAGTTTCCCAACACAACTTAAGAGACTAATGCCTCTATAATCATCAGGGTTGCTAGAACCAGCACTCTTTTTTGGGATCATTGTGATGATCGCCACTTTCCATGAGTCAGGGAGCCCCACCACCAACGAAAGGTTTATCATTCTTAGAAGTAGATCAACTCCCTTGACTGACAAATTCTTTAGAAAGTGGTTATGAACCCCATCCTCCCCAGGTGACGAATCAATTCTCAATTTTTTTATTATATTTACCAATTCTAGAAAAGAAACCTTATCGTACTTATCATCGCTGTAGTCAAGCTTATTGACAAATTCCTCAACATAACTATAAATGTTAGAGTCAAAGTCACAACTGTCAGCTCCTGCTTCAGTATATGTTTTACCAAGTACTGAGGCAAATAAATTGGCCTTGTCTTCGTCTGACTCATATAATATACCATCAACAACAAGAGTTGGGATGGATGACGACTTTTTTTGTGTTCTAGCTCTATTGATTATTTGCCAAAAAATACTTGATGACGGTGGATAAGGGCCTAGCTTACCCAAAAAATATTCCCATCTCTCTTAAGTGTATTTATTTATTGAAGACCTTATTAGATGAGTAAAGTTGTTGTACTCAAAATTTAAAATTTTTAACTCTAATCCTTTTTTTTTTCGTTTTTTTTTTCTTACAACTCGTCTTTTTTTAATTAACTCGACTATAGAACTTGGGTATGACTTAAGTTGTCTGTTGGAGAACCGCCGAACCAACTATTCTTGAGAATAGTTCGTCCAGCTCACCAATTTCGCACGAGTTACCAACATTCAAACTCTCAATCATATTATCCAAAGAACTACCATATAATCCCCAGTCAGCCTTGGAAAAATTAAATCTCGGTTCTGGATCAACAGTCTCTAAGAAAAAGGGACTGCTGATACTAAAAGTGCACATTACTTGAGCATGATCGCTTCCCATTTTACTGTCAGCAAGAACTTGAATACTTATCATTTTGTTAGCTAAGGAAGTAGAGCACAAAAAGAGATCCAGTATCTCAGAATAACTATTGTTAAACTTAAAATAGGTGGGCTTGTTAGGCTCATTTAGTACACATAGGTTTAGGTCTGATACCAAAGCTTCTTCGAGAACTCGACCATTTATGTCCAATGACCCACAACCAACAACTGGGGTTTTAGCATTAAGGTCACCAACTATTAATATGTCACCCTCTAACTTACAGTAACTTTTCATCAAATTTAAGTCGAGAGTGTTCACCGGAGCATACAGGGACACCAAATGAAGTTTTAATCCTTTTGAGTCGATCTTAATACCTAGATGATCCACACTAACGGCAAAATTTGATATTTCATTATGCCCTATCTTATTCTTAACCAGTACAAGGACTCCTCCCCCAAAGGATGGATTTACTTGCCGAGGTTTATAGTAAGAAGAATAGCCAGAAAACCTGATAAAAACATTTACCTCCTCTTGAGTAAGCTTGACTTCTTGAATAGACATAATGTCTGGTTGAAAATCTTGCAAAAAGACTCCAAGATCCAGTATTCGATTTTGCGTAAGCTTAAAGCAGTTCCATTGGACGATTGCTAAACTGTGTGATTTTTTTTGCTTAGATAAGGACATTTATATAATAAAATTAAAATTAAAATTAAAAAAAATAACAGTAAGTTTAACTTAGAAAAATGGATTTAGTTCACTTGGTCCTCAGACTCAGAATCGAGTACTTCATAGTCAGTTTCTTCTAGCGCAGCTTCTTTACTTGAAGAGACCAGCGTCGAGCCTGCAGTTTTCTTTGCCTTAGAAGTTTTGAGTGTATAAAAAGGTTCCAAAGCTGCTTTTTTGGTCGCGGCGTTCATTGCTTCAAATTCAGCCAAAGCCTGCTCTTTTGAGGTTTTTTTGTTCGTTGCGACTTGCTCTGAGACCATTTTTGCTATATCTTCTTTATCGTCGCCTTTCGTTTATCAGCAGTAGCTTTATTTTTCAGCTTCTTTGCAGCTTCAGCATCGATTTGTTCTTGTTTTATTTGTAAAGATGACGCCTGTTGATTTTTTGTGTTGAGTATCTTTGAATCTGTGGTCATTAGCTTAAAGGTTGGAGGTAAGGAAACCGCTAATTCGACGTCAGACGAGGCAGCTGAGGTGCTCGAGGGCTTAGTACTGCCGCTTACTGGCACTTTGAAGTTTTCAGCATCAGTTTCTGTCCAAAAAGGCATCTCAGTTGGTGCCACGAATCCAGATTCATTTAGATTAATAGATTGGCCTCCTTGAGTTGTTGTTTTGTTAGCAGCATTAGTATCCATATCATCAGGATCATCAACGCAATCTTCTTGGTGATCAACTGTGTGACTCGGCATTATTTTAGTTCTATTTGCAAAATTGCATTCTTCATGTCCATATTTGTTAGAAGTCTGACATTTTGGACAATCCTTGCGAATGTGTCCAAATTGTTTGCAACCTAGACATTTGGCAGGCATGCCACAAAGTTGAATAAGAGCTTGACACTCACTGATCCTATGCAGACCAGCAAAATCTAATACAGCATCGTGATATTTGACATTGTATTCAACTTTTATCTTTACGACACCATTGTTAATCTTATCAAACTTTTTCAGCTTTTCACGTTTAATCTCTTTAATGTAAGCATTTTTAAGGTTGATTTTGAAAAAATCTAAAATTTCATCGTTTGGTACATCTAGTGGCAACCAATGAACTCTGTAGAATGCTGTCATAGTGAATTCGTTTTTATTTTTGTCACGACTTTTGTCACTGATCTGCAAAAATTCAGTCACTGATAGCAGTCGGTATTCTTTGTCATCATAAATAAATGTTTTGTTAACCGATGCGTCGTACTTGGAAGAGTCATTTAAATGTATTGACCAAGTTTTTGTAGACCTGTATTGACCAACTTGCACGATCGAAGCGAATTCATCAGCACTTAGAATTTTTTAATAATTTCGACTAGTTTGTCAGCGGCAACTTTAGTTTTCTGGTCAAAAGAGACCAGGCAACAATTTTGAAGCTTGACTTGTTTTTGTTTATTGTAGTTTTCCATTCTGAATGTATAATTTTCTTGTTGAGCAACTTTTCGTTCATAATAGTTTGTAAGATTGAATCTTGTACCACGCTGATCAGTTTGATTAGCGTTCGAATTTGAATTATATTTGTCACTGATATTACCGTCCACAGTGGTGGACGAACTAGCTTGGCTAGTTGTAGCCGACATTTGCTTTTCGACGCCGACGTATACGAATAATTAATTAATTAATTTAAGACTCTTTTTGCTACTTATGCTAATTGTTATAATTAAAGAACTTATTGATATAGCTGAGAATCTTCAGGAAGATAATGAGCAAATGTTCGAACATTTATAAACTAAAATTAACTCAATAGACAATCATTCATTAGTACAGATGACATTAGAAACTGAATCCGAATTAATTTACCTGAGGAAAAGAGTCGAAAAACTGGAAAAATCAGAGTCAGAATTATAAATATTGCCCAGCTAAGCTGAGTGCAAGCGGTAGCTAACCCGTGTCAACTTCCGATTACAGAGAAACAAATAGACATGTGTATTGGGATGATGATTGATGGAAAAGACAGAGAACGCCGTAGCAAAATGTAATCATATTCCGCATTGAGCAATCAGATAAGGTGAATATAAAAGAGAGATATGCAGATGATAGGGAAAAAATTGACAAGTTACTTGCTGATTTAAAAGGAGAATATAGTATCAATAAAACGGTTTAGAGAAAAACCAGGTAAAATATACAGGCTACCCATCTTAGTCCAACTACAGACTGAAGGTGATAAGATAAGAATCTTATCTTCTGCTAAAAGACTGAGAGAATTCCCTTGCTACTCAGATGTATATATAAATTCTGATTTAACCGATGCTGAGAGGGAATTGGAAAGAGAGCTGAGGCAACAACGTAAAAGCAAAAACGAAGAAGAACAAAAAAATGGAACTGGACATCTTTACCGCTGGGGCATCAAAGGCTACGCGCTCAAGAGGTTTTAGACAGCGACATCTAGTCGAATGCCCATCAGTGAGACTGCGGGAACAAATTGGAGGCAATCTATTCATGATACATCAAACCGTCAAATCGATTCTAACCTCCAAAAATATTAGTAATAATAACAAAAATCATCATTTTTACCCCCAAAATAAAAAAATACAATCAAATCAACTACCCAAAATAATTAGTAAAAATACTTGATCTTGCCTTAATACTTCAATTTTGTTCAAATATCTAACCAAATACGCTAAAAATAATCCAGATAGACACAGAACTAAAGTAATTAATATTGATACTAAAGTAGAAAATCCGAACAATCTCACTAGTCTTTACTCAAATCCAACATGACTTCCTAACAAAATCCCGTAATTGATGTGTTACATTGATGAAAATTGTCCGGACGTCATGTGTTTTGAGTGAAACTTGGTTTACAGAACAAACCACTCAGCAAATTGAAGGTTATAAACTTTTTGTCAGAAATAGGAACCAAAAAGCTCATGGAGGTGTCTGCATTTATATTAAGAGTGATATCAAATCTTGTGAATGTAAAGATAGTGAGTTCATCAACCAATCAATTGAACAAATTTGGTGTATGACAGTTTTTGATAATGAAAAGGTACTTATTAGCTGCATATATAGCCCACCTCACTTCAGGGACATTTCACCAATTTTTGAATCAATTAAAATAGCAAGACCCCTTCTTGATTTAAAACTAGTGAGTGGAGTAATAATCTGTGGTGATTTTAACCTCCCAAATGTTGGTTGGGATGAAGATTGTATACATTTTACCAATATTAAGGATCTAACTTCAGCTGAGATGGGGTAAATAGAAACACTAAAGGATTTTCTTTGCTCATAATGTCAATTTTCAGACCTTTTTAAATAAGGAAAAATATTGAAATACCCTAGATCTTGTTGTAACAGAATCAAGAGGTCGGATTGCCTATATAAAAACAAAAACATTCACTCGGTGATGTAAAACAAGGACATATGGTGCTAACATGGGATTTAAAATTATGCTCGAACGCGAAGAAAACTAAATACTCATCAAAAAATCTAAAATATTATAAAGCAAATATCTGAGGCATAAAAGACGAGTTGTCTAATAAGGACTGGGCAAAAATTTTTGAGAATATGGACGCAAGTCAAATGTATAATATATTCACAGAAAAATTAAATTGGATATCATTGCGCAATTCTCCAAATAATAGCCTAAGAAAAAACAGAACAAGATCGAAGTGGCTTAACACTGAAATCAAGCAGATAGTTAAACAAAAAAATAAGCCCTTTATAGATTCAAGGAAACAAATTTTAAAAGTAATCTCTTGTTTTTATCATATAAAAAATCTAGAAAAAAATCCTCGTGAACAATCAGAAAAGCTGTCCATGATTTCGAACTATTCTTGGCAAAACAGGCAGAAAAGAAACCGAAACTTATTTATAACTACATAAATAGTAATTGGAAAATTAGGAGTCAGTTTGATGTTATTGAAGTTTGCGGAAAATTAATTACAGAACGTAAAGATATTGTGAAATTATGAATGACTATTTTTAATCGGTTTTCAACTTGCCGAGTGAAGCCGAGAGCGATATTCACTTTCCTAAAAGAACATTCAGATCACTGAGATTTAACGCGGAAGTCATCTTTAAGCCAGACAAAATTGAGGGATAACTGTCCTCCTTAAACCCTGAAAAATCTCCTGGACCGGATAAAATACATCCTTTGCTCCTTAAAAATTGCTATTAAGAAATCTCATGCGGACTTTCATTAATATTTATAAAATCGTTTAATAAGGGTGAACAACCAAAATTATGGAAGAAAGCAAATGTATCTCCAATTCATAAAAGTGGATCAAAAATTGATATCAAAAATTATAGACCGGTTTCACTTACTTCAATAGTCGGCAAGGTAATGGAAAGAATGCTTAGGGATGAGATAATGAACTATTTGCTAGAATACAATTTAAAATCTAATAAACAGCATGGGTTTCTTGCTTACAGATCATGTGCAACAAACCTATTAGAGTTCATTGATAAAGCAACTTATGAATATGAAAAAGGTAAAAATGTTGACATTTTGTATACTGACTTCTCAAAGGCTTTTGATAAAGTTCTGCATGGAAAATTGATAATAAAACTTGAATCTTATGGTAAAAATGGTAAATTTCTAGACTGGATTGAGTCGTTTTTGATTGGGCGGGTACAAAGAGTTGTCTTAGGTAATGATGCATCAAATTGGGAGGTAGTTACAAGTGGAGTGCCACAAGGATCCGTACTTGGTCTAATCCTATTTATAATTTATATCAATGATCTCCTTGAGAGCTTCAATAGTTTCTGTCTTGGATATGCTGATGATTTAAAATTAATTGGTATCTCAGAATTCTCGGAGGTAGGATCGTTAGAACTTCAGTAAGACCTCGATCTCCTAATGGAATGTACAGAAAACTGGCCAACAAATCTAAAACTGAACAAATGTAAAGCAATGTGTTTAGGGAAGAGAAAAGAAATAGCCAGATACTTATTATCAAACCAAAATATATCTCATTTACTAGAGGAGATAACAGAAGAATAGGATTTGGGTGTTTTTATTACAAATGATTTGAAATGGAATAAACAATTTACTGTGGCAGCTATGAAAGCTAACCGAATACTGGGTCAAATAAGAAATTCTTTTAAAAAGCTAAGCCGAGAATCAGTAAACTTCTCGATAAATCACTTGTGAGACCCCATCTGGAGTATGCAGTAGGAACCTGGAGTCCGTATTTAAAAAAAGACATTATAATTCTTGAAAAAGTGCAAAGAAGAGCGACACAACTGATTGATTATACCAGAACCAAGTCTTATAAAGACAGATTGAAATACTTAAATCTTATGAAACTTGAAAATCGTCGTTTAAGGGGAGATTTAATTCAAATATACAAAATTTTAAAAGGTTTTGAAAAAGTATCTTTAATAAATGGAATCAATTTCGCTTGTGGTGTAAAAAGCCTAAGAAGACCACATGACAATAGATTGGTCCGAGAAATAAATCGCAGAGGCTCTTTAAGATATAATTTCTTAACAAATCGCTGCGTAAAATTATGGAACAGCTTATCAGTTAATGCTGTTAGTGCGCAAACAATAAATAGCTTCAAAACAGTCATTTACAATGAAGTTTTTGGAATGGTGAAAAGTAAAGTCTGCCAAAGCCTTAGTTTATAAGGCTAGACGCTTTTGAGGGTTAGTTTAGATATAAATATCTATACTGCAGATACTACTTCTACTACTACTACTACTACTAAACATGATTTGTTCAATCTTTAATTTTATAAAAATTATTTGAATTTTTATCTGAAGTAAAAATAAAATCTCAATCTATATTTTGAAACTTTTCAATACACAATATATACACTATTTAACTTTGCTTCGCCGAAAATTTTTTTATTAATACTAAAATATCATTTAGAGACATAATTTGGATACTTTAAAATGGATTTTAAATTTTTCTTTAAAGTTTTCATAAAAAAATTTGAAAAGAAATAATTAAAGATCAACTAGAAAAAAAAGTTTTCTTTAAATTAAAATAGTAGACATCTTATGATTAATTTTAAAAAATTATCTAAAAAAGACTAATTTGATCATTTTTATTAGGATTATAATCAATTAAGTTTTGATAATTTGATCATGATCATGAAATTCAAGCTGCCTCAAAAAATCAATGTTGAAATTTTCAATCTTCAAGATTTTTATATTTAATTAAATCTTTTTGATTTTTACAGAATTTGGAAAAAAATTCAAAAAATTTAATTTTAATATTTCAATATTATGTTTTTTTAAATAATTTTTTTTGAAATCAATTATATAAATTTTTATTTTTTTAGCTTATAATAATTACTTTATAGAATTAAATAAATGTAGAGTTAATCGATCTTTCATGACATAGGCACTAGTCTGCTGATTAAACTTGAAAAAATAATAAGTTAATATGGAAAATTTTGAAATTTTTGATAAATTGAAAGCATAAATTTTTCATTGAAATGATCGCATTTTTTGCTTTGGTTAAATCATATTTTGGACAAGAAATAATGAAAAAATCTACAATTTCTTTCATTATTTTTCAATTAACTTTAATTTCAACTAATATCTTAAAGCCTCTGTTTGATGATAAAAGATTGATTAATTAACTGAGATAAATTTTGTATCCAAACTAACACCCAATCTAAAAAGTCAGTTGCATTACAAACAAAAAAACTAAACAATTACTCTTAATCTTCAAGGATAAGTTAAATTACACAAATAATCTTGAGATTCGCAAAATAATTTGGGTCGAATACACAATTTTTGGTCTTTATTTATAATATTATATAAATATAACCAAGTTAAATGGTAAATTTTTGAATATTCTGGAATGCTCAAAGATAAATATTTACCTTTTTTATTATATCGATCGCGATATCGGAGCAAATCGAAGGCGATTTATTTTTTCTAACCTTTTAAAATAAAAAAGAATGGATCTATTCAAAAAAAAACGAGCTGAAAACAACTCGAAAAAAGAAAAAAATTCAAATTATCATTTCATAATTTAACAATTTGAATTATGTAAAATAGTCAAAGTAAATAAACTATCTTTTCAAGTTCTTGTTGTTTTGTTTGCTAAAATTGTAAAATATTTTTGCAAAATTTAATTAATTTTTTTGTTGGGTTTGGAACTGGCATGCTTCAACAAACCTTGATATTTAGATAATTTATTATTTTATTCAAAAAAATTTTCTTCCAGAAAAAATTTGTCTGACTGATCATGGAAAATCCTCTAAAGAGCATACGACAAAAATTTAAGTTTTTCATAAAATCAAAAAAGCCCAATTTCCCCAGAGTCAAATGGAACCAAGACAGACTTTCGTCTGTGTCTTCAGTATCATCAGCTTCCCTAAACACTTCTTCTTCCAAACCAAAAACCCATGAAACTTCATATCCATATCTTACACAAAATATAAACCCCGAGGATCGATGGGAAGTTTTAAACGAAATCGGAGATGGAGGGTTCAGCAAGGTTTATCGAGTGAGAAATCGCCAAACAGACCAGATAGCAGCGGCTAAAATTATTTCCAAATGTGAGCCCGATGATATTCACGAACACATCATTGAAGTTGAAATTCTTCGCAATTCAAAACATGTCAATATAATTGAATTCTATGAAGCGTTGTATTATAGAAAAAAATTATGGGTAAGTAACCTTAGCGTTTTTAATTCCATATCTGATTTTCAGAATTTAATTTGCAAAAGATTATCAAATTTTTGTCTAGCATAGAAATTCTTTAAAAAAGATGAAAATTTTAAAGTAAGAAATATCAATAATTACCTTTTATTGAAAATAAATTCACAAATCTAGCTTTTGTTTCAACAGCACATTTTTCACCAATATTAATCGAAATTAAATATGAATCACTGAATTTTAAAAATTTATGATAGAATTTATAAGCAGAATGAATTTTGTTATTTGTCATAAAAATTATTTTTTTTCCTAGTATTAGGTATATACCATTAATTAGACATAAAAATTTCTGGTCTATTCCTATTCTTTTCTGGTCAAAACCTGGTAGAAAAATGTAGTGCAGTGGTGAAATTTAAAGCAAAAACTGTTGCAAAATATGTTTTATTAAATTGAACACCAGTTTTGCTTGAATTATTAGCAGTTATTGTAAAAATAATTCTTCAATATTTTTCAACTTAATTTGTTAAATGTAAATTAATAAAAAAAAATTTTTTATTTAGAAAAATTGATCAAAAATTGATAGAAACAGTACTAAATGTTTTTTTGACATTATTTCTAAAATAAAATTTTGATTTTATTGCTAAAAATTTTAAAAATTATCAATTTATTTATTTAGACTTCACTTCCTCAGTTTATCAGAAAATTAGCTTTTTTTAAGTACTATTATAAGAAAACAGAATTTTTAAGAGTAACATTTTCTTTTGTTATTGAAAATTAAACTTTAATAATCAGTCATTTTAAATTGAAATTCTTGATTTTACAGAAATGAATTGATTTAAACTAACCATTTTTTTAAATAAACTTCGTTTATTTACAAAGTTGCTATTACGAAAAATTAATTATTAATTTTTGAGATATGGTAAATTTTGAATAATTATTTTATAAATTTAAAAATTAAAAAAATAAATATAAATCTATTTAATTTTTAAATCGTAGTCAATCAATAGTAAATTAAAAAAGTGTGAGATTTTTTTATTTGGTGTTCGATTTAAAAGATGCACTCAAAAGAGCTTACTAAGTTTTTGAAAAAGTTTATTGTTACATCCAGGACACTTCTCTGGTGTTCGAATATTTTAATCAAGTTTAAACTTGCTTTTAGTATTTTGAATGTGTAAAAATCTTGTCTTTCAAAATCTTTTCTCAAATTATGTACTTCTGCAAAATCTTTTAAAATCATTGTTTAAATTATTAAATAATCGCATCATATCTGAATTCCGTCTTTTTAGATAACTTATTTTTTTATATATTTACAACTGATTTTATTAAACGCTTTTTAAGATTTTAGATACTTTTTCACCCAACATATTTTTAATTTATAAAAAATTATTTTGTGTGTTAAAATATATTCATCGACACAAAATATTTTTTCAAAATAGAATTTCTTTTTTAAAACAAAAATTATTTTTCCTGGTTAAAAATCTAGTATCAAACAAATTTAATTTGAAAAATCTTATGTTAATAAAATTCTAAAAACGATTGTTTAATTTTTGGTGTCTAATATTAAAAAAATGTATAGTAAATCGTTAAAATATTAATTACTAATAAGAAAAAATTTTTTTTTATATTTCTAAATTTCTCAGTGGTTGAAAGATAGGTTTAGACGAATAATAAAAACAAAGATTTATTACAAAAATGATTTTATACAAACGATTTTTTATTAAAAGCTAAGATTTTTTCATGAAAATAATTTTGTCAAGTAACAAATATACTTTTCTACTGACAAAAATAATTATAAAAGTAATAAAATAAGAATAAGAAAAAAAAGAGAAAAAAAGGGAAAAAAAAAGAAAAAATATTAATTTGAAATTCAAATTTTTAAATTTAAAATGTAATGGTGATCTAGTAAATGAATGGTTGTAAAAAACGATATTGAAGCATGAATAATTAACAACCTGCTCATATATAAACTTAGATTTTTTTGGATTTAAAATTCTTTTCTTATAACGTACATAATTGCTACCATAACAAGAAAAAGCTTGCTCTACAGTTAACCTATTGTAGCTTATTATTATTATTAATATTATTAGTCAAAATTTAATTTAATTTATACAAAAATATTTTATTAGTAACAAAAATTAAAAAAATTAACAGTAATAGGGAATATTTTAAATGATAACATAATATTCTAAATGATAACATAAAGTTTAATAAATTTTAAAACATTTGAAATAGTAAAATTTTACTTGACGTAAAATATATGGAAGGCCCCGGTTGCTTAATTATATATGTCCCGCACTCATAAAAAAAAACAATATTCTTTTTTACAATTTTAAAATTTTTTCTAATGATATTTTTTTATAATAATTTTTGTAATGATAACTAAATTTAACAAATGATAACTAAATTTCTAAAATATTTTTTGAAAAAGTTTTTTGAAAACATTTTTCCTTGATAACATTTTTTGCTATCCGTATATAATGTGATTTTTTGGGAAATTCGAAACTTTAGTACCTAAAGCAAAAACGAAATAATTTTTATCCTATTTGTACCGAATTGGTTCTACCAAGAGTTTAAGATTTGAACAATTCAAAGCTGCAAAAACTCTGTTATTAATTAAATATTCAAATTAAATTTTTTTTAATGATTTGTTTTTTAGAGATAATTGTATTTTTTCAGAGTTTTTAATTAGTTTGCACGAATTTGTACAAAATTGTAGCTATTTTTATACTAAAATTTCATACTGACAGTCTTTGAGTGAATTGGTTGTAAATGTGAACGATTCACTCAAAATTTTGGGTCGAGTGCAAAGCGATCACACTCACACTTAAAATCACCATTTATTTGTTTAATTTGATTTATTTGCCATGACAAATTGAATTATTTAATTATTAAAATAAATAAAATTATTTGCCTTAATAAATCTTATTTTAGTATCTCATTTTAAATTATTTACCAAAATAAATTTAAATGTTTTCAAAATTACTGCTAAATTTATTTTCTTAGGGAAAAATTTGGCTTCTAATCATTCTCTTTAAAGTGGATATTTTAGTTTTTAATAAGCTTAAATTTAAATCTAAATTTTGAACATAATATTTTTTTATAAAAAACTTTTGTTAAAAATTTTATAAAATGATAGAGAAATATTAATGATCAATGGTCAAAAATGATTTGTCGAGGAAAAAAATTTGTTCCTTGGACCAGAAAATAATTCAGCTGATTAATATAAATTTTCGTCATATTTATTAAAAACGACATGATTTGTCAAAATAAGTTTTCTTCAGTGTCATTAAATAAAAAAGTTTACAGAATGAAATAATAAAAGACTTAAAGGATGTATTAGAAATTTTAGTTAAAAATCTAGAAAAATTTAATTTTAAATTTTAAAATATTTCTTAGATTTTATTGGAATTTTGTTCAATCGGTGCTGTAGATCTAGTAATGCTTAATCTGGACAAAAGTTTAAACGAAAAAATGATTAAATATGTGATAAAAGAAACTGTTGAAGGTCTTGCTTATTTGCATGAAAATTGTTTTGTCATTTACCGAGACATGAAAGCAGGAAATATTCTTCTAAGCGAGAGTGGTGACGTCAAATTGGCAGATTTTGGTGTCTCTGCCAAGAATAAAAACAAATTAGAGCGCAGAAATACATTTATTGGCACACCATTTTGGATGTCACCAGAACTCATCCGATGCGAAACTGATGAACAGTTGTCATATGATTACAAAATTGACATTTGGGCTTTAGGCATAACATGCATAGAATTGGCGGAGAAAGAGCCTCCAAATAATTTAATTAGTCCCAATAGAGTTTTAATTAAAATTTTAAAATCAGAACCTCCTAGCCTTAAATCAAGCGGTAGATGGAGTCCAGAATTCAAGGACTTTGTTCAAAAATGCTTAGAAAAGGATCCCAATAAACGGCCATGTGCCAAAGAATTATTAAAAGTAAAATTTTACTATACATTTTTTTTACAGTATCTTATTTTTTATTATTTAGCATGACTTTCTTCAAGATCACGAATCGTGCAAATCTGAACTATTATCTTTGATAAAAGAACACAAATTAAAATTGGATGATGATTCGATTAGGTCATCAAGTGAATCAGAAAAAGAATATCTTTCAGTAAAAAAGGCACTGATATCAATAGAACAAAAGGAGAAAAATGACCATTTAACAAAAGAAAAGAATGAAAATATAAATTACGATCTGGCTGACCATGAAATAGCCAAGACTAACTCAAAAATTGATGTAAATGAGTTAAGTGAATATGTATACTTGGAAATTTTGGATCAAGTTTTAAATTCCGATTACGAATCGCCATCTATACCCGAAATTATTCTCAGCGTTTTCAAAGATTTATTTTCCGACTGAAAATTTGGTGCAAAAAAAGCAAAAAAAAATTTTTAAAGTTATTTTTCTGGTAATTTAATCAAATGAAAAATCACTGAAATTTTATCAAAAGTCTGGAAATTTTCAAGCAAATTGGCAATTTGAAGTTTCTGATCAATTTTTGATGCTCAAAATGATCAAATCAAACTAAAACTATTAAATAAATTGTTATTTTTTAATAGAAATAATGCAGAGATACATTTTTGGTTTTTAACATACTATTTTAGATAAAAATGTAAACTCTGCAATATCAAAATGCAAATTGCAGAGTTCACGTCATTGAAATGATGCTATTTAAAATGGGTAATTTTTTGCAGACTTTTGCAGATTTTACCTTTGGATTTAACAAAGTATGTTAAAACCAAAAATTTATCTCTGCACTAATTCTATTAAAAAATTACAATTTATTTGAATTTTTTAGTATGATTTGATCATTTTGAGCATCAGAAATTGATCATAAACTTCAACTTGCCAGCAAATTGCATTCTTTGGAAAGATTGCTCCAATCTAGAACACTTTTTGCTGCATCTACAGAGAAATTTTAAATCAATTTTAAAAAATTATAAATTTTTTTATATTTATTTGTGCCGATTTTGACTTTATTCTAAAATTTTTGCCATTAGTTATTTTTAAATTTTTGTTTATATTGTTCATGATTAAATCGCAATAAATTATTTTGATGATACATAAACCCTTTTTTTTTTAGTCGTTCAAGAAAAAAATTTTGTTCATTTGTTAAGTGCTTAAAAAAGCTAAATTAAAGTTAAATTCAAAGACAAAATCTTTTAAAAACAAAGAATCACTTTTTTATTTACATTGAAATTTTTATAAAATAAAATAAAAAACAATGGAGTTATTCTCTTATTCATTTAAAGCCCTTAAATTGTGTAAAAAAATATTTAAATAGTCCATTTAATACTTATTTAATTTTGTTTAACTCATTCAAGCAATCTACTTGTAAATGATTTAAACGCTCAATCCATATAATAATTTTAAAATAACCAAGTTTTTAGTTAATTGAATTTGGAACACAATTACAAGTGTATATTTTCAAAACTTTCCATAAAGAAATTTATTATCTTACTTCCTTAGGCATTGCTTGAAATTAAATTAATTTTTTTTCTACTTTAGCTATGTTTATAATTTTTAAAGTTGGCTTAATCTTTTCGTTTTTAAAGATTAAAGTAAATAAACCTAAATTAGGGCTTTGCTCAATCGGCAACTAAACTTAATCACTTTTGTTCAATGTCATCTAACTTATAAAAGATTATTTAGTTTTTCGATAATTTTTTATCCAAAAATTTTCCATCAAACTAATCCCTTTTTGATCATTAAGACAATTTGAAAAATTAGAATTTAAAAAATTTTTTTTATCTTCAAAATGTCAATAAAATAAAAAGATAAAAAGCTTCTTAAATAAAGAGATTTAACTCAAGTTAATCTCTTATTTCTTTTATTTTCATTTTTCTCTTAAGATAGCTTTGATAAAGGCCCAAAATGATATTTAGCCAAAATATTCAAAAAATTTTTTTTTCTATTATGCATTTTTCGACACAAAAATAAGGTTAAATATTTTCCTAAAGTTTTTACTTAAGTCTTTTCCTTTTATTCAATGCTTTAGGTCTTACTCTACTTTTTCAAATAGTTCATTGTTTCACTGGTCGTTCAATATTCTAGAAAAGAATTTTTATTTTTATTCAGACCCAATTTTAGAGTGAATATTTCTTCAAATTCAAAAACTTTAACAAGAAAATTGGTATGAAATAAATCTGTATCAAAGTAATACTAAGAAAAATTAAGCAAACATTCATTGAAAATTTAAAAGTTCTTTATTATAATATATTTAATATTTTTATCTTTTTTTTTCCAGTTTTAATACTAATCACAAACTAAATAATTTGTCTATTTTTTATCTTGACTAAAAGCACATGACACCCATAAATTAATAGCAAATTGTGAAAATTTTATGTAAATAAATATTTCTCAGCTTCATTTGGCTATGTCACGTTTATGATCATAATAACAAAAATTTAAAACTAAATTTCGCATTTAAATGGTGATCGGTGTTATGACTAACTATTTTTCTAGAGATAAAAATTTTTTAAATATAATGACCAAAAATGGGTACTCAAATACCAAAGTATTCAAATGATCCAGTCTTTCCTGTCGGACTTAAGACCCTTATTTATCTATTAGAGGCTTAATAAACTTTTAAGTGAAAAGAAGTTTCAAACATAATTGATTGGCTTCGTGTTAAGATCGATTGTATCCAGACCATGAGCAATGCTTTAGTTTTTTTGTCTAATTGATTTTGTGGGTGCCCAATTCTTAAAGACTTTTCACTTGGGTCTTTACTAATTGTCTTTTTATTGGAGATATGACAATTTATTACGCCAGTTTGTTAAGGAAATTTTACAATTTGTTGAAATCACCTTTTTTAGGATGCGAATGACATGGTTCAAGTCTTCCATGTTTTTTTTTAAGTTTTATTGAACGGATTTATAATGGTAGACGATGATATTCAGTAAATTGAGAAAATTAATATCAATTTATAAAAATTACTTATTTACCTAGTTATTTTTGATAATTACGTTCAATTTAATAAATTTAAAAAATAAAACTCAAGTTCTTTTGATATATTACTTGAATCTTACAAAAAAATTAATCGATATTTAAATAAGATTAAATTATAAGTAAAATATAATGTAAGCTTGTAGGGGTTTTAAAGATGAA
This sequence comes from Brachionus asplanchnoidis, assembly GCA_025491095.1. Lineage (NCBI taxonomy): Eukaryota > Metazoa > Rotifera > Eurotatoria > Ploima > Brachionidae > Brachionus > Brachionus asplanchnoidis. Next base: position 37,326 of record JAILYF010000050.1, on the reverse strand, counting down.
AATAATTTTATTGACCAACGATTTGACTTGACGTAATTATTCTTAATAAAATAAGTGAAGTTAGTTTATTTTGTTTTCCATATTTTTAATTAGTTTTTAGAAAAATAATTTTTTTGTAAATCACAAAAAAAATATTTGTTAAAAAAATAAAATTTTTATATAAATTTACGTTAAGTTTCGTAAATATAACTGTTAAATTTACTTGTAATCTAAATAAACGAAAACAAATATTTTGCGCTGGTCTCTTAGGAATTTTCATATCCTATGCAGAGAGAACTCTTACGAAATATTTTAGTCACTTTCAAAACGGTTTCACTAACTACTATTTATATATTTAATTGAATAAACCTCGTTTATGGATAATAAAAAAAAATAAGCTAAAATTAAAAAAAAGCAAAACTTAAAGATTTAAAAAAAATATAAAAAAGTTTATTTTCTGAAATTATTAGGACAATTATGAATCATTTTATTGATTCTTTTAAAAGTGTTTTTTAATTCTGTTTTCTTACTTTATCCAGGTACAGCTTTATCGAATCAAAACAATCATTATTTTGGTATAAAACTACTATTTTTCGATTATAAAATCATTAATAATTAAAAATAACTAAGGTTAATAGGGTTTATTAATGTTCTTAGGAAACTGGTAAAATAAAGAAAGACATAATGTGAAATTAACTTTTTTTATTAGATATCAAAAAAAAATTAGAATAATAAATAGCCAAATTCATAAGGCTTCTGAAGGTGAATTGTCAAGTATTACCGTAAAACCTTGCAAACTACCCCGGGGTTATAGTGTGTAATTTGCTATAGCCCCCCCACCATAATATATGATATAACCCCATGGGTTTAAAAAAAAAAATTCTGTATTACACCGGGGTTGTATTAAAAAATTAATTAAAATTCTTATAATAATACTAACAGATTTTCAGTATAACCCCATGGGATAATTATAATAATTATAATATTGTCTCATGGGATTGCATTATTAAAAATAATACACACCCATGAGCTTAAAATTTTTATAAATTTGCATCAACATACCCACGCTTTGAACATCAAAATTTAAAGTCAAGTCAAGTTAAATAGAACGTATTTATTTTATTAATATTTTAATTCTCTTCTAAAATTTTGACTTAAATAAATTTACTTAAAAACTAACATGAAAAGTCCACAACTACCACCTCTTCCTAAAAGAAAACGAGGTAGGCCGACTAAAGAAGAAGCAGCTGAAAGACAGGCATTACTTCATGCAGCCAACGAAAATCGTCTGATTGAACCACTGTCATCAACTACCCATTCGGCAGCACCGACTATTGTTGAAGTAACTCTAGCCAGCACTTCTTCTTCATCATCATCGCCAAATATTGTTGAAGTTGGTGCTCAATCAAGTTCATCCTCGTCTATTCAAAGTGCACAATCAATTAGCCCAACTACTTCAACTCCAAACACCCAATCTAATAGTCCAATAAATCGTCATGCTTATCGTCTCTCATTTAAAATTAATGTAGTAAGACATGCTGAAAATTGTGATATAAGTAAAGCAAGTAGAAAATATAAAGTGGACAGAAAAACGATCAGAACTTGGATCCGATCTAAACCTAAATTACTTGAAGAAGCCAAAAAGAGAAACAAGTTTAGAATATCTAAAGGTGATACCGCTCAATTTCCAGAACTTGAAGTCGAACTACATGAATGGATTTTGAGTAGAAGACTAAATGGAATTTGCGTGAATAAACGAATGATAATCACTAAAGCACTAATGGTTAACACACATGAAAAATTCACCGCATCGAATGGTTGGTTGCATAATTTTTTACGAAGAAAAAATTTGGTCATGCGTAGAGTCACCACAAGTGGACGTGAACTACCAAAAGAAGCTGGTAAAACAGTAATGGATCATCTAAAGGTTTGTAGCGATCGTTTTGTCCTAAGAGAACTAAGCCGAGATTTAATTATCAATATGGATGAAACATCTATATATCTAGATAGTCCTAGGAGTACAACATACTCGGAGTCTGGATTGAAACGCGTACCTGCAGTTACAACTGGGAACGAAGCTACCCGTGTGTCAGTTGCTTTTTCAGCAGCCGCTTCTTCCCAAAAATTGAAACCTATGATTTTGATTCCACGTAAAAATCCGCTCAAAAATTTTACGCCACCAAATAACGTAGTTGTTGTCTATGGTACAAATGGAAATTTTAATGAGTTAGTTATCAGTAGTCATTACATTGATAAGGTTATAAAGCCATATATGATTGTAAACGGGTTTGAAAAAGTTAATTTGCTAATTGATTGTGCACCATGCCATTGTACACCAACAGTAAAGAATGCTTTTGAGGCTGCAAATATTGATGTAACATATGTTCCAAAAAGGCTAACCAACCTATTGCAGCCAGCTGATATCGCTTGGTTTCGACCGTTGAAATCATCATACAATGAGTTTTGGACTGATTGGCTGTTAAATGCGGATAAAACCTACACAAAATCAAACAATGTTAGATCACCAGGATATGCGCTAATTATTCAATGGGTGAGTTCAATTTGGGAACAATTCGACAAAATGATTATTCAAAACTCGTTTGATCAAGCAGGAATAACATCCAACATTATCGACCTATTTCATAGACAGCTTAGGCATTTTATTATTAATCAAGAATTTATTGATGATGTAGAGGATGATAATGCGCAAAATTTGAACGCTTTTATTTCAGGGGATGAAGCTAACATTCACGATTTAGATTTAGATGACTTTGACGATGATGAAGATGATGAAGATAATTCAGTCACAGAAATGGCTTAGTTTTTGTAAAATATTAAAACATTGTATAGTTATAATTTCTCTTTTTTTAATATTTTTTTTTAATTTTTTTATTAATTTTTTTACAAAAGTACCGAAATTTTCTTTAAAAGCCCAGTCAAAAATTAAACTTTTTTCCGTATTACCCCATCAATTTAAAAAAATAATTTCAATATAAGCCCGGGCTTCTAATTTATTTTTTTTTTAAATAATTTTACAGAATAAATTGCTGTTAAATTATAACCCCCCCATTTTCTCGTTTGAACCCCATGGGGTAGTTTGCAAGGTTTTACGGTAATTTATTTTAAAAGCAAAAAGTAAAAATTTACTTTAAAAACCACTCTATTATAACTTTTTTTTTGTCTTTATGATTAAAAAGGCGAGTATTTTTTGTTTTTTTTATTTTTGTTATGACTTTTTTATGCTATAATTTCTGTCATGATTTTACTTTATTTAAAATACTGCCATATTCTTAGTTATTTAACTATTTTATTTACAAAATAAATTAGCAAAATACACTAAAATTAAATGATTTAATTTAAGTATTAGTCCCTTGGTCAATTTGAAATATGATTTTTATATTTAAAAATTGTTGAAAAATTTAATTCATAATTAAATGTCTATTTTGTAATAATGTAAAAAATTCATTTTTTTTAAATAAATAAAAATTACTAAGATTATTTAACTAAAAAAGTAAAAAAATAATTATGGTGTTTCAATAAAAAATTCAGCTACATAAAATAAATAAAAGAAAGCTAAGATTAGTCTACCGCACTCAAAAAAACATTTAAATTACTTGCTTCAAAGCTGAATTTATTTATATGATTTTTTTATTTATTACAACTAACTCCTTTTTTGAAAAATTTTTTTCCGATTTTTGGTTTTTTAATTAAATTTTGTAAATTAATAAATTAAAATTAACTATTTTCGTTTTTTTCAAGTAAATTTTATAGCCTACTCTTTCTAGTAGTTAAACGCAGTGTCATTAGAAAAACAGTGAAGCAACAAAAAAAATTTTTACTAAATATTTTTTTTTATTATTTAAATTATTTAATTTTAAGATTAAAAAATTAAATTTTCGGAGTTAAGTTAATAAATGATTGAATGCATTTATTACTTGAAAATCTTAAAATTTTATTAAGCTTTTTATTATGAAATATTTTTCGATAAAGGATATTTTTGAAATTATAAATCATTTATTTTTCGGTTATTATAGAGTTTAAAAATATTTTAATAAATTTTAAAGTATTCAAAATCAATTAATTATAAAGACTAAAATCCTTCTATTTTCTGTTTTTAAAAAATCATAAATATCAATTATTATCACCTTTTAAATTTTTCATATTAATAAAAAAATTATATTGGCAATAGAAACTAGAAAAACACAAAGAAGAATATAATATATTTTTTTAAGTTTAATGGAGCAAATTTTTAAGTTAATCTTTTCAAAAATTAAATAAAATTTTACCAAATTTTATTGATTATATTAAAAAAATTCTACTTTTATTTAAAAAAAAAAAGAAGCTTTGTAATGACTTAAAATTTTAGACTTCTAAAATAAAAGCTATAAGTGAAGAATAACACGGAAAATGAAAATTTAGACATAATTATTTTTACTATTTTAATCTAATAAAAATATTAATATAAAGTTTATATTAATATTTTTTCTTACGAAATAACATTTCTTTTTGATTTTATATCATTGCCAGAATAGGCGTAAATTGAAAATAAATTATATTTATACAGAGAGGCGAAAACAAAATCATATTTTCTTTCTAACAAAAAAATTCCCTTGTTTATCACACCGAATAATATGAAATTTTAAAATTTTGGACCCAGAGCTGATTTTATTGAAATTAATATCCGATGTATTTTTTTTTTCATTTTTCATTTTGTTCTGACAAAAAATCACATATAGGGAATTAAAATTTTCTATAATTTTGAATAAATGGTAGTCTAGGTTTTAGAATAGGGTCTGTGATAAAGCTCTGTGTTAGGAAATCCGGCATTGGATTTGAAGAGAAAGTGTTTAAGTTTTCATTCTTGTTCTGTTTGATCGGAATGATAAGGAATAAATGAAAGAATCCATTATTTAGTTATCTTTATTTTTTACTTGGCCTGATATGAATCTATTAACACCGTTTTAAAAACAAAAAAAAATCAAAAAGTAAATATGATTTTATTTTTCCAGTTTATTTATTTAAAAAATAATTAAGGCAGTAGCCTCATGTAGTTCAGATATGTCAATATAATCTTTTGCTAGTCTAAAATCTAATAATAGTTTAAAAATTCAATAATATCAGTTAATTTTCAATATTTTGAATCCGTTAAAAAAATAAAATTATCTTTTTTTTACGTATTTGCACTATTTTTCTCACTAGGGAGTAAATTTTAAATTTGATTTTTAAAAAGAATAAAAATTAAAAAAACGAAAATAAATAGTGTTTGAAAATAATTTAAAAAATATATAGAAATATAATTATTTGATGAAAATCTGGTACCAGAAGTGATTTTAAGGTGGATGCATAGCATTTTTATCTTTTCTACTAATCGAATAATAGTTTAAAGTTATAAAATTATCTTTATTCCGCAAGTTGTTATTTAAGGGTTTCTTGTTGTGCTAGGCAGCGATCATAGAAAGACCGGTCCATGATGGACGGTCAAGGCAGTCTAAAAAAACGACCGGTCCGTTTGCAAATGACCGGTCCGTTTGCAAATTACCGGTCCGTTTGCAAATGACCGGTCCGTTTCATACGGACTGCCTAAAAGATATGTTCCTGACCGGTCTTTTTCAAAAAAAGAAAAGAGATTTAAGAATGACTTGTGTTTTATTTTAATTTAAAAAAATAAGTAAAATTATTTGTTGATGTTTTTTTTTTAATTTTTAACTAAATAATGATACTATTTCATAAATAATCATTATTTTTTCCTCTTTTTCTGGTGATATTTTATTTCTTCTTTTTCAAACTTGATAACCTGTTGATGAAAAAAGTCTTTCTAATTTAATATAAAGAATTTAAAACTGTTCTCCTCAAATAAACACATATTATAAATAAATAAATATGTACAAGTCATTTTAATATTTTATATAATTTGTTTTTAATCCAAATAAATATAAGACCAGTCAAAGACGGACGGTTAGGTCCGTTTTAAAAGACCATCTGACAAGACATTAGTTTCTTGCCTTTTCTTACGAAATTTTTTACTTTTAAAATTTTTTAATTTCAATTAAACCGAAGTTATCAAAAAACCAGAATAAAAAATTTTCCTTTTCTAAATAAAATTTGAATTTGAACAAAAAATTTATTTTTTATCTTGGTAAAATTAAAAAACAACTTTAAAAAAGAAAGAGTAAATTAAATTTATAATAGCTTTGGATTTTTTGTTTCAACTTCTAAATAAAGTTTAAATTTTCTTAAATTTTTTAATGAATAAAAATTAAGAAAAAATTACAAAAAAATTTATTTTTTAATTTCAAAATTTAGAACCCTCCGAATTAGCAAGTCACAGATTCATTTGAAATTATGATTGTAAAGTTATTTCTGAAAAGCTTTTTTGTGTCTCATTTTGAAATTTTTTAATAAAAAAACCGAAGGTAATTGCATTCACAAAATCGACACAATAGAGCGTGAGGAGGGAGAACAACTTCGATTTAGAATAATGTTTTTTTTTTTTTTTTAAATAATGTAAAGAGCTCTGGATGATCATAAAAAATTACCGGTTTATTAAAATTTTGTTGAGAGAAAAAATAAATTCAAAAGAGATTCTAATTGCAAAATTTCAATTTTATTAATTTATTGTTTTAACTCGAGAAAAAACAACAAAAATACTCGAAGATATTCTAGAGCTATTTAGGTCAAACTCATATCCTAGTTGTGGTGGTCGTCTGTGCACATCGAGATAAAGAAAGCTAGAGAGTAAGAAATCCAATTAATGTTGCACGTAGAATATAAAACATTCTATCTAAAATAAAACTCATAAATCACCTATATTTTGTTACATTTTTGTTTAGTATTTTTTTTATATTTATCATTTTTGGAGATGATAAATTAAAATAATTTAGACTTATTCTTCGTTGGTCTGTCTCTTGAAATTTATTTAGAATACAGGTCAATCAAATATTTTAAAATTTTTATTTCTATTAAGAAAGAGAGAGAGTTTGTTCGAAATATTTTCCTAAATCCGATCCGTGTTGGCGAACAAAATGGTTTTTGATTAAAAATGGCATTTTTGGACAAATTAAAAAAAAAATTTCCATTCGCGAACGGCAACGGCAATACGTCGAGTTTTTTGTCACCGTTCATCAACTCAAAAAACAGTCAATCGGCCAAGAAAAAACACTCGAACTTAGTCACCGACAAAGATCCTACTCTTACTTGGGAAATTGTGAACGAAATTGGTGACGGAGCGTTCGGAAAAGTATACAAGGTTCGAAATAAACAATCTGGTATATTAGCTGCAGCCAAAATTGTGGAAAAATGTACAGAAGAAGAGCTAGATGATTATATGATCGAAATTGATATTTTATCCGAATGCAATCACAAAAATATTCTTAAATTTTACGAGGCCTATTTTTTTGACACAAAATTATGGGTGAGTTTTTTAAGTTTTTTTCTTAAGTCCGCATAAATTTTATGTATATGCTGAAAATTAATAAAAATGAGAAAAATTCAAAAAAAGTCATTTTTTTTTAATTTATTTTAGCTTTTAGTTTGTCTTTTGGATGGGATTTTTAAAAATTTAAATAATTTTTTCGATATTATTTTTTAATTTTTTTGCCAAAATTAAATTTAATTATAGAAAAATTTTAAATTTAGAATAATTTCTAAAAATTTAATTTTTTTAGCATTAAATTTAATATTTGCCCAAAAATTAGAACATTAGTAATTATTGATGAATGGCTAGTTTAATTTAAGCTTTTATCTAATTTTAAAATAAAAATGTTTTTTTTAATAGTTATAACACAAAAAAAAATGAACTTGAAGTTTGCCTAATTTCTAAGTAGTAGCAAATTTTGAAACAGTTTAAAATATAACATTCAATGTGATTTCTTTTTTTCGGTTCAATTTATTAAAATATAGCTAGCTTGTATTCACCTTTGATTTTTTTTGTTGTTTTTTCTACTTTGTAATTAAGGTTAATTTAATAAGCAAATTCAATAATTTTTTTTCAAAGAAGCTCAAGGAAACTATTTATTTTAGTAAAATTTTTTAGGAAATATTTGCTATTAGCATCAAAATTTTAAATTTTTCTAAATATTGGATTTAAAGTGTTTTGGGTCAATTTCGCGTAGAATTTTTAAAAGTATGATTTAATAAATCTTTAAAAAATTATATAAATTTCATTAAAATTTAAAAAATTTTAAAAAATTGGACTGAATTGAATTAATATTTGACAATGACAGAATCTGCTGTTTATTTAATATTAGAATATTTAAAGTTATTTTTTATTCTTAATAAAAACTAGAGCTTCCAGAATAAAAACAAAACAATTCCGGCATTTAAATAGACTTAAAAAATATTACATTACTGCTTTAAAGTTATTTCCTGAGTATTTTGATTTTTATAAATGTTATAGAGTACAATTATAAATAAATAAATAGATAAACTTAGTTAAAAAAGTAAATAAGTTAAAATAAAAATGACTGAAATTGAGAAAAAACTATATCTAATAAATAAATTAAAAAAATTTTCTATTTAATTAATCTACGCAATTTCTGAGTGCCGCTTGTTCAAATATCAATTTTAAGATAATAATTTAAAATTGATATTTGAAGCACTTATCAGTCTAATTTTATTTCTATCAAAAATATATATCATTTTTAAGGCCAATTCTCTTAACTTCAATCAAAATAGATATAAATTAGGAATATTCTAGTCACCTTAAAAACATTATATTTGTAGCTATTCTGGTCAAATTTTATGTTGAGCTCAATAATGCATAGCAGTCATTTACATTTCAGCAAAGTTAGTTGAAATAAAAAATAAGAATTTTAATTAAAAAGAAAAAAATTTTAACAATATAAGCAAAAATTTTTTTGACAATGACCATTAAAATAATATTTGACCGTAAACTTAAATTTTTAAAAAATTTTATAGTTGAATAAGTTAACAAACTCAAAAGTTGATAAATTGAATAGTTTAATTAGTTTAAAAATTTGAAAGCTGAAGAATTGAATAGTTGATTTGAAAAAATTTAAGTTGTATAAAACAAGTTATTGTCCATGAATGTATTGAATTAAAGAATTGAAGCATGACAGTCTTTGAAATAAAATAAAATTGAATTAATATTTTTGATAATGAAAGAGTGAAGCTAAAATAAGAGAAGATGAAGGTAACATTTTGGTGAACTATCATCTGATAGAAATAAAGAATTGCTCTTAAAAAAATTAATTTTTAAATTTAAATCGATAGAATTTTTCTAAGTGTTTTTTTAACAATTAAAACTAAGTGTCAAAATTTATATTTTAGAACTACCGTATTCCCTCGTTTGATTATGCTGCACCATAAGCTAAGCTACTAGCTTTTGAACCATGCACCAAAGTTCATCTAACCCATGCTAAAAAAAATATTTTTTGTTATTTTAAAATGCATGTCTTAGCTTGTAGCGCAGCATAATCGAACGAGGGAATACGGTAAATTAAGCTATTAATATTATTATAATATTATTTTAAATTTGATAATTCGACGCCTCTAATTACTAAATTAAGATCAAACAAGAATTTTAAAGCAATGTTTTAAATTAGGAAAACATTTAGATCAATTAATTTATTTCTTTTTTAATTACTTTTTCTGCTAGCAAATTTTTTTCACCTGCTTGTACAATTATATTTATGATAGCAAAAATAAAAGTATAAAAAATTAACTAATAATATTTTCAAACTAAATATTAATAAAATTTTATTCATATTAAGTTTGAAAAAAAGAAATAAAGCTTAGTACCGACAAAAAAAATAAAAATTTCATATGTAAATACCAAATTTAATTTTTTCGCTGTTTTTTTGATTTTTCTGACAGAACTATTACCTGTATTTTTTTTTGTTGGTGTAGAACTACGAGGTCTGCGACGGCGTTTTGGGCCATTTGAAGATATTTGTGCATCAACTTGAAAAAGATATTTAGTTATCAGGTGTAAAAATTTACCAATCATTAGTTAATTTTCTTTACTAGCAGTTAAAAAATAAAAATTGCTAGCAGAAGAAAAAAATTTACTAGCATAAAGAAAAAGATCTCTTAATTAATATTCTATATTTTTATCATTTGTTGTTTGAAAATTTTATCAAGAAATAATTTTGTCTTTTGAACTTTGACTAAAATTTGTTCTTTAAACACTTTAGGATAGAATTAAAAAAATTAATAAAATTGAGCCCAAAAAATAAAATTTTAATTAAGCAACTGCAAAAATTCGTTTTTATCTCATTTATTTTTTTAATTTTAAATGAACCTTTTTTTTTAAATTTTACTTTCGTTTGATAGAACTTAATTTAAATTAAAAATATTCGATACTTTTTACTAGAATTTTTGTTTGGACTTGCAAATTTCAAAAAAAGTACTGAGTAAATCTAAAAAAAATTTTTTTCAACTTAAAAAATTTTAATTCAATTTATAGCACCTTCAGAACAAATTTTATCAAACTACTTCAATCTGCTCCTGCTTCATTGCTTTTTACTCCATTTTTCCCATGAAAATTAATAAAATAATTAATGATTTAAAGGATGAACTAACAAACTTTTATTAAAAGCCTAAATGGTCTAAATTTACAAACTAGAAAAAAAATTAAATTTTACAATCTACTTGGTTTAAATATGATAAATAAAAGGATGATGCTCGTGTGTTTTAAAAATGATTTAATCTTTAAAAATTAAGATAATTATTGAATTTTGTTCTGGTGGCGCAGTTGACAATCTAATGTTCGATCTGGACAAACCACTAAATGAGCCTCAAATTCAGTATATCATCCGCGAGACATTGGAAGCCTTGTGCTATTTGCACGAAAATTGTTTTGTTATACACAGGGACATGAAAGCTGGCAACATTTTGCTTGGTGAAAATGGCCAAGTCAAACTAGCCGATTTTGGTGTATCGGCAAAAAATAGTTCTCTTATTCAAAGAAGGTATTCTTTCATCGGAACACCTTACTGGATGTCCCCGGAAATAATCGCCTGTGAGACCGACAAAGAAATGTCCTATGATTACAAAACTGACATTTGGTCACTGGGCGTCACTTGTATTGAGCTTGCTGAGAAAGAGCCGCCTCACAACGAGCTAAATCCAAATCGAGTTATGATGAAAATAAGAAAGTCCGACTCTCCCAAGCTTAAGTATCCAAATCAATGGTCGAAAAATTTCCAGGATTTTTTGACCAAATGTTTGAACAAGAATCCAGATGAACGACTAAATGCCAGAGGTCTCCTCAAGCATCCTTTTATTGCTTCTTACACAGGCGATGAAAAACCTGTCAAACTTTTACTTGGAGAAAAAAATGCCGATATAAATGTGGTCGAAGAGGTGGACACTGATGACCATGATTCGAACAAAAATGCGTCTTTGGACACCAGCAAGGCCTCGAATGTTATCATGGAAGATCAGAAGTCGGACGATTTGGAGACAAAATCTGCCACAGAGAATGATGGTGACAAAATTGAAGAAAAAATAGAGACTGCAGAAAAACACGAAGACAAAATGCCAGTGAAAATCATCAAACCAATCGCACCACCACCACCTGTGCCCAGTCATGTGTGCAACAACAGCCCAGCTTCTTCTGTACATGAACCTGTGGTAAAAATAAGCCCCAAAAAATCACCGGCAAAAAAAACCGACTCCAAAGTGGAAGAAAAAGTCAAGCTTGATCTTGATCTGCTCAGCGACCAGGTATTTGAGGAATTGTGCGATGAAGTGATCAAATGTGATGACCGAGCACCTTCAGTTCCGGATGTAATTTTACAGGTTATAAGCGAAATTCTGTCCGAGACCAACAGTGCAAACAAAGAAGTAGACCAAGTGGCTCGCGTGATTTCCAATTATGACTTAAATGAAGAGACAACCAAGTCTTCGAAATCACCTGTGTGCCAGCCTGTCAAGCCAGAGCCCAAAGAAGACAACGAAGTGCAAAAATTAAATCGTTCCAGAACTAGAAAGACCATAACCAAGACTTTTGTGGTCGATGGTCAAACTGTGACCGAAACAATAAAGAAAACAGTCATACCGGAAGAAGAAGAACGACAGAAAAAGTTAATCGAAGACCGAAAAAGAGATCTCATTGAGCATAGGCGAAATTTGAATGAGGACAGAAGAAAATTGGTGGAGCAAACGCGCAAACAAGACCAGGAAAAAGAATCGCTGGAACAGGATTTCAAAGAGCAAAGAGAAAAGTTGATCAGAGAATTTGAGATTAAGTTGGCGCATATTTATCATTTGAGGAAAAATGAAATTGAACGATGTGAAGAAGCTCAGGCAATTGAGTTGAAGACTACTTTAAAAAGACTGAAAAGTGAGCAGGAAAAATCGCTCAAAATTTACAGAGATCAATTGAAAGAAGAGTTTAAATTGTTTAAAAAGGAATTGGAATCGAATTCAAATCATTTAATAGTGTCCAAAGATCATCGAGATTTGGTAAAAAAACAAAAAGAAAAAGAACTAATTAAAAGGGTAAATATAAATTTATTTGTTAGTTTTTTTTTTTGTAAGCAGTCCCGAACCATAATTCACAATATTTTTATAAATTTTTTTTTTCTCTTCTTCTAATTTTTATTTTTACTTCTCCTGAAAGAGGTTAATTAAATTCAAATAAATAAATAATTCGTAAATAACAATTTTAATTTTCGTTTAGAATTTATATTTAAACACAATAACGATTTAAAAAAAAATTAGAAAAAAACGACGTGTTTCGACCGATAGGCCTTCTTCAGAATCTAGATAGACCGAGAGATAATTTTTTTATATAAAATATAGAGAAAAATGGAAAAATTTTTTTGAATTTATGAAAAAATTTTTATTATTTTACAATTTTAAGAATAAAAAAAAAATATTTTAAATTTAACTAAATTTAATTCACAATTTAACAATGAATTTAAGAAAAAGTTTAAATTTTAAATTTTTAAATTTTTTTTTTTACTTAAAATTTAACTAATAAATTAATTAAATCGACTTCAGTTTCTTTATCTTATAGAATCTTTATCATTATTAGATTTAAAAATTGTAAAAGAAAAACTTATAATTTACTTAGAAAAAATTTTTTTAAATAAAGCTGACGAATTTATCTTCATCTCAGAGAGAATATGCTTTTTTTAAAAATTGGCATTTTATGTTATGTTAGGATCAATGAAGAATTTATGAAAATAGGCTCATAATTAAAAAATTGATCCTAAAAGACCATAAACATAGTAAAGATGTTAAAAGATGTTTTCTTATATTTTAATTGTTCAAAACTCAAAACGGCCAATTCACAATCCAAAATTTTTTAAAAAATGTCTGTTTTTTTCCAAAAATCGAAAATTTAAGAAAGTTTTTTTTACAACGATTCTAAAAAAAAACTGTTGTAAAAAAAACCTTCTTAAATTTTCGATTTTTGGAAAAAACAGACATTTTTCAAAAATTTTGAATTTTGAATTTGCCGTTTAGAATTTAACCAAATTTTACCAAAATTATCTCAAAATCCTGAAAATTTACGCAATTTTTCATAAAATACCTCTTTTTCACTTTTCGGATTTTACGTTAATTTACGTAAAATGTGGCAAAATTTGGTCAATTCACGATACGAATTTATTTACGTAATTTTTCGTAAAATACTGTTTTCAAATCACAACTGTATACTTAAATTCCTAAATTAGTTAGAGCTCAATATAGCGATGTAATAATAATAATAATAATATATATAAGCTACAGCAAGACTAGCTTGCGGAGATGGCCTACTAGGAGGTCACCTATGGTAGCTCCTTGCACATTACACATAAAAAATTACTGCAAAAAGAAAAAACTGTTTAAATTTTTAGGTCAAAATAATAATAAATAATAATAATATAAGTTACAACAAGCTAACAAGCTAGACTTGCGAAGATGGGAAGATTTATGGCTTTTTTGTTGTCTGTATTTTTTAATTAATTCTTCACATAAAAACTATATTGATAGAAATTCGGTTCATAAGATCGAAAAAAAGAGATAAATTTTTTTTTCTTTTCCACAAGTTAAAAATTAGATTTTCATTATATAAATTTGCCAAAGCATCTTGCAAAATTAGAGCACCATCAGAATATGAAAGCCTAAGGAAAATTGTGACCATTAGAGGGATTAAAAATATCAAATCTTTGACACGATGATCATGTATTAAGGCAGTTTTTTTAATTAGGTGGTTATGGTTCTAATTTTGCACATTAATTGTCCTTCAAAGCGATTTATATTAATGTATCTTCAAAAAGAACATTTTTTCTGTTTTTCAAATACACAAAATCAATAGCTTTTTGAGTTTAGTTTTGATGACCTGATATCATCAATCAATTAATTTTGGCTCAAGTTATTTGGTATTCATTCATTTACGGTTATAAATTAAAAAATTAATACTTGAAAATATGAATTGTATAAGCAAGATAAATTTATGATTTTATTTAGAAACTTAACATGATAAAAAAAAGATATGTATAATAGACTTTTTATTTAAACAGAAAATACTTTATTTAAACACTTTATATAATCAAATGAAAATAATTTACTAACAAGAGGGCTCAAAAGAGGGCTCAAAAGAGGGATAAAGCCACTCAAAACTGTCTTGGAGTATAACTCTTAAATTATTTTTCAAAAAAATAAAAAAATTATCTGATTTACAATATTTGGAAATTAATGGAATATCTTATCTTCTTGGAAAAAGTAAAAACCCATTAATTGTTATATTATGCCACAACATTCTCGGATCTTGCCTGAAAATAATAAGTTCCTGATGAGCTTATGATAAATATTATTATTATAATAAGTTCCTACTTAGAGTAGTAAAAATTATTTTGAATTTTTTTATTTTCACTCACTCAATATACATAAAGATTGTGTAGAAAAATCATGTGTATTTAAATTTAAAATATTAAATTTTTTTAATATTTAGACAGATTTAGTATGAATTATTTTAGGCTTATCTTAAAGTTCCCTCTTTGATTTGAAAACAAATTTATTTCTTGCCGATGTATTTGAATAATCTTTTTGAGAATTATTTAAAAGTTATTTAAACTCATTTAATTTTTTTCTAAAAGTCCAAGGGTGTTTCTTTAAGTTTTATCAGCAGATAAAAACAATGCATTAACTTAATTCAAAAACCTGCAAAATTCGCCATGGTAATTTCTAAATAATATAATAAATGTCCATTAAATTGTTGCAAATGCTTGAATTAGGTGATGCATTTAATTTATGAGCTGAATTATTATGCTTTAGCTCATAGAAAAAAAATTATCTGCTTTTTAATTTTTTTTCCAAAATTCTTAATTAATTTTTTGGAGGTGTCTTAAATTCACCCTGCATATAAGCTCCTATATGAATGATATCAATAAGGTTTTGCAGATGTTGAATAAAAATTTTAGATAAATATTTTCATTTTTATAAACTTAGTCTTTATTTTTAGGACCTTTATAAAAAACCTTATTATCATTCTGACAATTACTATTGCCACATCTCTTAATTTTACAATCCAGGACAAAAACATTAATTTAATTTTTGGGAGACTATATTTTATATCGTTTTTTTCCTTAATCACAAACTAAATTCAAATTTAAGTTTTTTAAGCGAAAACATAAAATTTTATTTATCGAAAGATGTAAATTATTTAATTTCCTTACATTTTCATATTTTTATATTTTCTAATAATTTTTGTGCAATATCTTAGAAAATTAATTAAAAAACATGAATATCAAAGAATAATTTCCGAATTTTCGCATTAAAACTATTAGAAAATATAAAATTATGAAAATTTAAATAAGTTTAAATTATTTATATCCTTCTACAACTAACTAAAATCATATATTTTTCTCTAGAAAACTTAAATCTATTTGAGATTATTTTTTTTTTTCAAATCTTAAAAAAACTAAAAACAATCGAGTTTGAAAAATTATTAATAGTAGTTTTTTTAATTCAATTAAATCATTTGACTAACACAATTATGAAAAAATTCTAATTTATTCTTTAAATTTATTTAGAAAGATAAAACTTTACTTTATTTTATTTCTTTTCACATCACCCTCGGAATGTTTACTAAATAAATAATAATAATAATAATAATATTTATATCTTTCCATAACTAACTAAAATCATATATAATTTCAATAGTTTATTAATTGATTTGAGAAGGCTTGAGCGAACTCTTTTGCCTTCAAGTTAGTTGGTAGTTCAATTAATCAGTTTATAATATTTACAAGTAAAAGAAATAAAATAAGAAAATTTTTTTTTTTTTTTTTTATGAGATTAAACGAGTCTATTGAGTAATTCTACAGAAGTATTTCTTTTGGTTGCTACAGTTTGATTTTCGATGAGTTCTAAAAGTAGGAGGTTACTATTAGGTTGTTTAATAAGTTTTTTCGTCGATTTTTAAATGAAAAAATCTCATCAAAGATTAAACTTTTTTATGCAATGTTGTACATCATTTGAAAGAGCAAGAGTTGCTCTTTCAAATGATATATAAGATTATATGTTTGCTTTTTAAATTTCTAAATAATTAACTAAATAAAAATGTATGACAAAAAAATGCATATCCGCCATTGCATGTTATTCAAGTTTAACGAAGGAAAAAATGCGACAGAGGCTACCAAATCGATTTGTTTGGTATATGGCGACGACGCTCTGACTGTTCGCACTTGTCAAAATTGGTTTGCTCGATTCAAAGCTGGAGATTTCGACCTCAATGACAAAGAACGCGTTGGGAGAACGGTCAAAGCTGATGACGCGTATTTGCAAGAGCTGCTTGAGGAAGACCCGAGGCGGTCGACTAGACAGCTCGCTAAAGAGATGTCTGTAACAAATGGCACCGTTTGGAATAGATTAAAAGCATTAGGAAAAAAAAGTCTAGAAAAAAACGAAAAAAATTATTAAACAACCTAATATTTAATATATTTTTTTCAAAATACTTTTGACTAAGTGAGTAAATGCGATCATGTATAGTTTAAATTTGACTAAGGTGGTGTAGAAAAAGATTTGAACATCTAGGACTCTTTTTTAGTAATATTTGTACAGTGAATTCTCGATTATCGAGACCCACGATTATCGAGACTCGAGACTTTTTATATAAATTTTTGTTTCCCGAATTTTTTAAATCCTTTTACACGTAAAAAAAAATTGATTATCGAGACTATATTTTATAATAAAACTGAGACTTTTAATGTAAAGTTTACTTAATTTTCGAGACCTAAATTATGTCTTATTGAATATTTTTTCAAATGTTAATTTAATGATAATTTTACTGACCGTGAAATATTCGAAATGGTGACAAGTATTGAAAATTTAGGAGATGTTGATGATTCGGAAAAAGAAAAAGAGGATACAGTAAGAGATGTTTCAAACAAAGAAGCAATAGTTTGCTATGAAAAATTATTTAGTTATTTTGAAACCCATTCTTCAGATTCTGAAAGCTATGAAAGTGATTTAGATCACCTTGCTCCGATACAAATCAGATTGGATAGCTTGAAAGAAACAAACAAATCTCAAAAATTGATAATTTCATTTTTTGATTTTGAATCTAAATGATATTAATTTGTATAATATACTTTAAATTTTTTATTTTTTTTTAAATAACATTTTTATATAAAAAATTTTCGAGACTTTTATTTAAAATTGAAAAAGTCTCGAATATCGAATAACGAGACAAAATTATCGAGACTAATATTTTTGTTTCCCAAACGAGTTTCGATAATCGAGAATTCACTGTAATGCTTTGTATTGTATTCCATGTAGTCTTTCAATATTTTTACCGTTCACTAGGAGTAATTGTGGAATGTACTCTATAGTCGAACGGATTAGTACTTTATAGACGTTTATTAGTCGTTCTGTACCCAACGACCATTTTTTAAACGTAAGACACTTAATAATATTCAAAAGTTTAAACGACTTTTCTCTAACTAGAACTTAAATCTGTTTGAGATTAGGAAAAAAAACGCTATAAAAAATAAAAAATTTAAATTTCAGCATTATGATCTGTGGACACCTGAAAAAATGTCATAATCAAAAAATTGATAAATTGTATTATTTTATAAAATCAAATTGACCTTTTTTAAAACAATTATTAGTAATAAGGACATAAAACTTGAGAAGACTTTTGTCAAAAAAATTTGAAAATAATTTATTATTATTATTTTTTAGGAAGAAGAATATCAATTGAGTCAAATTGCCGAGCTTACCGAAGAGGAGAAAAGAATTATAAAACTTCACCGCCAACAATTAATTCATTTAGAATCCACATCTTTACTTGAAAAACAAAACTTGACCAGGACAAAAGAAGCGGCCATTTGGGAGCTCGAACGCCTTCAAATGGAACAGCGCTACAATGTAGTGCGCAAACATGTTCGCGACTTTTTCTATCTGCAGCGTCATTTGATGCTGTCTAAACAAGAAAAAGACTTGGAACATTTGCGCCAACTGAACACCAAGCTTGAAGAAGATTTAATCCGGCGCCAAAACGAAGAAAAGCGATTATTCCTCAAATCGCTTCGGCAAGAACAACGAAGCCGACGCGAAATGTATCGGCGATCGTTGTACATCATTCCTACCGGAATAGCCCAGTCTTCCCTAGTAGAAAGCTACAAACTAAGCTCCGATGAAGAAAAGCGAAAACTAAAAGAATTCGAAGAGAGAGAAAAAGAGAGATTCGAAAATGAGCTTCAGCGCCTAAACATACGCCATGTCAAACAACTGGAAGAGTACAGAATCAAGGCTGATAACATAATGAAAGATTTGGACGATGAACAAAGACTAAAAAGAAAGCAGCTAGTCGATGCGGAGACCAAATGCCTCCGAGATGTGGATGAAAGATACAACCAAGAATATGCTTATTGGCAAAATCGACTAAGATCAAGAAAGCAAAAACTAGAGGATGATTTTAAACGCGAGGAATCTGAAAGATCACTTTTTTATCAAAATTTTAGTAACAACTTACAAACACCTAATTCTTTGGTGCAAAATTATCCAACTTTTCAACGAACCATATCCAGTGGCTCTCCTCAGCGCTCAAATGGTTCAAACAGCCAATTTTCGCCCACAAGTACTTCGAGCTACATTTCCAATCCGAATTCAAATCATAAGCCTGGCTATTACAGCACCATCAATCCATGTGCCACTACATCCTCTTCTTCGTCACATTCAAATGTTCAGCCAACAGAATCCATATATTCTTTTAATGTGCCCGAGGGAATTGTGTACAGTTCACACCAGCACCATATGTATCAGCAGTATCACCAGTCGGGTAGCCATGGCCAAACAGCCAATAATCACTGAGGGACAGCTTTTTAGGGCGGTCTTTGTTTTTTGTTTGAAAAAGTAATGAACAGTTTCAAATCCGATTTTTATATTTTTTTCTTTTTTAATCGAATTTTTGTAATGGTTTATTTTTTTCAAAGGGTTCATGTAACACTAAAATTAAAGTAGTTCAAATCGAATATTTATTTTTTTTTTTAATTTGAATTTGATTAAAAAATATTTTATTAATTTTCATGGAACGGATGCTATTAGTTTTTGTTCAATAGATTTAAAAATTAGAAATTTTTAAATAAAAAATTTATAAAATAACTTTTTTTTTAATTGTGGAATTTGATTAATTTTTTTACCAAAAAAATAAAAGTATCTTTAAATTTATTTTTTATTAAAAATTTTACTGGTCATAATATTTAATTTGATTTTTGAAAAAAAAATATATTATTTGATTATATTCTTAAATTTATAAAATGTTAAGTAAAATTTGTTAACAAAAAATTTCAAATTTCAAATTTGAATTTTAAAATTAATAAATAGTTTAAAAAATAATTTAATTCTCTTTAAAAAAAGGGAAAGATATTTTTCAATACAATCCTTTCATTGATAATCCTGGAAATAAAATTTCAAAAAATGATAACATTGGTAAATATAATTTAAGAAGTAAAATCAAAAGTTAATTTTGTTAAATTGTACATTTTTTTTGTTTTTTTTTTTTCAAAAATAAAATTAAATATTGTGACCAGTCAAATTTTTAATAAAAAAGATTTAAAAAAAAAACATTGTTCATAAAATTAAAATTTTTTTTTCCTCAATTTAATTTTGAGATCAACTGGTCTTTAAATTAAATGGCGTTTTATTTTGATAAAAAATGAGACCAGCTGGTCATGAAATTGATCAGGCACAATAAAAATACCAATGAATATTGTCTGAGACAAAATTAAAGATACCAAATGAAATTTTATTGTTTATATTTTCTGAATTTTCTAAAAAAAATGCTCTGAGTTTTATTTAAAATTAGAAATTAATTTTTTTTAATTAAAATTTCAGAAATTGGTTTCAATTTTTTGGAGTGAAATTCAGTACACAAGAACAGAAAAAGAATGATTTTTTTTTCTTTTGTTATCTTAATTTCTGATTTCATCACTAAATACCAACAAATTATTTTTGTTATTTTTCTACAAATTTTTTTACATTTTTTTTCTATGTAAGACAATTTCTCAATTTTCTATTTATTTTTCCTTAGTTTGAACACTGTTCAAGTCGAACCCATCTAAAAAAAGACACAAAAATGTTTTTAATTTATTATAATTAATTCATGTGTAAATCGAAACATTATTAGACCTGAATTTTATTGGACATTTAAAAGAGAAGAGAGTGTCAAATAATCAAAGTAAGGACATGACTGCGGAAACCTATTTTAATCATTTTATAATAAAATGATTAAAATCATAAATGTCCTTTCTAGAACTTAAAATGTTGAATTAAATGATATTAAAAGAATTATTTAGCGAATTAGATGGTAATGAAGATAACCAAGACTGATTTCTTATTTTAAAAATGCGAAATTGTAAAAAAATTTTTTTGAAATTTTAGGAGGAAATTCAATTTAAAAAGTAGAATAGAAAAGATCAGAAAAGAAAAAAAGTGAGGATAAAAAAAATACAGAATATTTTATAAGAAATGTTCAGATATATTGTAATATGGCCCAACAAGGCAACTTATTTTTTTTGATATATTAATTTAAAGCTTAACTTTGTAAAGTCTCAAAATTGTATCACCCCTATTGTCCCCAGATTTTGACTCACTCATTTAGTACGATGGGTTAATGGGATAAGGACTTAAGGGTTAATTAGGGTTAGCCCCATATCCCCATTTCTTGTTTACTTTTCCCAAGAAAATAGTTCCACTTCTTTATATTTCGACCCATTACCCAGGTTTTTATGCTTGTTCTTTCAATAAACTTTAAAAAATGTGTTTCGGTGATATTTTTTGACGATTTTTTTTTTTTAATTTAAAATATTGATTTTTACAAAAGGGAAAAACTAAAATGTGTTAAGAAAGTGAAAAATTTATAACAAAAATTGTATAAATCGTAAACAATCGAAAATCTATTTTTGTCCCTTAAAAAATACAAACTAAGAATTTAATTTGATAGTAACGTTTCTAAGTTAAGATATATAATGTTCTATGGGGTATATAGGTGATTTTTAAGCAAAAATAGTAAAACCCTATTAATCTCTTTACCCCTTAGAATAACCCTTTTAAATTTCTCGCTAAAAATTATTTAATCAGAATGCTTTTTTAAATAACATTCTTAAGCTTTTTCTTTATTTAAAGGGCATAAAAGGATAGTCGATTGTATGCAATTTATTTAATTTTTGATTTATAATTCAAATTTCACCCTTTTAAATAAAAATAATTTTTTAACTAAAATTTTAAGCTTTGCATTGAAGATTTTATAAAAAAAAAATGAGTTTTTTTTATTTGATCATGATGTAAAAAAAAAATTATTTTTTTAATTTTACCCCTTCAACACATTTAAGCTTTACCCCATCTTAATACAATATTTTTTTGGTTACTCCATACAAATTTTTTTCAGTAGTATTTTCAAAGCTAAAGGTAATGAAAATTTACAAGCTTATTTTATCTAAAGATAATAGCGTATTATAACGTAAAAAATATCTTTACTATTTTTATTTTATACTTTTGTGGCTCTGTGCTCAATTTTTTTGAAAATATTTGTCATCCTTTAGATGGGCACCTGTAAGGTACTGCAAATTGGACTCTGCATGTAAGGGCTCGTTTAAAGATAGTCTGTTTTATTTTGAGGTGGCCGAATTAACCTGGAATTGATGAGCAAATATCACATGTTTTTAATTTAGCTAAATTGTAATTGGTAAAACCTTTAAATATTTATTTTATTTAAATAATAATAATAAAAGTTTGAGAGTTTTTTGCACTTAGAAAGCTAAGAATGGTTTGCAATTACTTTTCATTCCACCTTTAATTGAAAACTGGTGTAAAAAAAGATTTTGTATGAAAAAAATTGGAATAATTCCACTAAATTGAGTAGAAACGTTTTTGTGACTTCGTTGCATCTTTAGATTAAAGTTTTATGGATATTAAACTTTTTTACTATTTTAATAGATGCTCAGAAGAAATTTAGAATTTTTTTTTGCCAAGCATGGTTCTATACGCAGATCTGAACAAATAGCAAGAATCAAACCACTAAACTCCATGATGTGGAACAAGACTCGGAATGTACTTAGAACACCATTTAACAGAATCCCTAGAGTGGCATTATTTTGGACATCTTAAGGGAAAAGGAATTTTTTACTTTTGGGATAAGTGCTCACCAAAACTGCATAAGTTTTTTACCTAGCACCTATCAAGGTTACATTTTTGAATCCGTTTTTGAAAATTTTTTAAAATCTATTTTTAATACTTCGAATATCACAAATGGAATTTTAAAATATAAAAAAAATTTTTTCAACAAATTTTTTTTATTTAAAATATATTTTATTAATAATTATAAAAATTAAGTTAAAAATATTTAAATTTATGGCACATTAATTATTAAGTATTACTAAAAAAATTCTTCAAGTTTTACTTGATTGTACATTTTTTATCTTTCGTTCAAATTAATTAAAACATATTTTCTTAAATTCAAAAAAATTTCAAATAACCTGATTTATATTCACAAGGTTTAATATCTTTTTACACTTTTTATTAAATAACTCGCTTGCATTCTCATATTACTTCTTAGACTAGTTCGAAAATGATAAATAAGAATAAACCGAAATTATTCTAAAATTTATTGTGTTGCATCATCATTACTATTATTTTTTATTGGGCGTAAGAAAATAATTTTAATTCAAAATTAAAGTGCATTCTTTAGTTTTATTCTAAATATTTTTGCAATTATGGTGTGATTAATAATTTAAGTTAATAATTAAATATTTAATTTAAATCAGAGATTTTAAATTTTTTGCTTTAATAGTTTTTGTTTGCCCGAGTATGCTTTTTGTTCATTTGAATCTTTATTGTTTTGGGAAAAAAATGACGATAGAAATAGTTAAAACAATGAGATTTTTTCTAGAAGAACGCTATTATTTTAAAAAAATGAAGCCTTTTTCGAATGAATAGAAAACTATTAATAAAATTTAGAACAAACCCAAAAAAAGCTATGCTAATTTTTGGAATTTTAATGGCTCAACTTCAATTAGTACCAATTTTGTTTTATTTTTGAAAACAGAATACATTCCTAATTTGCCTAAAGTATCTCTTAGAAGGATCCAAGTCGATAAATCATTGAAGACCTATTTTAAACTTTTGATTTATTAAAACAAAAAATAAATAATCTTAAGTTATCCAATTTAGATATTGCTTAAAAATTAGGCTATTCATAATTTATTTTTAAATTAATAGCTTTAGACTTAAGCCCGTTACTAAAGAAAAACTTAAAGGAATCTATTCTTGTTTTTATCATATTATTTTAATATTATTAAATGTTAATTAGTATCATCGAAAAATACAAATAGGTTTTAAATGATTAAATATCTACTTTTTTTGATAAAATTATTATTTACAGTTATTATAAAGCCTTAATCAATTTTTATTTGATGCTTTATTAAACTAATCAGAGCTATTGAAATCTCGATATAGTAAATCAGTCGTGGTAAAATTTTTTATGAAACTCGATCAGTTTTTAGTGCTCTATAACTAAACGAATTTAGAGAGTAATGAAAAATCTTGAGTTTAATTATCCGATTTATTAATTTCATATATTCAACTAGTCTGAATTATCAGGTAAACAGTTTTTTAAAAAATTTATTTATTCATAATAAAATATTCCAAAGTGCTTTTCAAAAATTAGAATTAGAAGTACATTTAAAAAAAAATTTAAATTCTCTGAAAATCAAATTTGAAGCCTCTGTTTGAACACAAAACTTGTTTTTAGGACACCAATTTTGTTTCAAAGTCATTCTGATAAATAAATAAACAGAACGGTTCTTTACAAAGAATATTTTTTTGATTTTAAAACGACATTATTTTAGTGAATTTGGAATTTTCCCAATTATGCTAAACATATCTGGATTAATTGGAAAAATGTTTAATTTAATTAGTTTTTCAGATCCTAAAATCTCGATCCATTTTTGAATTGAACTAAAAAATAAAAACATTTTAATTTAATTTTTGTTACAAACTATTAAAATGTATGGAAGTAATCAAAATTTTACAAAACATAAAAAATTTAAAAAAAATACATAATCATTTAAAAAAATACTTTAAACGATATCAAGACAAAAAAATCATAAATTTTTCATCAGTTAGGTTATAAAATAATAATCTTTATACAATTTGATTAAGCTTAGTT
Organism: Brachionus asplanchnoidis; assembly: GCA_025491095.1. Taxonomy (NCBI): domain Eukaryota; kingdom Metazoa; phylum Rotifera; class Eurotatoria; order Ploima; family Brachionidae; genus Brachionus; species Brachionus asplanchnoidis. The sequence goes on along the minus strand of JAILYF010000050.1, from coordinate 12,725 downwards.
TCGCAAAATTTGATTTGACTCTTTAGAAACTTAATTATAAAACAATGTGATTACGAAAAAAAAATAATCTCTTAGATCAGGATTTTGTTATTGTTTTAAAATCTTATTTTGTTTCAATATTTTAGTAAAATTTAAAAAACAAAATTGCATATTTTCTTATAGAATGTGGCGGAATATGCATAGCTAGACTCCTAGGTATTATAAATAAAAATAGATTTTGATAAAAACTGGAGATATCTTGTTTTATGTAAATACTAACAGTTGAAAAATCATATCTATAAGATGTTTTTTACAATAACATTGAAAAATTTCTAAGGTTTTTTAAGCTAATGCAGAGAATTTTTTAAAAATCTTATCATTTATTAAATAAGTTTCAAATTTTAAGAGAAAAATTTTAATCAGTTCTGAAATTTTTGATTGAATTTTTTAAAGTACTTGATTCAAAAATTATACAAAAAAAGGATTTTTTTTTCATCTAAAAATTTTCGTAATCATATTTTATCTTTTACCAATTTTAGCAGATCTTCTCCTATGCAATTTGATTGTGAATTTTGAATATTTAACATCAACTTTGTTTAATTTAAATCTCGAAAAATGTATTACTGTTAAGAAAATATTCAAAAAATGCTTGGGTATTCGGTGATTATTATAAAAATTTTTGTAAATTTATTCTAAAATAGCGCTTTATAAATTATTATTTTTTTGAGCAGTTCAATCTTAAAATTTAGAATGAAAAACAAAAGGCCAACATGATTTAAATTTTGAAACTTAAAAGATTTTTATCTAAGCTAAAAAAATAAGCTTCGCATTTTGTATTTAAATATTTCATTCTAATTGCATTCAACAAAAAAAGATCTAGTGAAAAGAAAAGAGAAATTGAGTGGCAATAGTTTTAGTTTTGTGGCAATTAATTTGTATAAATCATCCCAAAATAAGAAAGTTTGGGTGTTTGTCAATCACAAACTACAAAATAATTAATTTTGATACCTACTACAATCAAAGTAAAGCTTTTTTGATCTATTTTCGTAAATCGTTTTAAATTAATGCATCAATCAGTGCAGATAAAGCATACCTATAAAATTGGTAGATATAATACTTTGTCAAAATCCATTATTTTAATGTCTCATTTATTTATAGATGGTTAGGGATGGTCTATTTGTATATCAAGATAAAATATTTTTAGTTGTTTAACTTGTCAGCTTGAATATGTCGAAAACAGATTGATATTATTATTTTAAAAATTTTATCTTTTAACTAATTCATTTACTTACAAGTTTTAAGTTTCGTATCAACAAAATTTATTATTCATTTGTACGATTACTCATGAAATTTAAATTAAAAGGATTTTTTTAATAATTTTTCATTACATCACTTTTTATTTTAACAAGTCAAAGTTTTTTTAAAACTAAAAATCTTTTTCTTAATCTCATAATAAATAGATATTTTAAATTTTATAATTAAAATTTATTTTTTTGTAAAAATTCTTGAAAACTTTATTAATATTGGCATTTTTGGCATTTTTGTAACTGTTTCCAAATTAGTGCCCAGCAATTTCGAAAGCGCGTTTCTTAGCTCGTTTTGGTTCACTTACATAAAGCTTAGAAATTTCTATTTTTATTCCATTTTTATACTTTAACTTAGGAATTTTCGAGTTTTAAAAGTCACACAAACAACACTTAAAAGTTTTAAAAATGCGTATTATAAATCAATACTTAAGTATTTTGTAAACTTATTTATAGGTAAATCTTTTTGAATGAAGATCGGTTAAGATGGTTAAAATTTATTAAAAATTTTATTAAGAAATGAATAAATAAAAATTATTCATCACACAAACTAATTATTATTTACAGAACAAACAGAAATATTGAAATCTTCATTCATTAAATCTTTTTTGAAATAAAATTTAATGAAGTAATTGAATTAAATAAATATTAAAGAGAAAGAAAAATGAAGATTTATTTTTCAAATGTTCAACCTTAAATTGTTTACAATTCTTCGGAAAAATGCTGGTATTTGATGGAGATTTGGAAATTATTACCTAGTAAAAAGAAGTATTAAAAAAATGAACTTTTAAGTAAGTATTTTTCAATATAATATTAATTTATAGAAAAATTAGAATTAATAGAAACATTTATTTAGATTATGAAACAATTTCTAAATTTCATATAATTTTTTTTAAGTCTATTCTAATAATTCGCATTTATAAATTTAGTAATTAGTTTTTTTTTCATTTTATTAGGGATTTTTTTTTAAGTTCTTTTGTTACCACGACACTAATAGAAACAAGTACATAATATTTCAGCTTTTCTTCAAAATATAAGATTTTAAACAGTTGACAACCTAGATATGAGGTGATTTTCGATTTAAATATTCTATTAATAAAAACGGACATGAGAGGTAATGAAAATTGGCTCTTTTTTAAGACTTTTTAAAGTCACATAGCCATTCCATTATTTCTTATTTCTAAAGAATTTTCGTCAATCTTAATTTAAATAAATTTTTTTAAACGATTCTAGAGTTATTCCCAACAGATTTTTTTTATTAATAAAAAGTCACATTACCAATGAATTTTGATTTGTAAAAACTTCTATCAAAACCTTAGATTTTTTTAAATTAACTTTTCACATTTTTTTTACAAAGCTATTCAAGAACTTTGCTGAATTAATTATATTCTAAATTGAATTTAAATCATGTTTATAGAAATTATTTTTTTTAATTACATGAAACTGACTGAAAAACTGATAAATTTGAATCAAAATTTTTTAAAACTTGATTCAAGTTCATTTGTATTTAATTTTGTTATTTTATCATTTATTTTAAAACGGGTTAAGTCATCGATTCTGGTAATTTTTCTTGAATTCTCTTTTAAAGTTTATTTGATAAAAAATATATCTGGTGACTTAAAATAATTGAGCAAATTTTACTAAAATAAATATGCAAAATTTGGCGAATTTAAAAACACATATTAGAACTATTAATTCAAATTGGTAGAATTTTTTTACTTTTTTGACATAAATAATTTTTTGTATCGGAAAGCATTTTTTTAAATTAGCTTTAATTTTTGCATCTGTGCATGAGACATTATCCATTTATTTTGCAATTGTTTTCTTAATATAAATAAAAAGTTAGCCTACATAAATTTTATGTAGAGTTTTATAAGGCCTATTAAGCCATTTAAATTTCAGTTTTTTCAGGTTTTTTTAATTAATTAGAATTAAGTTTAGAGAAGCTATATCTCGAGCGTTTAAGAAGCCATAATTTATTAGAAAATTCTTAAAAGAAGCTTCGAAAATAAAAATATTTATGAACTTTTCATATTTATTCAATTGGAGTTTTTTTGTTAAAAAGTAAATATTACTTAACTGGTGTTACAACAAAAACTATTCAAAAAAAGCATTCTAAGTCATTACTTGTAAGGTAATTAAAAAATCACATAACTATGCTTAAAATAATTAATGATTAAAAATAATTTAACAAGAGAAAATTTTCATTTTTTCTTACTCTTTTGGTACATTATCTTTATAAAATAATTCATTGTCATTAAAAATATCAATTACCCAAGTAGGGTGACCACAAAATTAATTACCAAAATTAAAATTGCATTTAATTTGTGAAATAAAAGGAGTAAACAAAACTCAACACACTTTTGATTTCGTTTCGTTGAATCGCTAAATATCAAGCGTAAAATTTTATAAGTTTTTTTTGAACAATTAAAAACATAAAATAAGTTTCAGTCATATGTTTATAGCTCATCAGCAATTTTTCAAATTTTTACATTTTCTTTTAATCGAATTTTTTTCTAATGAGCCTTGAAAAAATTTAAAAATACTACATTATTATGAACTTAATTATATCAACTTTTAACAACAAAAAACATAAACTCTCGCAAACATAACCACTTCAATTTTTCTAACAACTTTTTTTTATATTGTTTTTTATTTAAATTTTTTTTATGAGATTTTTGTAATAGAAAAAATTTAAAAAAAAATTCTATGAGAACTTGAAATTAAATTAAAGTGAACTTAAGTTTTTTTAATCTTTTTCGATCTTACAAAAATTTTTAGTAAATAATTAACTTAATTTTCGATTTTTATTTAACTTTTTTTTTAATAATTTTTCGATTTTTTTGATTTTACTATGTTATAAAAAATAGTTAAGAATAATAGATTAAGATTTAATTTAGGTATGTATATAGCTCTGGGTTAAGTGAATATTGTGCATCAAATAATTTAAAATTCATTAGAATCGTAAATTAATAATTTTAAATTTCAAATAGAAGATCAGCTGTTTTTATTATTTAAATAACAAACTTTTCTTAATTTTTTTAATGCACAAACAAATTAATTTGTAATCTTGAGTATACTCATCAATTTCATATATTAAATTAAAAGTTTAAGCTAAATTTCAATCATAATCTTTTTCTTAATATGTTTGTAAATTAAATTTGGTTAAGAATTATTTTTCTAATACAAAAGTCAACAATTTTCCTACTGTTATTTTAAGAAACATGTTCCTCGAGAATAGATAAACATTTTTCTTAACGGCATTTAGTTTAAAATAAAAAGAAATTACCTTTATTCTTGATTTAAAATCTTTTAAAAACAAGTTTTTTTCTTCGACTTAATAAGAAAAATATTTCGTATTTACTCAAATATTTCTTCATTCAAATTATATTTGAACAAGATTTTGGATTTATTAGTTTGAAGGCTCTTTTTTCAATTAGGCAATACAAATTCTTTATCTTATGAAATCTACAAGCTTGAGCAAATGCAATGCAAAGTTGAGATTAGTTATAAGTTTATAGCTTATTTTTTCTATTAGAGATTAAATGCCACTTTGGTTGAAAAAAAGATGCCTAATGCATCTAGTATTTTAAACTTTCAAAAGTTGATTTTGGAATACTTTGCGAACATGTGAATGTAAGCTAATAAATTTTGCTTTTTTCGTTTCCAAAAACAACTGTAAAAAATGTTCATAATTAAAGTTAATTTCTTTTTGGTGAAATGTTGCATAAGATTTTTGTTGAATCTAAAATTTAGTTTGTAGAAATTTTATTAACAATGCAAAAATGATATGAGGAAATATTAAAATAACTCTTGTAAATATTAGATCTTGTTGCATAAGATTTAATTGAAATTTCATTTAGAAAAAATCTTTTTTAATCTAATCTAAGACAAATCACAGCAATTGTATGTTTACAAATTTTTACATTTTTATATAACATTCAAATTAAATTTTTTTAAATTGATTTTTGTTTATCTTTCTACTTAAGCTTATCTTAATTTGAATCGAAATTTTTATTTCGGATGGGTTTGAAAATTTTTGAATTCGAATAAAAATAATAAAATATTCATAACACCTGTATTTAATGATTATATATCAAAGGATTAACTATTAAATTTCATTCAAACAAAAAATCTAAATATTATTTTTCAAAAATTTCTATAGATCAATTAGTTCGCTATTTGATAGCTTGATTTAATGATTTTTGGAAGAAAATATTATGTTTTTTTTTTTGTATCTAAAATATTTCACCATTATTTTATATTTTAATTATTTTAGCATTTAACACTATCAAACACATAAATCAACTGTTAAGATTAAAGCAAATATCATAAAATTATTTTCTAACGAGAAGGTGTTTTCTTACGCAATAGGATGATAGCAAAATAAACATTTTTTTACTAAATAATAGAAATGTAAGACATTTAAAAGGCAAAATTAAGTCAAGCTTAGTTTTGGCAAGTAATCATTTTATTTGTTTAAAGACCTAGTATCTAGTAGATCTTAATCTAAACAAAGCCCTACACATTTAAAAAATAGCATGGCTAAATGTTTAGTGACCATCACAAATTAGAAAATTAAGAATTTGACTTTAGATTGTTTTCTTTTTCTTCAAAAAATATCTTATAATTAATTTGTCATGCATTTCAGATGATGTTAAAAAATGAATATTTTTGTTTAAAATCAAATTTTATTTTAGTAAAGCCAAACAAATTACCAAGTTCCACACTGGAGGCACATTGCTCAAATTAATTGTACTTACAATCTTATAATTAGTAGGTAATCATTCGATCAAATATCTGATATTTAATAACTAACAATAAATAAATACCAAAATGAATCGTAAATAAGATGTTTTGCTCAATTCCTTCTCTGTAGTCAACCTGGTAAAATTACTTTTAGCAAAGTATAAAATAAAAATCTTTTAGAAGAGTTTTTTCTCTTGATTTTATTGCAATAAAATACTTTTAAAAAATTACATAAATCATAAAAATTATAATAGAGTTAAGAATAAAGCGTTTATGATTCCATTAGATTTTTTAAATTAGAAAGATAACGAGTTAAATTTGGGCTTTGTTTGGCGAATATGCCTCAGCATTTTTGGCACGCAAATGTTAATTTGAATTTTAAAGTGAATGTTTTATTATTTTTTTGCTATGACGACAAAAACCTCAATAAATTTATTTCCCCTAATTTTAAATAGTGGAAGCAAATTAAAAGCATTCTTGATTTATTGTTGTTTTGATTGTTATGAAAATGAATTATAAACAAACGATTCTAATCCGAGTAAATACTTTGATGAGGTCAAACCAAGATGAGAAAAGGAATTTTAAATAGGCTTTTTGGAGTTTGGCATCTTTATTTCAAGTTTTAAATAAAGCAATGATTATTTTTTAATTTTTATAATTGAGGATTTTCTTTTATTTTAATGGAATAAATTAAAATATAAAATAGCGTTTTCTAAAATTTTATTTTCCAAATTCGATCGTTGGCTTATGTCTAAAACAACAATAAGAATCAAAATTTATGGTCTGACTCAACTATATGATAATTTTAGAATAAGTAAAATAAGGTTCAGAGGGTTATGATTTCTGAGGAATATTGACATTTTGATTGAATTTTTATCGATTTATTTTTTAACTAAAGGACCTAAAAAAAAACATAGAAATAATTCTCATGAACTAAAAATATTAATAGTAAATTTTTTATTAAGTTAAATTTAACAGTTTTTAACCGTGAATCCAAATATTCGGATCCAAAGTAAAGAAATTCATTTTTACTTCAACTTCTACTACTAGTTAGATAAATTAATACATTTTTACAAATTGTTTTTTTTTAATAATAATCAAAAAGTTTTCATGATATTTTAAGTTGAGTCCATAGAGACTTTTTTTCTTCAAGTTTTTCATGCAAATATTTTTACTAGAATTTTTTTTTCTTCTAAATCTGGCAACCTTGATTTCAATTTAGATTTGAGCACTTTTTAAAAAGTTTTTTCTAGAAGTGAATTAGTCTAATTTCTAGGTTTTATTTCAACCTAACTAATTCAATATTTTGTATCTAAATATTTGGATAAAAAATTTTTCCTTTATTATTTTTGTTAAAATTTGACTACTTTTTTAGATTTGTCCTGCTACATTGACCAATTTAAATTTATGTAGATTGAGAACGCATCAAAATATAAATGTTCACCAAGGCCTTCAGCATCTAAAGAGTCACTCTCATTTTACACAATGAATATTCTGTTAGAAATTTTTTCCTCGGGCTCAACTTAACTTGATTATTCAAGTAGTTGAATGTATTTTCATTTCAAACATTTGTTCCCCCTCACGTACATAAGTGTATTGAATTAATAGAAAATTGATTTTCCTCTCGTAGTAGAAAATTTATTTACCTGAATAATAAACTTAAATTTAAAAAGCAAGTTTTTTCTTTCATGTGCGTTCTATTGCTGAAACATTTAATTAACCTTTTTTTTTTTTAGTTATTAGTCGAAATAGCAACTGCTGAATTTGAAGAAAAAAATTTTTTTTTTTACTCTGATGCTAATTATCAAAAAACAAGTCCTTTTCGGGCAGTTTCCAAATAATTTTAGATTTTATCTGTACGCAAAAATTTTAATTTCTGACTAGACCACTTTTTTTTTTAAATCTATCTATTAACTGCTTCTAAATAAACATTTTGGCTTTTTTTTTTTCTTAAAGAAAAATAAGCTTCATTAATCAGAATGGTTTTTAATTAAATTTTGCTTAGAACTAAATTTTTTCAACTGATTCTTAAGATTTTATTATATTTTGTTATATTATGTACATTATTAAATTGTAAAAAAAAATGAGCGACAACTCCAAACATGATTCAAAGAGATCTAGTTTACATGCATCAACAACACAATTAGGCGGCCGAGGCACTGTGCGCCGACGCCGATACAGAAGAAATGCCAACTTGAGCGAAAATCAAATGAGTGAGTCCATGCGCCACTTTCTTGTCAGACATGAATTCCAAGATTATGGACAAATGGAAAGAGTGAGCTTTATATATGACAACGGTGACATTGCCAGCTACGATTCAGTCAGGCTCCTAGCCAATTTAAAGAATGGTTTCTACAATTTCAGCTTAAATACTCAGACAAAAGCCAAGCGATCCAAGTCAAGGAGCTCAAGCTTGTCAACTAGAACCGACAAAGCTGCGGAATTGTTCCATTCTCTAGATTTTATCCAGCAACAAACTCAAATCAGCCAACTTGATAGAGAAACTCAGGATAGAATAAAATGTGTCACAGACGAAATCCATCAACTAGTTGGTTCAGATGCTTATGAATTTTTGAGCACTTTTTCTCGCAAAAGTCCTGCTGTCACAGAAAAAAATTTTGCCAACTTTTCAACCCTCATAGACGACACTGACTTCATACCAGAGGTTAGTGGCGATTTTGAGAAGACCAGTGAAGATAAGTCAGAGAAAAGAGACTTTGAAGTAGCTAAGGATTTAGCAGCCTCAAGTTCAACTTCGTTAGATCCAGTTTCTTTTAGTAATGAGCCAGAGATTTTAGTAGTGGATACAAATAAGACAAAAAAAAAGCCCAAAAAAAAGAAAAATAAAGTTAGGAAAACAGCTCAAAAATCCGAATCGGAAAATGGTGAGCGTGAAAAAAAAATAGAATTAGATGAAGAAAAGAGCAGAAAAAAGGAGGAAAAAAATGTGCAGGATGAGTTAGAATTAGTTGAAGAAAAGAGCAAAAAAGTGCAGGGTGATAAAACTTTGGTTAAAATAGAAGAAAAACCTCTGGTTGAAAAGGAAAGTGTTGAGCTGAGTGCAAAAGAAGTAAAAAAGCCTTTGGATGATGCCAAAGAGTTGAGAAACATGGCTTTTCTGAGATTAAGTCCGCAAAAGAAGAAGAAAAAAAAGTGCAAAAACAAGTCTGTGAAAAACGAGAAGAAAAAAGAAAGTGAGACTGACTCCAGTCCGAAAAATGTCCCCACTGCCAAGAACAAAACTAGTGTGCTAATTGAAGAGAAGAAAGAGGATACCACTGATAAATTGACAACTACAGTGGAAAAATTGGGCAGCAAATTAATGCCAAAATCGGTCTCAAATCTCAGCACTGACGAAAGTTCTAGATCAGTAGATAGGAAAATTAAAAAAAAACAAAAATCCAACTCGAAAAAAGCATTAAATCCGGAAGAAGTTAATAAGAAAATTTATACAAAAGAGACTGAAGATAAAAAAAATACGAGTAAAAAAAAAAATAAAAAAAAAACTCTTCTAGCAAAAAATAAACAAAAGTCTAAACAAGAACCAGATGATGTTGATAAAGTGATGTCTGAATTAGACATTAGAGATAAAGATATAAATGTGCAAACTAGTTCAACTGATAAAAATGGAGAAAATGTTGAGCCTGGCAACGATAAATCGACGACTTTAGACAGCGCAACAAAGTGCAGCACAATAATGCAAAACTTGGACAGAACTAAACTAGAAATTGAACAACTTACTCAGGGAATAACCTCCAGTCAATCTGTGTCACCAGTAGAAACACCCAGTTCTGTGCTCAACCAAACTTTTTCAGACAGTGTGGGGCTTAAACAAACAACAACTTGCCACTCTCAATCAAGTGAAGACACCGAGCTACTGATTGAAAAGAGCGCCCACGAAGAAGACCTGTTTGTTGAAGAAACTTTTCAAAATGATGATAAACAAAAAGAGAAGCCAAAAGAACCACTTTTTGGTTCGACTTTGAAAATAAAGACTTGTGCTGATGATAGCGATGGTAAACAATGGGAAAACAGTGGCCAGCCAATTCAGATTACAAAGTGGAATGAAGCCCCAAGTGAACAGTGCCAAGAATTTTTAATCGAAGAAAACCTAGAGATCAAAACTGAAATGTTCTATGAGAAGCGAGTGTTTGTTCACAAGACACTGAGCAAATCGCTTTCCAAAAGCCAAATAGTAGACATTTACAACTACAATAAAATTAGAAATGAAAATTTAGTTTTCCAAGATACACAAAAGTCAAAATCTTTTACTAATATCACCGAATCGTCATCGGCAACTAGTAGGTTTATTTTAATTGCTAAAGCTATTTTAGGAAAAGGTTATTTAGCTCTTTTTTTTATTGTTTTTTAGGCATTTATAATTTTTAATCATAAATTTTACGAGCTCTATTGTCAACATTTTTGCCAATAAACAAATATCATGCTAAAAATCAATTTTTTTTTTAGGCGAAGATAATTTTTCTGATGAAAAAAATATTGTACTAGACAGTGATGAATTTGTAAAAGAAGCTGCCATTAATCTAGTTAAATCAGTGATAAATAAAGCTATGGAATTATCAAGGCAAACAAATAAGCAAATGGATGATGATACACAACTAATTGGGAATCAATTGGGACAAAGTGCTTCCTCGACTAGTGGAGCTAATGAATTGACTGAGCAGAGTGGTGCACAAGTGTTTAACTTGAGCGATTCCAGCGATGTTCGAAGCCATGATAATTATGAATTGTTTATCATAAATAAAATTGATTTTCCTCTCACTCACACTAAATCAGAAAGGACTGAAAATTCGCTGCTCAACACTGCTGGCCAGTGCTTGCCATCGACAGACTATTTGAATTGTAAGCCTGCGGAATCATTTAGCATCGAGATGGATAAAGGTTATGCCGAAAAAATCAATTTGAATGATTGCAATCAGCCGGTGTTTGGTGAAATTCAAAACGGTAAGCTAATTTTTTTTATTGAAATAATCATAAATTAGGAAAATTGGGCTCAGTTGGAATAAATTTCAGAAAATTAACAGATTTTTTTGTTGTTAATAAAATCAATTCTCTAATTTTTATATTGATTAGAATTTTTGTTTTTTTTTTCATTTTTTTTAATGCAGGAAAAACATTTAAAAAAAAGAAAAATACAAAATAATATGATAATACAGATTTTTAAAATGAGAGATCGTAAAAAAATAAAAGTTTTAGTTTGACAAATAAAAAAACAATTTGAATCATAAGTTGAGTCGAGAAAAATAGTATAATTTAGAGATTGTTTGTCCTTGCTGACTAATAGAGGAACAGAAGAGAACTTCGAAAATTTTGTATTATTTACCAATTGCATAATATTTTCAAATCGCTATTAGTCATTTAAATTTACTAAGTATTTGTTTAGCATTTTTGAAAATTTAAATTTCTAATCAATAATTCATATTCAACTGAAAAAAAATAAATTTTTGAATTTATTAACTAGGCTAGCATAGTTGAATAGTGAGATCATTAATCAAACAAGAATATCCGTCATTTTTAAATGATTTGTAACAAGAAATTAAATACAAAGTTTGTTTAATCCAGAATTTAATCAGCAAATTTTAAATCAATAAGAGAGTTTTGTATCAAGGGAATCGGGTTTTTACAAAATTATGCTTACCCATATCCTGACATTATAAATGAATTTAGGCTCCAAATCAGAGATTAGTTATTTTGTGTCTAAAGCGTTCTAAGCTCGCTCATTATAGTTTCAATGCATTTTCATAATATACATCGGTTGATTTCCCATCTCTTCAAAAAGTTTCTATTTGCATATCGTCAAATAATGTGCGATAAAATTAGAAAAATCAAAAAGAAACCAAATGAGAGATAAGCTTTATTCCATGAGTATTTAGAAGTTTATTTAAAGCCTAAATAACAAAAATTTTAGTCAAAGTTAAATTAAAAATTGGCCCAGTTAGCTGGAAACATATCAAAGTTGATTGTAATTTTTTGATTATTATTTATTTTTTATTATCTTGTTTTTGACAGCTGTTCTAAAGATAGAATTAGAAAAAAGCAACAAGAAACAAATTTAGATTTTGAGTCTGCACTAAATTAGAAAAGAGCAATGATATCGAATTAGTAAACAAAGAAAAAATCATTTCTGAAATATAATATTAAAATTTATCATTAAAAAATAAAAACTCATTTCTTTTTTTAGGCTTTTTAAGCTTGAAAATTAATGGATACATAAAGACAAGAATAACATACATAAATGATTCAGAAATCAAATAAAAAAATTTAAGTTTTAAATTAATTGATTCAAATAAAATTTATGTTATAATAAGATATTAGTAATTTCTAGCTATATGTTCTTTTTCTTTAGATATAGAAAATTCAGCAAGGTTTCAAATTTAAAATTAAGTTTAATTTCAAGATAAAAAAAGCTTTAGGAAGATTGTTTTTCGATATAAATTTAAAAGAAATGAGAAATTATTTAAAAGCCGAAATTATAATTATTAACAAAAAACCGAAACAAAATATTTATATTAACTAAGGCTTGAATGATTTATTTATTATTCTAAAAAATAAAAAGCCATAAATAAAGTAAAAATATGAAAAGTTCTCTTTAGGAATTTAATTTTTGAATTTCAATATATTTTTATAGTTGGCCCCTAAACAAAGTGTTTAAAAATCAATTATATTAATAGAATT